>LPNX010591722.1:125660-267034 GCA_001517045.1 Pseudotsuga menziesii | reverse complement strand
CGTTGTTGCAACATTTCCTTTCAAATTTTGCACTCCCATACGACACATGCACCTATATGCTATACCTCCACTATTTTCTGGTGTTTTGTGTGAATTAAATGCTTCTATTGTTATGCATCTCATCAATCATATTATTTTTCAGTTTCTTGTTTAGCAGGCTTTGCTAGTTCAAATAGATCATAAATATACCAATGGACAAAATATGTGTTTGTAAATCACTCTGAAAACCCTTAATTGATGTTCCTCAATGACTTTTTCATGAGCGAGTGAAGACAAATAACCCACATTTGATGTATGAATCTAAAGTGTATAGACTTCTTTATGGAGGAAGTAGAACTTATTTTTATCTTAAAATATCCTATTGGACTGTAAAGATTATTAACGGAATTTTTTTCTATATGTCTTATAATCAAGTCATTGGATTTTCTACCCACAAGCTTTCAAATGTTGTATAAATGTATTATGATGTTTTCCAATGCATCTAGAGACATGCTTCCTCCACCTATACTTGTACAAAAAAGAGATATGCTGCTGCTGAATTCCCGATACTTGGAGTTGCTAGCGGATCTACCTTGAATTTTTGGCTGGTAATAGGTGTACTACATTCTCCGTCGGCTACTGTGCTTTTTCACAATTTGGCTCCACCCAAGTCTCGCCACCCTTTTTCTCATAATTAATTCTGGTATCATCTCCCTAGACTTGTGACCGGTGTGTTTTTAGTTATCACGATATGGTGTTTTTGAATCATGTAGCATCCTGGATCTTTTCAAAGATATAGTCCTCTTAAAAGAAACTCAGTCTTACATGGAGCATTTTTATTTGCATTCAATCTTAAATCTTAAAATCTATCCTTGGGGACATTGCCACCTCGTGGCTCTTATTATTGTATTTACATATTTTACCATTATTAAGGTGAAAGAAGTTTATATATCATAAGGGTGTTTATAAAATATTTACCTATTTTATAAATTCGGTTAAGTATTATATATATTTACATTTATTACAAGTATAAAATGGATGGACTATGAATGTATGGATTTTAACATAATTCCCTAAAATGAAGCATGTTTTGTTGGGAGAAAGAAAATTGGAACAATTTCAATATTATGTTTCCCTTGTGGTTTGAATTTTGTACTTTGGTGGGGTGTTTTAGAATAATCCCACTTGTTGTGCATGCTATAAATGGTAAACATATCCCATATGATTTAAATGATGATGATGATGAACTAGATGACAATGACAGTGATGATGTTTCTAAAGAAGACGATGATGGAAATGATGATGATGATGATCATCATCTTTGTCATTGGCATCATGATTATCACAATAGTCATCATCATCGGCATAATCATCATCCATGTCATCATCATAACCATTGTCCTTGACATCATCATCATGATTATTGACATTTTCATCAGTTATTCATCATTACCTTTGGCATAAGAAAATAACATCTACCCAAAATATGTGATTAGTGGAAAAGGGTCATGGAGGACACACACGATTTATGCATGAAAAATAACAACTTATTTTTTAAGATGATCAACATCATCATTCTGATTGTACTCATCATCATTGTCATTGTCATCATCACCATCATCACCATTCATTTCATTGCCATCATAATCATCGGCAATGTTGTCATTGCCATTATCCTCCTCCTCCTCCTCCTCCTCATCATCATAATCATCAGCATCATCATCATTTTCATCGTTCTCCTCATTATCAACAACATTATCATCATCATCATAACCGTCCTCAATATCATAATCATTATCCTCATTTTCATCTTCAACATCTGGGTGTAAAATTGGATGCAAAAAAGGATGCAACAAAAGTAGGCGCAAAAGTGGGCGCATAATGGGGTGCACCAAAAATGGATGCAAAAGGTGATGCAAAAGTGGATGCAAAAAATGATGCAATCATGGAAGCAAAACATGATGAAAAAAGTGGCGCAAAAGTGGATACAACCATGGATGTAAAATTGGATACAAAATTGGATGCAAAAGTGGATGCAACAAAAGTAGATGCAAAAGTAGATGCAAAAGTAGTCGTAACACCCAACGCAAAACCTGATGCAAAACCCAATGCAAAAATGGATGCAAAAAGGGATGCAATAATTGATGTAAAATTGGATGCAAAAAAAGATGCAAACGTGGATGCAAAAGTTGAAGCAAAAGTGGGTGTAAAAGTAAGCGCAAAAATGGGTGTGAATTGGGACACGAAAAAAGTGGATGCAAACATGGATGCAATAGTAGATGCCAAAAAAGACGTAAACATGGATGTAAAATGGGATGCAAAAAGGGATGAAAACGTGGGTGCAAAAGTGGACAAAAAAATGGATGCAAAAGTGGATGCAAAAATGGCTGAAACAAAACGAGATGCAAAACTAGACTCAAAACAGGATGTAAACTTTGATGCAAAACTTGGTGCACGAAGGGATGCAAAAAAAGAAGCAGAAGTGGGTGCAAAAGTGGATGTAAAAAAGGATGCAAAAGTGGATGAAAATAAGGGCATAAAATTTGAGGCAAACATTGGCGTAAAAGGGGGCGCAACAAGAGTAGATGTACAAACTAGGCGCAAAATTAGGTGCAAAACTAGTCTCAAAACCTGTCGCAAAACCTGATGCAAAACCTGGCGCATAGCTAGGTGCAAAACCCGGTGCAAATTATGCCGCAATTTGCACCAGATTTAGAAAAAGGACGCAAAAAATTCCTAAAATAGCACCAACCCGTGAAATTGCGCCATTTTGTCCATAAAATGAAGAAAAATACACTAAAAGATGGTCTAGACGCAAAAAAGGATGCAAAAAGAGATGCTAAATCCAGTTTTTGTTGTAGTGCAACAACCTTTAGTGTCAACATAATTAGGACCCAACCCACATTTCACTTTCACAGGGACCTACAATCGAGCACTTCAAGGGATCTATTTCCTTGTGTGTCTGGTGAGAAAATGTATTGATGGAAAATTCATTCTTGTGCAGGGCAAGTTACTAAGGCCCTCATTCAATATGATACCGACAATGATTCGAGGAGATTTCTACTAAGGGACACTCATGGCCCAAAACCATGCCCCAAGTGGGAGAGCTTACGAAGCTTGCTCCCAGGCATTGTAGGACACTCCCTACCTCTATTTGTAGCTCCATAATCCCTACCATATTACCCTCATGCTTCCACGATGCAACTCCCATGGCTCCCAAAAAAATGAAGAAAAAGGCCATTTCTTAAAATTTTATATTTTGGACCTTTTGATCTTCATATTTCAGTTAAATTATGATTTCAGAACAGTTGGTAGATAAGCCTACTTCATTCTATAAATAATAGCTACACTTCCTATTATATAGTTTAAGAAATGGTTTAATTACTTTAAATTATTTAGAACTCCTACTGGTAGCTGAAAATGGTGTATAAAGGAACATTCTTCGGTGACTCTAGTAGTAATCAAATGGATGGAAGGATCCTTAGGAAAATATTTATTTACGCCCCAATTCTCAGTAGGTCATGGCTTAAAGAGGTAGTTTAGATATCAGGATGGTCTCTTTGATCATTCTCTACATGCCACTTTCTTTTAATTTTCCTCTTGTTCTTGTTATTTATAAGCTCTGTATAGCCTTTGTTTTCCAGCTGAAGACTGTGGTGAATGTTGTACATGACTTCTCTCAGAGATTAAGACTAATCTTGATATAAAACATTAATATTTTAAGGCTGTTAATGGTTAGATGAATATAACCTGTGGGAAACATATCTTGATAGTTATGGAGAGCCCCCTGGCTATTATAGAGACATATAACCCAATCTAAAAGAGACCTTTCTCTCTGTTTTTGTCTCATAAATCAAGCAATGCTTCCTAACATATACAGGATGTAATTTCTTATATGTTTTAACAAAATTACGATTTTTTTCCTTCGGAAATAAAAGGATGGTTGATGCTTGATTGATTAATAACTAATCTACAATAGATAACATTTCTGACTTCAAAATAATCTAGTATTCATCTACAAGTAGAACAAATATGTATGTTTCCAGATATTATGCAACTGATTTGGAATTCTTCATATTTTTCGTATAATTGCATTATAATAAATAAATATATATATTATATAAAAAATGCTCTAGGGAGACTTTGCTCCCATGGTTTTCTGAAAAATGCAACATCCAGTTATCACTACCACTCCCACACCTCTCCCACTTTCTGGAAACCTTCAGTACCACAAAAGGTTACTTCAATTTGAATTTTAGGTCAGTTCAATTTGAATTCTGAACTAGTAGAAGCAAATCCAAAGCAAGCTTGATGTGGTAGAGTGATCATGCAAAAGGAATTGTCCTTACACATTGCAATAGTGTGAACTATCTAGAAAAAAAACAAGTCATAGCCCATTGCACTGAACCAATCATACATACTTGTTAGGAATCTCTCTATTTGACCATTGGGAATCACTAGAATATAATCAAAACATTTAGTTATAAATTTTATGTTTCAGAAGTGATTCAAAAAGAATTGGAAGCTGTAAAAGATTTTGCAAGAATTGATGAGCCTAGCTTCTAGAATTTCAGAGAATCAGTTGGTCCACATTAGAATATGTAAATATTAAAACTTATTATCCAAGCTAGGACCTGGAAAAATTACAAACAAACCATATCATGATGGAACAAATGAGCAGGGTTTGTCAAAGAAAATTTTCCATTTAATTTTGTAATGGGAGAACAAGAGCTTAGTTGAAAAATGGTGGTGCTATTCCAGCCTAACAAATTTTGATCCCTAGAGACACTCACCCTAATAATTTGGGGTATGAGAAGAATGTTTTGATTCTAGCTCAAATCCGCAAAACAAAAGTAGGCCAAATTTGTCATGAGTGGAAGAGATTTTCACATTAGGAATAGTATTTTTATGAATCTTCTTAGCAACAGGACAAGGAATGGTGCATTCATGGTATTTCTGATAACTATCAGGTTATAATGTAGGTGAGCAGCATGAAACATGGAGTCTGAACTCACCAAAACTCTGCACCTTTTAGATCTTAGATTATGGTAGTTCAGGGGTATTTCTGTAGTGCTGGTTCCTAGCATGCATAAGTGACCAAGCAATTTCTCTCTTTAATAACTTGACTTTATTAAAGTGATTTTCATAAAGTTAAGTGGGTATTTTATTATTTAATGAATAAAAGTAACTTTTATAAGGCTGGGTCACTTAAGTGATTTAAGTGATCTCAATGAGAGATTAAGTCACAACCACTAGATAGTGAAAGGAAATATTTAATTTTCTTCATTAAGATTTATGGTTAGACTAGTTATCCATTAGTGAGATTATAAAAGACATTCAAAGAGAGAAAGAGGTACATTCATTGGGTAAGAGAGAAGAAAAGCTAAAAGAAAAAGAGAACTAGTAGCAACAATGGCATAAGTACCAAGGGATTTTGTTGGCATGATTCGCATGAAGCATTCAACATTTAATGCATAACCATATAGTATGTATTTTGGAGGAGACCATACAGTGTTTAATGCTGGTCATACAACAGAGTTAGTGCACATATTTTGAGGCATTGTTTTGCACACAAATAAACTTATTTAATGCTATTATAAATTGTACAACACCGTAGAGGAAGGTACAAGATATTGGCACATGTTTCAAGTCTGTCAGACCCTACAGAAAGTACAGCCATAGGGGGAAGGTCAATTGGGAAGGTGTGCCTATTTTTCAGTAGTGTTTTTTGATCTTTCTTTGAAATCATTAGTCCATTGCAACTTGGAGTTTTGATGATATCAAGTATGCCCTAAAATAATTATCCCTGGGTGGCCTCCTGTCCTGAAACCTAGAGCTTGTTTATGAATGGTTTAGTTCAATTTTTCTTTCTGTTTACTATTTCTTAGAGGAGACGCTTTAGCGCTCCCACTTTGTATTGATATCATTGTAACCAGCAGTCCCTTTGACCTACTTTAGTGGTTACTTGTTGGAGATTAATTTTGTCTTACCTTATCTTGTTTCTTTTTTCTTGTGACTTACTTCTTCTATAAAAAATTTTAAACTCTTTTCATCTCTATTCTTGTCTTTTCCTAGACCTTTTTGTGTCTAAATTTGTGTCTATGAATTGGCATTCTTTTTTTGTGTGTCCCAATTGTTTTTTACTGATTTTCTAGACCTTTTCTCTTGCTTTTGTTTTTATGGATTTACAATTTTACTCATAAGTCATATATGATTTTGTCAACAAAAACATTGTAGGAAATATTGATTCCATCACCACCCCACATATGCTTAGTATGATTCTTCCCACAATTTTATTGATTTTCCCTGCTTTTGAACTGGCAATTTGCTTCTAAAAACTTCACGACTATGCATATTTATTATATTCATTATTCCCAAGTGGGAAAAAATTCATTGATGCTTTTCAGATCACAACATTACCTATTTTGCAATAGGATTGCTCCTTTCACCCATCCTTAGAGTTATTTTTGTTTTTATTTCACACAATTAGAGAGAATAAAAAATAATTTTCACTACAAATTTTCTGAGACAAATGCAGAACCTCTTTCTTTCATTGTTGTAACTTGTAGCAACTTTCATTTGTAATTTGCATGCTTGTGAAATTTGATCATAAGAATCTTAGTAACCTTTAGCTTTAGTAGCTAATTGTAAATTATTTCATAATTAGTGTATCTTGCAATATCCCTTCTGCTTTTTCGACTTACAATTTGTATTCTTTAAGGGAAATATTTTGAGTTGAAAGCTTATATTGTTATTCCACTGTTATTCCATAGAACAGCTGAATTATATTTGTAACCATCTCTATATATATTAGATTCTCAATTTTATCATAAGCTTCCTTTTTTGTACAAATGAACAAGGTCTCTGGAGAAACCAGACTTCCAGCAAGTATTGGAGACTTGGGATTTCCAGCTAGAGAATGTGAGTAGATTTGTTATATGTAGAAAATAAAATGTAATTCATAATTTTTTGAACGAGAAGAAACCAACCAATCAAGGGATCCATACAACAGTGTAAAATAATTGCAGATCAAAAGAATCACGTCATTTTGTCTATGATGGGAAATGTGGGCTAGTAACAGATTGCAACAGTCAAGTAGTTTTAGATGGCCTTTTTGTTTTTGTTCATAGAGTTTCAATTTTTGTGGCTTGTCTGATTGGGTAGCTGAGTACTATCAATGCTAGCCCATTCGTTTAGGCTTTGTTAGGCGCCAGTGGAATATTGATGGAAGTCCAAACTATTCCTTAGGTTTTTGCATGCTAATGTCTGTTATATGTGGTAATCAACTCTAGGGATGCAGTTTGTTGGTCTGGAACTCTCCAGAGGCATAGAAATGCATGAAAATGGAGAAGGATTCCAAGAAAAGATGTGTTCGATAGGTGTTTATAAGATGAGACTTATCATGCAAGCATTTGGAATATTTGTAGTAAGAATAACAGTCAGGAAAAGAGATTGGAAGTTATTAATCTATTTATTTCATGTGTAATGTATTCATGCTAATTATTTCCCCTCTCTATACATTAAATTTCCCTACACATTGTTGTGAAAAGCTAGTCATCCAACTGTCTTATGCATCGTTTCGTGTTAATTCTTTCTTGTCTCTATGTGTTGAATTGCCCTACACATTGTTGTGAAATGTTAGTCATCTAACTGTCTTATGCATCATTTCCCAATTCTGATATCCTGTGTAAATGGTAGTTGTGCTTGAAACGAGCTAGCAATAATATAAATGAGATGCAACAAAAGAAATGAGTTGTGCTTTTGAAGTGGAGGATTTTATTTTGAGGGAGCTTTTAGAAATCTTTATATTTTGAGAGTTGTTTATGTTGAAAATTTGATTTTGTATATATTGTATCCTCATTGTAAGCTCTTTTTTGTTTTCCCAGTGATACATTCTATAAAATGTTTTTAATGAGAAAATTTACCAGTGAGAAAAATTAGGAATCACAACATCCAGCTGCCAAAAGGTTGGGCGTTATTGGTGCAAAGTATTTTTCAAATTTCTTTTTGGGATTGGGGATTTGTACGGTTAGGTGTTTTAAAAATATATATGTGTAAAACATAAAATTTTGAAATAAAAGATACATTATAGTGAATCAATGAAGAAAAGGAGGAGAGACCTCCATTTCGCAATGATAGAGAGAATTTCATTTGTTTGAAGAAAGATTGCATGATCTGCAAGCTTAAGGAAAAATAACTCCTTTGTAAATAGACAGTGCAACTCACAAGTCAAGCCAACTTTATGTCAGTTTCAGATTCGATAATTTGAGTTTTCAAATGATTAATGACCCAACCAAATTTCTAGACAACTAGATCATGACAATGTAGAAACATGTTGGTTCTTTTTTAGTGTTTTGATAATAAGGCCCTAACACCTCACTTCCCCCTTATGTGACATTTAAGGGAGTTGGATTGAACATGGTTCCTTGACACAGGTATGGCTTGAGAAATTGAAGATTCAAGGGCTAAGAGACTTAGGCAAATATGTACTAAGTTTTAGGCATGTGTGAACAAAAGTTGCCTATATAAACCTTGGAAGATTGTATTATTGTCATATTTGAATTTTTTTTAATTTTACAGCTTATTACATTGCTTATAGTTTTTGGTTATTGCATTTTTCATTTTGTTTCTTCTCAGTAATAGTAGAAAAAATATTGTCTCCTAGGTTCTCTTGGCTCAAAAACAACTTCGCTCTGCTACTGAGTTGAGTCAACTTGTGCTTAAGTCAAACTCCTTGCAGTTGAGTCAAACTCACTAGCCGTGGGTGGAAAACTTTCTAGAAAAAGTAGATTTACCAAGAGTAAATAAAAAACACTCATTTTGATCAATTTATTCTATCAAGTTTTTTTTCCCAGTCCATGTCCAATTGTATCATTGGTCTTGTCGATTTGTTGATCAACTTGTGATTGAATCATTTGCAACGTGTTTCACTCAATACATTAGCCTTCCAGAAAGATAATCTAAGATATCTTTAGAGATTGGAGTTTATTTTGAATGCATTCTTTTAATATTATTATTTATTGAGGTTTTAATCTTATTATTTCAGCATGAGCATGAAGCAGGCCATAATAGTGTTTTTGTGAGCCACATCCACATGTCCATATCAACAGTGAATAAAGTGGCCTTCTTTAAGGCTATAGCAAGATTAAATAATAGTGTGGGTGAAGTGACATTGAAAGCAGTCTTTGACCATAACGATAGATCAGGATTTGAGAGAGAACCTTGATAGACCTAGCCTCGAGAGCAGGTCTTGATATAAGGATAGATAAGAACTCGAGAAGAGGTCTTGGAATACGAATAGATTAGAACTTGACCAGGAATAGGGTTTAGTGTTTTATAGCCATTAGAAATTCAGGATTTTGGAAGTTTTTCAATTAAAAATTTGATTCTTTTGGGGACCATTGGGTCAATAAATAACAAGAATTTTCAAGATCTGTTTCATTTTCGATGGGATCTATTACAATGGCTCAAGATCCATTTCCTTCTTTAGGGGATCTAATTACAATGTACATGATGGAACCTGGGTAGATACCGCTGGATCCAGATTCGATCCATTGATCCTATCTAGTGGGTGGTTGATCTGGTAAATGGGGATGACATCTTTGCATATTTGTGTGACCATGTTGTCTTCCTTAAGAGTCCTTTAGAGCCTGGAAGACCATACTGTAGTCTTACACAAAGGATTGGGCTATGCTGGTATTGTTTATAGCTCATCATTAATCTGTTTGTAAAGACTTAGATTTTATTGCTATGTGCTTAGTTGCTCCAGTCCTAAAGCCTAATTTGATGCTAAGTCCCCCACCATTACACAGGAAAGGTATACTCAATTTTGAGGTAATTTGGCATTATTTTAGTGATCCTTTTAGCTACCCTTAGAATCACTCCCTTGGACTCTTTTTTTATTAGTGTGTTTGGAATTGAGATTTCCCTTCTCAGGTTGATAGACATTGACGACTTGACACTAACATGTTTCCTACAACCTTGGCTGACAATGTACAGAAGTTTCGACTGACTTGGACATCACCTTCACATTAAACCTTGTCCTGTTGTTTGATTATTGTGTGGAATTTGGATTTCCCTTGTTAGGTGGATAGCTGGTTACCACATGACACTAACAGGTTTCCTTGAGGCTTTGCTAACATTAACATGGAAGCCCCAGTTGACTTGTGCATCAACTTCACCTTAAATATTCGATTTGACTATCTTATTTTGGACTATCAATCAACTGTCATTGCATTTACTACCTTAAGTAAATATAAATATTTTGGTCTTGTATAATAATTGATTTCTTTACTGTCATTGGAAAGCTCCTTACATCATTTCTATATACTCTTTTTCCATTATAGAATATCTTTTTAGCATCTCAACATATGGTCTCTTCTACAAGGCTTTGATTCTTACAACCATTTTCAAGACTTGGCACGTAGAACATATTTGATCTTACTGTTCTCTTATCTTTCTGTGACACATGTTGTAAACATATATTCTCTACATACATTTGTAATACAAATAATAAAAATATAATTTCAAGGAAATCCCTAGACAGACACCAATTCGGTGTACGAGACCACCTTGTCTGCGGGACAAGGAATCCTTGTCTATGCAGTGCTGCTAAAATATATGAAGGTGTACATACCCTTCCCCTCTCGTAGTTTTAATATAATGATTTATCACTTTATTGGCACGTCTAGTTCTTGCGTTCTAATAATGTTGGTAAATCTAGACTATTTCTTGTGTTTGCCAAGTTGTGGAGTTGTTGACTCCCCATTTTGTGTTTTTGTCCAAGTATTTATGGAGTCTCAAGTTGTGATTTTGGGTTGTATTCCTTTTCCTTGAAATGTTGTGAGAAACATATAACTGTTCTGAGAATATAATCTAAAAGTGTAAAATTGCAAGTTTCACAACTACTTTTATTTGCTGCAAAATCTTCTCATGGGGAACTGATTGGGGTATGCTGATATTTTTTGTAGCTCATCATTAATATATTTGTAAAGACTTAGATTTTATTTCTATGTGCTTAACTGCTACAGTATTAAATCCTAATTTGATGCCAAGTCCCTCACCTTTACACGGGAAAGGTAGAATCAGTTTTGAGGTACTCTGGCGTTACTTTAGTGATTCTTTCAGATATCCTTAGAATCACTCCCTTGGCCTGTTTTTTGATTAGTGTGTTCGAAATCTAGATTTACCTTCTCATGTTGACATACATTGACCACCTTACACTAACAAGTTTCCTACAACCTTGGCTAGGAATGCATGGAAGTTCCGACTAACTTGGACATTGGCTTCACATTAAGCCTTGTCATGTTGTTTGACTACTGTGTGGAATTGGGATTTCCCTTATTAGGTGGACTGGTGGTTACCACATGACACTAATAGGTTTCCTCGAGCCTTTACTAACATCAACATGGAAGTCCCAGTTGACTTGCGCATCAACTTCACCTTAAATATTCGATTTGACTCTCTTATTTTGGACTATCAATCAACTCTCATTACATTAAATACCTTAAGTAGATATAAATATTTTGGGTTTGCATAATAATTTATTGTTTTATGGTTATTGGAAAGCTCCTTACATCATTGCAATCCATTCTTTTTCCATTTTAGGATATGCTATTAGAGTCTCAACATATGGCCTTTTATACGAGGCTTTGATTCTTACAACCATTTTCAGAACTTGGCACTTAGAACATATTTGATCTTACTCTTCTATTATCTTTATTTGACACATGTTGTATACATATATTCTCTTCATACATCTGTTGTAAAAATAATAAAAATATATTTTCAAGGCACTGCCTAGATAAACACCAATTTGGTGTATGAAACCACCTTGTTTGTGGGACAAGGCATCCTCATCTATGTAGTGCTATTAAAGTATATGAAGGTGTACATACCCTTCCCCTATCCCAATTTTAATATAATGACTAATCACTTTATTGGCACATGTCTAATTCTTTCATTCTAATAATGTTGGTAAATCTAGACTGTTTCTTGTGTTTGCTAAGTTGTGGAGTTGTTGACTCCCCATTTTTTATTTTTGTGCAAGTATTTACTGAGTCTCAAGTTGTGAGTTTTTCTTGTATTCAATTTCCTTGAAATGTTGTGGCACATGTATAACTGTTCTGAGAATATAATCTAAAAGTGTAAAATTTCAAGTTTCACAACTACTTTTATTTGCTGCAAAATATACTCATGGGATCTCATTGGGGTATGCTGGTATTGTTTGTATCTCATCACTAATCCTTTTGTAAAGAATTAAATTTTACTTTTATGTGCTTAGATGTTACAGTCTTAAATCCTAATTTGATGCCAATTCCCTCCCCTTTACACATGAAAGGTAGACTCAATTTTGAGGTACTTTAGCGATTTTTTCAACTATCCTTA
Source organism: Pseudotsuga menziesii (assembly GCA_001517045.1). Lineage (NCBI taxonomy): Eukaryota > Viridiplantae > Streptophyta > Pinopsida > Pinales > Pinaceae > Pseudotsuga > Pseudotsuga menziesii. The sequence goes on along the minus strand of LPNX010591722.1, from coordinate 254,668 downwards.
GAATCACTCCCTTGGCCTATTTTTTGATTAGTGTGTCTGGAATTGGGATTTCCCTTTTAAGGTTGACAGAAATTGACAACGTAACACTAACAGGTTTCCTACAACCTTGGCTAACAATGCATGGAAGTTTTGACTGACTTGGACATCAACTTCACATTAAGCATTGTCCTCTTGTTTGATTACTATGTGGAATTGGGATTTCCCTTATTTGGTGGAAAGGCGGTTACCACATGAAACTAACAGGTTTCCTTGAGCCTTTTCTAACATAACCATGGTAGTTCTAGTTGACTTGTGCATAAACTTCACCTTAAATATTCGATTTCACTGTCTTATTTTGGACTATCAATCAATTGTCATTGCATTTAATACCTTAAGTAGATATAAATAGTTTGGGTTTCTATAATAATTGATTGTTTCATAGTCATTGGAAATCTCCTTACATCATTTCAATCCACTCTTTTTCCATTATAGGATATACTTTTAGCATCTCGGCATATGGACTCTTCTACGAGGCTTTGATTCTCACAACCATTTTCATGACTTGGCACTTAGAAAATCTTTGATATTACTGTTCTATTATATTTCTGTGACACATGTTGTATACATATATTCTCTACATATATTTGTAATAAGAATAATAAAAATATATTTTCAAGCCGCTCCCTAGACAAACACCAATTTGGTGTATGAGACCACCTTTGTTTGTAGAACAAGGCCTCCTTGTCTGTGCAATGCTGCTAAAGTATATGAAGGTGTACATACCCTTCCCCTCTCCTATTTTTAATATAATTATTGATCACTTTATTAGCACATGTCTAGTTCTTGCATTCTAATAATGTTGGTAAATCTAGATTGTTTCTTCTCTTTTCCAAGTTGTGGAGTTGTTGACTCCCCATTTTGTATTTATGTGCAAGTATTTATTGAGTCTCAACTTGTGAGTTTGGGTTGTATTCCCTTCCCTTGAAATGTTGTGGCACATGTATAACTATTCTGTGAATATAATCTAAAAGTGTAAAATTGGAAGTTTCACAACTAATATTATTTGCTGCAAAATCTGCTCATGGGGAACTGATTGGGGTATGCTGGTATTGTTTATAGCTCATCACTAATATGTTTGTAAAGAATTATATTTTATTTCTATGTTCTTAGATGCTATAGTATTAAAGCATAATTTGATGCCAAGTTCCTCACCTTTACACAGGAAAGGTAGACTCAATTTTTAGGTACTTTGGCATTACTTTAGTGATTTTTTCAGCTATCCTTAGAATCACTCCCTTGGCTTGTTTTTTTATTAGTGAGTTTGGAATTGAGATTACCCTTCTAATTCTTATAGACATTGACCACCTGACACTAACAGGTTTCCTACAACCTTGGCTGACAATGCATGGAAGTTTCGACTGACTTAGACATCAGCATCACAGTAAGCCTTGTCCTGTTGTTTCATTACTGTGTAGAATTGGGATTGCCTTTCTTAGGTGGATAGGTGGTTACCACATGACACTAAAAGGTTTCCTCGATCCTTTTCTAACATCAACATGGAAGTCCCAGTTGACTTGTGCATAAAATGCACCTTAAATATTCAATTTTACTGTCCTATTTTGGACTATCAATCAACTGTCATTGCATTTACTACCTTAAGTAGACATAAATATTTTGGGTTTTTATAATAATTGATTATTTTAAGGTCTTTGCAAATATCCTTACATCATTTCAATCCACTCTTTTTCCATTATAGGATATACTTTTTAGCGTCTTGGCATATGGCCTCTTCTACGAGGCTTTGATTCTTACAACCATTTTAAGGACTTGGCACTTAGAACATCTTTGATCTTACTGTTCTACTATATTTCTATGACACATGTTGTATACATATATTCTCTACATACATTTGTAATAAAAATAATAAAAATATATTTTCAAGGCATTGCTTAGACCACGGGGAATTCATTTAGTCAACCTCTCACATAGCACATGCAATCGTGGGATATTAAAGAATACCCTTAATTTCTAGAGATATTGACCCAAACTCTTTTTGTTGAAACCCCCTCCCAATACTTAAAACCTCCTCCCCACTCCTTTTTATACCTCAATCCTTATAAACCACCTTACCCACCCCCACCTTAAACCCCTCATCCCCCCAATACCTGCAATATATTGGTCCAATTTTTTATCATTTTAAAACCCACAATATGAACTAACGTGATAGGATATTGGTCAACAAGTGAAGCCCCCATGGCCTAGACAGACGCCAACTTGGTGTATGAGACCACCTTGTTTGTAGAACAAGGCATCCTCGTCTATGCAGTGCTGCTAAAGTATATGAAGGTGAACATACCCTTCCCCTCTCATGGTTTTAGTATAATGATTGATCAATTTATTGCCACATGTATATTTCTTGCGTTCTAATAATGTTGGTAAATCTAGACTGTTTCTTGTGTTTGCCAAGTTCTGTAGTTGTTGACTCCTCGTTTTGTATTTTTGTCAAAGTATTTACTAATTCTCAAGTTGTAAGTTTGGGTTGTAGTCCTTTTCCTTGAAATGTTGTGGCACATGTATAATTGTTCTAAGGATATAATCTAAGTGTAAAATTGCAAGTTTCACAACTACTTTTATTTGCTGCAAAATATGCTCATGGGGAAGTGATAAATTTATAGTGATTTAATATATTGTTTGTATGTGGAGTAATATATATCATGTGTATTTAGTCTATTGTTTGTAAAATATTTCATAGGAGAGGTATCTTGCATAATGATGCTATTGATCTTTGGGCCTTATGGACATGTTCATGTATTTGTAGGTATGCTAGTTCGGAATGTTTATGCATTTTGAGTACACCTCTTGTTTGTTGGAATTGTTTGCTTTTTCCTATGTTAAATATTCTGAAAATACTATGTACATTTTTCAGTAATTTGTTTTCTCTTTTTAGTGAAAAACAAAATTTATTTCTTAACATGTGTTGTTTGTAGGTAACCTTACTCGCAAGATTTATAACAACATGAGGAGGGAGGCTGCAGTGAGGATACAGAAGCATGTGCACAGAGCCATTGACTATGAAGAGCTTGTTGTCAAGGGTTTCAAGATGCTAAGTATGGTTTTGAAGCTTCGGCAGGATCTAAGTATGGCTTAGAAACCAAGTACAAGTGGGATGGTTTAGCCATTGTAATATTTTGAAAATTCATCGATGTATTAGATGATTTTCATGTAAAGTTATATGGAGATAGTTTTTGAGAAAACTCATATTTATTGTAATACTTGACATTTCATATAATATAATCTGTGCAGTTTAAGACTTATATGGTTGTACTTTATATTATTTATAAGTGTTGTAATTAATGTGACATTGCATAATTCACATGTGTATTAGATGATGATAAATAATGTATGATTTTTTTTTAATTTAAACATAACATCATATTAAAAATTTATATTGATTAATAATGGACACCATTAAAACTACTAAAATATAATAACCACAAATAAAATGACTAAATTAGTGACCAATAAATAAGATTAATGAGCAAAAATTGAGAGATATGTGACCAAACAATGAGATATAAATGACCAAAAAAATGACCAAAATTCGAATATCAATGACAAAAAAGAAGTTTTGGTGGCTAGTTTACAGTCTTTTATTATGCAACCAAATTTCGTCACATTCTAGTTTGTCATGTGGTCATTAATTTGGTCATAAATGTGGTCATATATTTGATCATTGCTTCAAATATATGACCAAATTAATGACCAAATATATGACCAAATTAATGACCAACTAACAAGCTATAAGTGACCAAAATAAAAATGACCAATTTTGGTCGCGTAATAAAAGACTGTAAATTTGTCACTAGCAATTGCCAACCAAAAGTGGTCATTGTATGTGGATTTTGGTCATTTGTTTGGTCATTAATCTCTCATTTTCCGCTAGTGTAATGGAAGTATTGATGAGAAAAAAAAAGAAGGGCCTATTGGTCCAAACCATCTAGATGGGAAGGATGAAGAGGAGGATGAGGTCCCAAATCCATTCTCAATCCTAGAAAAAGGATATGATTCACTTAGTTATTCAAGTGATCAAGGAAAAGAAAATATCCATGAGGTGAAGTGCAAATCACCATAAGTTGGTTGCATAGGTGAAGGAGTTGAAGATGAAGGCACTTCAAGTTTTTGGGTGGGTGATCTTCCTATCACTGCTCAAGGTTTTGGATCGTGTATGGGTGGTGAGACATAATTTGGATCAGTTCCAAAAGTGGTACTCAAATCAGATTTGCAGTCACCTTCTAAGCCACAGAATGAAGAAGAAAAAAAGACCACATCGCTCAGGTGTAAACAAAACAATTTGGTGGAGGAGCAGGCCACCAAAGTATCTATACAGAAAGATGATAAGGTTAAAAACATGGACAGTAAAATATCTAATTTTTGCAGCATCCATGTACACACACAACAATTTGATCCTTGGGAGGATAAAAATTCTTCACTTGAATCTGAGGACTACAAGATGAAGGACAATTGTGAGGGAGATGAAATTATTCCTAGCTTTTCTATTGTTGATCACAAAACCATGGCAAAGGAGGGTGATCTTGTCAATGATGATGAGGGATATATTATATCATATCGAAAAGAAGAACATATATCAGATATAAAGACATCATATGAACTTCCCAAGGAAGTGGAATACAATCCCCCACCAGTCAGGTGTGAACTTGGAAAATTAAAGGAGAAAACTTTGATGCAGAGAGATGAGCACAGTTCAGAATTTTGGACTCTCTTACAGCATGATGAAGCTGAAATGTTTTCTAATTTTTGTACATATCACATGTCATTCCAGCCTTCAGAGATACCCTCCACTTTAACCATGGAAGTGATTTTGTAGAAAATTCAAAGGCTGACTTGCATGACGAGAATGAGTTTTGTGTTATGGATCCATGCAACAAGAAAAGTAGTATTATATGTCAATTGTTAGAGGAAGATACCTTGGTGCAGGATCTTCTTTGTGAGCCACATCATCTGAGTGGACCACTTAAGGAGGACAGAGAAAATATTAAGGAATCCTTGAAAAACCTTGTTGACATCAATGCCTTGGTGGCTAGATGTTGTTTGAAAGCTTCTGGAGGAGAAATGGAAGGGGAATCCTTTCTGGAGGAGTGCATAGCACTGAAAGAAGGCATGCCCAAAATGAAGGAGAACTATATGAACCTACTGTTTGACAGAGATCATCCCCTCATAATGGCTGAAATGTATCACTGTGTAATCAAGAAGGAAGAAGAAGAATTAGAAAGGATCACTAATAAGTTAGAGATCACTAATGAATTATTGAAGAGCACACGGAGATCCCTTCAAGAGTCAAAGTTGCAGATATGTCAACTTCAAAATGATTTGAAGGTGTCACACCTTTCATGTTTCATGGAAGAAAGTGTTTTGGATATAATGGGGGGACCTGATGGGGAGGACAACCATGAGGACGAAGCATGTTTGCAGGTGTTTGTGAAGATTCCTAATGAAGATTATTTTGGTGAAGCAGTTGTTGGTATGCAGAATGGCATAGAGGAGCTCTTATCTATGGGAAATATGGATGAGGGAATTTCAAGTGAATCAACAAATTAATATGATCATCTATTCAGGGATTGGGTAGCTAAACAAATCATAGAAATAGAGGATAAAGTATATACTAGAATTGCTTGCACTGGTGAAGGGTTGTATGACACATATGCTTGGGAAGAGACACATTCTGAAAACCCCTTATGGATGGTAGAATCTGACCCAAAGGAGGTGGCTGATCACATACCATATGGATCAAAAAACAAAAGTCCTTGTTCATCCATTGATTGGTTGAATAGAGACACCTTGGGAGTGAAGGTTGTGGGCGGTAAAGAGTTTAATTTCTGCAATAAAATATTTGGTGTGAATGGCATTGTCCTGACATGTGGTAAGCCACAAAGACTTAATTTGAAGCCATTGGATACCTTCCATACACATGCACATGAGGTGCATTCAAATTGTTTTATGCTTGAGAAATTTTTGGATGCAGGTGATGAGTTCCAAGCACATGGTCATTTCCTGGGAAAGGATGGATTTTCTCATGGAAGGAGTCCTATTTTTAGTGAAGAGTCAGAAGAGATCCGTTGTGTTGGACCAGCCCATGATGGATTTAATGCATCCACACCTTTGGTAGACACATTTTGCAGATACTTTTTTTAATATAAATCAGTCCACACTTCTAGTTCAGCCAACACACATAGGGATGCAAATTGGGTGAAGGGATTTTTACTATTGATGCCAAACAAGGAGTAGGAGGCTCCCACATATTCCATTAATGACTTAATGGTTCAGCCATGTGGTATGAAAATTTCACCATTCCTTTTTTCTGTGTACAAGAAACATCAAAGACATCGATTTGATGTCTTTCGCATGCACTATGCATAGAAGTTCCACTTGAGTCAGTTTGGTGGAACAAGTAGCATAATGTTGAGCTTTTGCACCAGAACAAAGATAGCAGATGAAGAATTCCATGTCTTGTGGGAGAATTTTAAAAATGTGTATCTTTCCATGGGGAGAGATGAGCTTCCATTATGGTGGTATGATTTTTATAACCTCATTTTCATCATCTACAATGATAAAATTTTGTTTTTTTTACTGATGGGTGGCAGTAGGCAGATAAAACCATGGAATCTAAGAATTCTTAGGGATGACAGAGTGTAAAAGGTGGAAGAAAAATTTGGGTCCTTGTAGAGGAGGCAGTCAAATCCGAGAACTCTACTCAGTTACCTTAACTAGGTTGGAAATCTTGCTAAAGGAATTTGTAGTAGAAAAATGGCTATGATCAGAGTGGCGCAACAAAAACATGGTGGAAAAATTTGCAACACTCTATGGTGCTTCTACTTGAGGACAAGCATATTTGGGAGGGGAGGACTATCATGTCCCCTCAAATCGACTATTAAAAGTGTTGACCATGCTAACTTCCTAGGGGCTCAAGTTGTTATTAATTATTCCTCCTAGGATAACATTTTGATAATAATTGTTCTAAGGAATGTATTTCATTTTATTTCAGCAAATTTATTTATTATGCACAGTAATGATGTGGAATTAAGGCTTCCATGTCAAGAGGGCATATTGGGGAAAGCTAGTCAACTTTCCTTGGTAAAAATAAGAAAGTCCATGACAAAAGTAAGTAGGAAAATAAAGGGAAGTTGCCTAAAAGTAGAAACAGTAGACAGAGGTTAAAACACAAAAGCCTTTAAAAGGGGAGGGCATAATTTCCTCTTATGGAGCTCATAAAAGATGTAAGAGAAAAGTACGAAAGTTTTTGAAGGAAAGAAAGAGTTTCCTTATGACCCAGGAAAAGAAGAAAGCTGACATAACTCAAAAGAGGAAGATTTTGACTAAGGGAGGGCACAGTTTCTAATTGTGAAGGATTATTTGGACTTGGAAACAATTCCACATGGTCCTACTTGCCTAATTTCCCAAAGGGGGTGATTTTGTGGATAGAGTTGGGTCAGCCATGGGGTTGCCTTGCTCTCACAGGTCACCATTGGCCTCAACTTACTAAGAAGCTCATCCATAATTCTATAAAAGATAAATTCAAACCCATTTCTTTGGTTTGGTTGATGATTTGATTGCTGATTCTTATGAGATCATTACTTCTGAGTGGTGTGCCTTGGACTACTGGAAGATGAGCTCCAACCTTCCATTTCCCTCTCCTTCCATCCCCTTTTCTTACATTGCAGGTGTGGAGTTATATATTGCAGGAATTAAAGGATTTACAGAGTTATTTTCATCCTCCATCAAGTTCAATTCGAGCTCTAGTGAAGCCCTATCTTCACTTATGCTCACATCCCCTTGCTGGTCATGATCTAGGCCTCTTGCCCCTTATTTTTGGAGCATCTTTGTAATGGTCAGTCCATTATGTAATATCTATTATTTAATTCCATAATATTATTTAAATTACATTTATCAGGTCGAAACATCCCCTTCCATAAAGAATCTTGTCTCAGTTTTCCCTAAAAGGTCCTACTTTATCAATGTATGGTGGAAAATGAACAAATATGAGTGCTATAGGGAACATGTCATGCTGGGGAACTGATTTAAGTTATTGTACATGTTCATAAAACTTATATCTACCTTGTTAATAATTATCATTTTTTACAGAAATCTATTTGACTTGATTTAAATGCTTTCTTTAGACCCTAGCTAGATTACTAGCTTTTAGTGACTAGTTTTGCTAAATCTGATATAAAATGAGTTCTATAAACTTAAAATTATCCCTGTCAGTTCTTGTGGGTAACTGACATACCCATATTCCCATACCTATCTCCAGAACAATTTTTTATTGGATTAGTACCAAATTTCTGATCCTCCTCTACACAGGGTTTCCCTTGGCCAAAACTGCCGAAAAAACTGAAATTCATCCAAAAATTCTCAGAACACCCAAGAAATTATGAAATATATTTTTACCTATTATTTATTTTATATTGTTTATGTTACAACCCTCTGCAATTTCCCATAATCCCCTGGTTGAAACAAGCTGAACTACTCTTCCTAGTTTCACGGTTTGGCTGCCCAAAAGCGTGGAAGTAGGTTTCCGCATAGCGGATTCTGAAACCTAAATGGAACCAGATATAAATGTATTAGGGGATAGGAATTTCAATGTATGAACTATCTTTTATTGCTTCCCACTAATCACTTCCTTGCCAGTAAAATTTCCCAGAATAATTCCCCAATTTTCCCACTCAAAGAAGGTTTTCTGTGGAGTAATTCAAATTCAAAATTTTGATTGAAATGAAGGAATTAATAGACTCTTCATTTCTGCACACCATACTTGGGACATCACATTAAAAAATTCAATTTCACCTTAAATACATATCAATTAAACAACTCTTGCAGTATTAGAGTCTACGAAAACATTTCAACGACGTATTAACTATTTATTAAAAAAATGGTAATGTTGTGACATTACATTTCAATTGGAAATACAATATTGCACTTTATCAAATCAAAATTTAATTATTCTATGTAATTGTTGCAATTAAAATCCTGGATTTCAAACTTTAACAATCCATACATTCATTTACATTATATTCATGAATGCAATGCTCAACAACATATTGACTATTTATTAAAATAATGATGTTGCAAACTCACATTTCCAAGGAATACTATCAAATTTCCACAATACCACATGCTTACATCATGTTATTATAATTATGATGCTTATTTTGGTAATTATTTATGTATAATTACAAGAAATTACATTAAAAACCACAACCATATTGAACCATAACCATTCACGTATTTGTTGCAATAAAACATTAGCAGTCATGAACATTGCATCCCAACGTAACCTTTTATAAATATGATGATGTGACAAAAACCAATAAGGAATGGATGAATATTCTAATCCATCACACCCCTTGATATATGTTTAAATGAAACAACACATTTAAAAAAAAATAACTAAACCCAATCTTTCCAAATCCTTGCAACAAACCTCATAATTCGACATAGTTCATGAAATAAGACAAACATAGTACAACATAACCACGGATGAATGTCACAAGACACCATAAGCACCAGTGAACATTATAATCCAAGATAACCCTTCATCGATTTGATAATGAAAAAAACAAGAAAAAAACAAGGAATGTAGCAAACATAACTAAACCCAATATCTCCAAAACCTTATTTTATAAACATACCATAATGCAACATGACCATCAATGAAAGTTGCGATCCAAAATGAGCCTTCACAAATTTCATAACTTAATGTAACCATAATGCATGTCAAAGTGCAACAAAACCAATCAACATGAAAAAATTGGAAAATGCAAATTGGACCTTCATGGTTCTTGTAACAAAAGATAAAATTTGATGTATGTTGAAACTCAACAAAAAATTGCTAACATAAGTTAACCAAACTATTACAAAACCTTACAACCAGCAAAATTCATTAAATGTTAACCATAATACAACAAAACCATGGACAAATTGCACATTCCAAGATAAACCTTCAACAATTTCACAATGGAAAGAAGAAAAATGAACATCTCAAAATTAACCAAACCCAACCCTTGCAAAACCTTATAACAAACCCTTCACATATGCCACACTCGAAAAAAAAATTGTAATGTCCCCAAAAATTGAAAATAAAAATAAAAATTATAGGCTAGTGAAGACAACCCAAAAGGGATCATTAGTACTCATGCGGAAACATAGATGCTCCTTAAACTTTCGACCTCTTTGGAATCTGCCCATTGTATTGTTAATCTCTTATCCATTAAGTGACAATTAGTTCATTTACTTCTTATGTCTTAATTCTATTATTTAAAATATTGATATATCTTAGTTATTACTATCACTGAATTAATGAGTTATATAGATCATTGTTTTGCTCCTGCACATGTATACTTTGTTTAATAAAAACTAACTTAACCTTGTTGATGGGAACGAAGTGATGGAGTGGTAGGACTCGTTCTCCCATGATGATCTAAGAGGTAAGGTTATTCTTCGTTATATAGGCTTACTTAGTTCATTCCAACTAAAGCACCTTATTCATTGATTCACAGGTTACTCTTGCAACATCGGGATTAATGGTTACTTGAAACAATTCAGTTCTTAGTTATACTTCCCATTCCACCTTGTACTTTTGTTACTGTTCTGTTTTACGACTCAGGTATGTCCTATGTTTTCTAATTACTTTATTCGTTAATTTACTGGATGCTATGAAATATCTTACTGTCCTTACCATTATTATTGTCTATCTCTTGTTTGGTTACTTACTCGTCTCTTGTCTCTATTTTGCAGGTTTACCTTGGTTACGAGCTTGTAAAATTACGCTCATTCTTCCTAACGAGGGCATCATGGCATACTGCATTTGTCATGATTCCTAAATGCTACAAACCTAGACTACGAATTGAGCGCATATACTACCTATATGATTTATCAAAAAGGGCATGTGATAACACTATAAGCTTGATGCTAAGTGAAAATGTTGTAACACTCTCTGATAGAGTTAAGCGTTGCGCATACCATAAGGTTGGGATTATGGTATACATACCATGTCATTAGCATTGAGCATGCACTAACATTTAAAGGGTGGCAAATTTGTAGTATAGAGGTTTTAACATATGACTTGGTTGATATAACGATGATCCACAAACTTATGGTTGGGGTTTATCAAGGCATTACTAGCCACCAGCTGGTGCCATGAATGCCATCAGGGTTGGTGAAAACCCTTGGCAAAGGACTTGGCATTCATTGTTTGTGCATTATGGTTTTGGCATTGTGGTTAAGTGTGACCTCTATGAATTTGAAGAATGGAGATGACCTCGTCGATTCATAGATAAGCTTAACCATATCTGTGTAAAATGCATTTGCTTCATTGGTTCCTTCATGGCATGGTCATGCTCCTCATGCCATCGTTGATTTGTCTCTAGGTGAATGTAAAGGTGCTCCAGGGTTTGCATAGGCTACACTTGTCAATTTGGGATTTCTTCTTCATGGCCATGGTAAGCCTTCCAACAAGATTACTTGCCTCCTCTCATTATGGGCATTCTTGAGTTGGAAATCTTTACTGGGTTGGGGCTTTGTGTGGCACTTGTTTACTCTGCGTTCGGGGTTTACGATGTAGCTTGCTCTAGTTTTAAATGGACTCTCGTTGAGAGGTTTGGAAATTTTTTTGGGCCATGGCTACACCATTACTTGTAATGGTGCCATAGCTCACATCTTGCCATTAACATTTTAATACTTGATTGTCCATCAAGAGGTTTCGTGCCTCTCTGTGTAAATACATGGCTTGTTGGTTTTTAAATGTGGACTATAAAGTTCTGGTATGAAAATCCTACAATTTCATTCATCTTTTAATACTGTGTGAACTTGGGTTTTGTATGGTTATTTAAATGTTGCATTTTATGTGGACTTTAATGGGATCGATCATGGCCTTAAATCCTGTGGAAATTTACTCTTTGTATAAATATTGTTTTGGGTTAAGTTCAGTATGCACAACACTCTATTTGTTTGGTTTGTATTTTAAGTCAGGAGATTATAGAGCTTGGGCATTATGCAATGGGCTGCACCATTGTAACAATGGTGTCGTAGCCCATTGGTTTGCCACCATGTGCTATGTGTTAGTGTATAAAGGGAGTCTGTGTTTTAAAATAGAGTATTGAACTCTTAGTTGTTATATTGGCTTAGCGTGGGTGCATGCCATGCCATGAATGGCATGTGCCTCTACCAATGACTGCGATAGCTTTTAGTTGGCATTTTATATGTAAATTGTTTACTTGGAACGAATCGGGCTATAAGAGCGAGGGTTATGAAAACCCACGATATCGATTTGGTTTATTAGTGTGATTGTGTGATTAGATTGAAACTTGGCTGAGGCTATAAATAGGTTCTTTATGACCTCACTGTTAATATAAGCGTTGCTTGGTTAAAGGATTGTGGCGTAGCTTAGAAACATAGCGTGGATATTTTAGATGTAAAGCATGGACTATATAGAGAATGGTTATGCGATTGCTTACTGCTTGGATATGAAATGCTTATGAATATATTAATGCTAACGCCTTGAGTCTGGACATTTATAGGATTCAATGTCGCAACCTCTTATTGGAAAAATGGGTTTTAGTTGTTTCAAATGATTAACATGATATGTTTGGCTATGTGTAGATAGATTTAAAGGGGACCTTTAAAACCCTTTATGTTTTTATAATGGATGACTCTAATAATAGGACTGTGAATTAAACATTCCAGTATGTAAATGGATACGAATTCCATAATAAGACAGAGGCTTGATCTTGGACCACATGGATGGTCATGATGCCTTCTCTGTTTGGTTAATTATGATTATGTTTATTAAATAGAATTTTATGATATTTAATTTGTTTTTGCATGATTATGTATACCACACCCTATAAGGTATTTAATAATTTGTTAGCTTGTTTATTATACAAATTATGTTCCTAGTAGATCTAGTTTAAATTATAAACTTGTATTAGTTAACATAACCCATATTTTAATTAAGTTATACTAAATTAGTTTTGTTGAGAATTAGGGAAATCCTCTACTAACAAATGGAATATGTCAGGAGCGTATTAAATACAGATAACAAGGTAAAAACATAATACTAAGATCAAAACCTAGTTAATACAGGAACATTTATGAGAGATGCAACCCTAAACATAAACAACTTATGATAAAAATTCTCCAGCATATGATTAGTAATTTACATATACAAACCTACCAGATTGTTAACCCTAAAGTTAAACCATTAGGGTTTACAAATTATATTGTAGCCATTACTTAACATAAACAGTACTAAAACTTTAGGAAGAAATAGAATAGGCCTTCAAGGGTTTCATATGTGAATCTGAAGCTTTGTCGATGGATGCATCTACACACTTAAATAACCAGTGTTAACAATTCAATGCAGATCTGACCTCCGTTTGATGACCAAATCACTTGGGAACTACCATGTTCTTCCCAACCATGACCGAGAACCGGTCGTGGTTCTAACCTGGATCCCCCCGAGATGGACTCCAACATGAAATTAGCTTAGAGCTCATATGGTAGGATTTCCTAACTTCTAATTGGTTCTAAATCAATCCTCTTTAACTTGCAAGAAAAGTTCTCCAAGAAAACACTTGGGAGTAGAACAGGCAGAATAATAATTCTCCTAGATGAAAAATCAGAACCCCCAAGCCTTTGCTTGCCTTGAGTCCTTATAGATGAACTTTACAGTCAAAGGGGTAGTTAAATCAAGAAGTCCTTGATTTCTTGAGTTAACCCTTTTTTAATTTACTGGGGTAATTTTTAATTCTTAACCTAGGAACTTTTAACTAGATCCTAGTTAGTCTTTCATAGTTATTTCACTATTTATTAATATTTTAATAATAAATAATAATTGGTGGAGCTTCTCTTCTTTATTTATTCAATTATAATTAATCATAATTAATTCTTTATACATACTATGTGTTGGAGACATTTACCACCACGCACACTCTTTTTGGTCAAATTAGACTAGTTAAACCACTATCCTAAGTATAATTGACATTAATTGACATCAGTGGAGCATTAATTGTCATCATCCAGTCACACCCACGCCTACCTATAGTCAAGGAGGCTAACTTAGCCTTCTCCTACAGTTAAGGAGGCTAACTAGAGCACTCCGGGGGTGATCTAAGTGATATTAATGCACCTAATTGCTAACTGGTGGTTACAATCAGTTCAACCAGTCATTTAAGGCACCTCCTCTCATTAAATATATTATTTAATGATTATTTATTATTATTTAATGATTTGGAGTCAACAGGGTGCCTCCACCAACTTCTGATGATTAGTTCAACTTCAGTTAACCTCATCGGGGTTCATTGAAGTCATGGAGCACTAGCACTTGATGGTTGGCTTGCAATGACATGTGTTTGATCTTCTTCAGTTGAGATTGAGTCATTTATTGCACTTCGACTTCATTTAGGGTTTGGTGATTCAATTAGGGTTTTGGTCAAGTCGTTAACTGAGTGTGAACCAATGGTTGAGAGTTATTTAATCTAGACTCACTCACTGAATTCGAATTTTCTCCTTAGGTATTCGAATCCTTCATGGAGTTAAGCTATTGCTTGACATTGTTATTGTAACTATTCATTGTTTATTGAATATACAGAGAGGAAACCATTCTGGTTCCGATTAACACCATTTCATGAGTATTTGTTGATTATTCTTTCATGAGATTGATTCTTAGTTCCTAGATCATGTGCAAGAATTAATATGGTATCAGAGCTTACGGTGGGACAAAGATCTATCTCTCAAAAACAAGCTTTTTGACAGATTTCTCCATGAAAAGTGAGCAATAGCTCAAAATTCCAGCACTGCACCAGAAGCCAAGGATTACCACTCAATATCCCAAGTAAAGAACTTGTTGATCAAGCTTTCTTGATTGACTATGCTGGGTGTGATGAAAGCCTAGAATGTGCAGGCTGTCTGACCTTACAGTGCCCCTTTTGTTTTGATTTGCAGGTTTTAACAGGTACAACTTCGAATGGACTCATCAATCCCTCATCTCACCCCATTCACAAGCTATTCAGAATGGAAGTTGAAGATGATTGCATCTCTGAAGAGACGAGGTCTCTATGAGGTGTCTATTGGACTTGGAAAAGATTCTTATGAGAATGAGAATGAATCGCTAAATGACAGTGATAGAGCTATTGGAGAAATATGTCTGGCCCTTTCTCCTAGCTTGTACTACCTTATTATTGGTTCCGCTGAATACCCAAAGGAAGTCTAGACAATATTGGACAAAACCTTTGGCAAGCACAATAAGGATCATAATAGTAATTTGGAGATCATAGCCAGCACCACAGGAGTTCTTCACTCAAAATTATTAGCCTCTACTCTCTCTGATGAAGTTGTTCAAGATGAAGATGAAGCATAATCTTCTACACATTCAATTCGAATTGAAGAAAGTCTCCATGTAGTGACTCCTTCTCTTGATGCTCCGGAAGTTCATGAGATCTCTTATATCTCATCTTCTCATATTGATGAAATAGAAGAAGACATTCAAATCTCTGATATTGAAGAAAAATACTGCTGCACTTCCATGCAAACATTCACCAGTGAATTTCCTTTGAATTCTATGCAAAATTTACCAGTAATTGCTTCCGAAAGTGAAGAGAAATTTGATTTTGATCCCTCTAATGTTGCTGCTGGTGTGCAAATATGTGATACCTTGGATATTTTGGAAGAAATATCAGATTACCAGAGTGATCCATTCTCTCCCCATGATCTAGATCTTCCGGAAAATTCCTACAGGATAGCATGCACCAAACTTCATAATTTTGAAGAAGAAGAAAACTGTGCATCCACCATCTTGGTTGACCATTAGTTTGGATTTGATATGAACCTTATTGGATCTGATATTATCTTATTTGGATCTGATCTGATATTTCTTGGTTCAAAATTTCAGGTTCATAAACCTTCAGTACTACTTGTAGTTGTTCTCATCAACGGTGTGAAGAAACAAGTACCGCAAGTCTCCTACAAAACTGATGCTGGGGATTTGATTTCATTTCACAGTTTTGGATCTGTTGTGAACTTATTTAGATCTGATTTAATTTCTGATATGATATTATTTGGTTCATATTTTAAAATCCAGGAGCTTTCAGTCATGCTTGTAGCTGCTCTCACTAATTCTGGTGTGAAAAATCAAGTACCGCACTTTCTCTTCAAAACCGTTGCTGGGGATTTGGTGTTAGTTTCCTCTTATGAGGTTCCTTATATTTTATTTTTTGAATCATTAGATATTTCTGAAGCTATATCATATTATGGAGCTCAAGCATTCGCTCTCTAGAGTCCCGGGGATTCTCTACCTTTGGTCACAAGCTCATCTCCTCACAGAACTAGTAAAGAGGAAGACATTCTGCATCCGCTTGGACACTTGCTCCTAAAAATTGGGGCTGATTTTACCACTCATGGTTTTATGTTCAAGGCTAAAACATATTAGTTTCTTGAGTGTTCCACACATGGTTCGAATCCTCAAGAACCTTTGCTCTCTCTTTAGATGATTTCAGTTGCACTACATGGGTCCAGTTTTCACCGTGCAGCTATTTATATTTCTGATTCAGTTGAGTGCATTATTCTTCTTCCAAAGTGGAAGATTCCTCCAGACATATTCATTTAGTTTGGATTCATAGGTTCACATGCACAGTCTCAGGATGCTGCTGCATAGAAGAACCAATTCTTGATTTACTGCTTACTTTGAGGGGGGGTATTTTTCCCATGAGGTTTTCCCCGTTTCCTTGGTTATATTAAGCAATTACTTTATTGTACAGGGTGACCTATGGCCTTTGTTTCTGGAGCCCTAGCATTTTTATGCATCTATGTTTTCTAATCCTTCTTGAGTATAGCTTAAGGGGGGGTGTTGGAGATATTTACCACCATGCACACTCTTTTTGGTCAAATTGGCCTAGTTAAACCACTATCCTAAGTATAATTGACATTAATTGACATCAGTGGAGCATTAATTGCCATCATCTAGTCATACCCACGCCTACCTATAGTTAAGGAGGCTAACTTATCCTTCTCCTACAGTCAAGGAGGATAACTAGAGCACTTCGGGGGCGATCTGAGTGATATTAATGCACCTAATTGCTAACTAGTGGTTACAATCAGTTCAACCAGTCAGTTAAGGTGCCTCCTCTCATTAAATATATTATTTAATGATTATTTATTATTATTTAATGATTTGGAGTCAACAGGGTGCCTCCACCAATTTCTGATGATTAGTTCAGCTTCAGTTAACCTCATCAGGGTTCATTGAAGTCATGGAGCACTAGCATTTGATGGTTGGCTTGCTATGACATGTGTTTGATCTCCTTCAGTTGAGATTCAGTCATTTATTGCACTACGACTTCGGTTAGGGTTTGGTGAGTCAATTAGCATTTTGATCAAGTGGTTAACTGAGTGTGAACCAATGGTTGAGAGTCAGTTAAGCTAGACTCACTCACTCAATTCGAATTGTCTCCTTAGGTATTCGAATTCTTCATGGATTTAAGCTATTGCTTGACATTGTTATTGTAACTATTCATTGTTTATTGAATATACAGAGAGGAAACCATTTTGGTTCCGATTAACACCATTTCATGAGTATTTGTTGATTATTATTTCATGAGATTGATTCTTAGTTCCTAGATCATGTGCAAGAATTAATACTATGTATAAAATACGTAGCATTAAAATACTAGGTTAACATTCGACTTTGGGCATCATGTATTTTATGGGCTCTAAACATCCTTGCATGTTGGATTTCCCTTGTTTAACATGGTAGCTCTTCAGTACTTGATGAGAATACAAAAATTTGAAATTTCATTTAATCACTTATAAATAAGTATGATGCGCTCAATAGTTTTCCTGAGTCATTTTCACTCGGAAGTTATTAAATTCTTTTCAGTAATCCCTATCGCTTACTAGAGCCCATACTCAACACTTATAACATGGATTTACAAACATAGTGCAATTCTAGATATTTCGCTCAACACTAAATGCTAGGATGTACTTGTATGATACACCTAGGGATACAATGGCCAAAGATCCAATGCTCTAGAGCTTATGCTCAACACCAACATGGAATGCTCCAGAGATTATGCCCAACATTTGCAATTATATTTTCATGTGTTCCAGAGCTTTATGCTGAACACAAATGTAAGTACTCATGTGCTTCAAAGCCTCTCTCTCAGCACAAAACATCTCATCGATCATGTGCTTCAAGGTCCACACCCAACACAAAACATTTTATCAATCATGTGCTTTAGGGTCCACGCCCAACACAAGCAACATATATATATATATCATCAACGATTGGCTTATGCCCAATATACAAAGAAAATCATCATGTCCATGTGCAGTGGGGTCTTCGACCCAATATAAAATAAAAAATCAATATAATCATTATGATCAATAGGATCATGCCTATAAATGGTAGGTCTAAAATTCAGGATATTACATCCCTCGCCGCTTAGTACAACATCGCCCATGGTGTTCTATGGACTCTGAATGATATCATGAAACAAGGTCGGGTAAGCCTTTCTCATGGTGGCCTCATTCTCCCATGTAGCCTCATCTACCTCAAAGTGCTTCCACTGCACTTTCTATTGGACTACAGTGCGCTTCCAAAGCTATACTTCTCTTTTGTCCAATATATGCAAAGTCTCATGGGAAAATCCCCCCTCAGGTTCCACCTATAACAATGACCAATCAATGAAATGCTTAGTGTCATAAACATATTTCTTTAATAAAGATGCATGGAAGACATTATGAACTCTTACGTGCACAGGTAATGCTACTTCATAAGCCATTGGTCCATTCTTCGCCAAAATTTCAAAAGGCCCACAAAATCTAGGTTCTAACTTACCACACCTACCCAAACTCAATGAGCTTTGTCTTGCTTTAACTTTCAAGTAGACATGCTCACCCACTTGATAGTCTTTATATTTCCTTTCTTATCTGGATAACTTTTATGACGGTCTTGTGCCTCTTTAAGGTTTCCTTGGACCTTGGTAACTAATTGTTTCAAGTCAAATACCAGGTCAAGCCCTAACATGAGCGGATCCACTGGACTATCCCAAGTAACAGGTGTCCTACACTTCCGTCCATAGAGTACCTCAAAAGGAGTCATTTTGGCGGAATCTTGATACCCATTGTTATATGCAAACTCTACAAGGTGCAAATAATCCTCCCACTTGGTGGGGTTGTTCATGACATACATTCTACGCATGTCTTCCATAATTTCATTTACTCTTTCAATCTGCCTGTCCGTCTGCGGGTGATAAGCAGTGCTAAAGTTAAGCTGCGTCTCTAATCCAGAGAATAAAGATCTCCAAAAGTTTCCTATAAACTTAACATATCGATATGAGATAATCACTTTGGGTATCCCATGCAATCTAAATATCTCTTTCAGGAAGATATCAACAATGTTCATGACCTTGTAGGTCGATTTCATGGGGGTGAAGTGTGCTTCCTTTGACAACCTGTAAATGACTACGAAGATGGAATCATTTTGATTCTTTCTTTTTGGTAAGCCAATAATAAAATCCATACTGATAACCTCCCATTTCCATTCTAGAATGGGAAATGGCTCTAGCAATCCTGAAGGATGATGGTGCTCAGCTTTAACTAGTTGGCATTCCTAACATTTTGTAATAAACATTGCAATGTTGGTCTTTAACTTAGGCCATAAAAAGTGTCTCTTGAAGGTAGATATCATCTTTTCATATCCCGGGTGACCCGAGTAGGGTTCTCTATGAAATTCTATGAGGATGCTGGACTAAATGTCCCCTCCATCTAGAACATACAATATATCCTTGGACCATAGTAGTCCAGACTCATCCACCTTGTATTCCTTTTGTTGTTGAAACAAGTAGTCCTCCTGGACCTTCTTGAGGATTTCCACATAGAATGAGTCAACCTTGTTCACCATTATAATCTTCTCATGCAAATTTGCATCATTTTGACTCAAGATCACCTCATATATCATATGAGTCCGTCGACTCAAAGCATTAGCAACTTTGTTCTCTTTTCCCTTAATATGCTTTTGTTCAAAGTGATACTCACTCAGGAAAGCCAAGCATCTGTCTTGCCTCGCATTTAGATCGTGTTGATCAAATAAATATTTTAGACTCATATTGTCAGTCTTTAGAAGGAACTTCCTTCCCATGAGGTAGTGACTCCACATCTTCAGAGCATGGACAATGGCCCCTAGCTCAAGATTGTGTGGGATAATCCTGCTCATACTCTTTTAATTTTTGTAATTCATAACAAATCACATGATTATTTTGCAAGAGGACTCCCCCAAGTCCTTCCTTGCTTGCATTCATGCATACAACAAAATCCCCATTGAGATCTGCAATCCGCAACACTGGTGTGGTCATCAAAAGCTACTTAAGCTTTTGAAAAATTTCTTCACACTTGTTAGTCCATAAGAACTTGTTCTATTTATTTTGCAAAGCCATCATGGGACAAGCGATTTGTTGGACCAGGGTCCCGCAGCTACAGAAGAAGCTGCTAGTTTAGCGGATAGATAAGTTTTGGCGGAAGAAAAGATAAGATAGAGCTACGACGTCGTAGCACATTTCCAACTACATAGCAGAGCTGGAAACCATGATGAAGAAGACAGAGAAGTCAAGGAATATGACTGTACCTGAGCAGCCAAGAAGAGAGAGCTCACCCACTGCATTGAAGGCAGCGACGAAGACAAGAGGGCTCATCGACCCTCATAAAGGAAAAGGAGCAACAAGGCTGAAGCATTGAAGATGAAGGACAGAAACAGCGAAGCGGTGCATAGTACCCATGATCAACGTCGGGAAGCATGGAAGACTACATAGAGCTGTGGTGTGATGGAAGGCGGCTGCCTTAAGTATNTGGGTTACTGTTGGGACAGGCCCACAGTGTTGTAATGGCAAGACCTTCGGGCTGCCTATAAAGGGATATATTTTGTATTGTAAAAGGGTTGGTTGGTTGGGGGTTTTGGTTGGTTAGACAGTTAGACAATTGTTGGGTGATATAGATAATAGAAACAACATAGACTGTTGTAAAATCCAAGCTCTGGTTCTGTTATTAGTGGTAGCAATCTTACTGTAACCGATAGCTGGATTATAGAGCATGCATGTAACGATCCACAGGGATTGATAGAGAGGGAAGAGTATATTGTAGGAGTGCAATATAGAGGATAAAAGAGATCTAAGAGAGGAGATCTTGAGCTGCATATGTGGTGCAGCAGAACTGTGTTTTATCTTTCCCTGAGCTATAATAAAAACACAGTTCTGCTGCACCGCATATGCAACTCAAGATCTCCTCTCTTATATCTCTTTGGAATATCTTCATCTCAAATCCATACCTGATGGTACCTAGATCGCAGGTCAATATTCGAAAATATTTTGGCTCCTCCCACCTGGTTGAACAAAGCATCGATCCTTGGAAGCAGGTAATGGTTCTTTATAGTAATTTTGTTTAACTGATGGTAATTAATGCACATCCACATCATAACGTCCTTATTCTTTATGAACAAAATCAGTGCTCCCTAAGGGGACACACTGGGTTAGATATACCCTTTCTCTATTAACTCCTGCAACTGCAGTTTGAGTTCCACCAATTCTAGTGCACTCATCTAGTATAGGACTTTGGAGGCTGGAACTAATCCTAGGGTCAGTTCGATAAAAAAGTCTAGGTCTCGTTTCAAAGGTAATTAGGGGATTTCCTTGAGAAACATGTCCTTGAATTTTTCAAGTACAGGGAAGTCTTCTATGCATTGTCCTCTACCAGAATCTACATCTCGGATGTTCACCACAAACAACTTGCAGACCTTCCTAACACACTTCTTCACTTGTAAGGCAAAGATTTGTCTTACAAAAACTTTCTTTGGGATTCCTTGAACCTTCACTTGGTTCCCTTGGCTATCAATACATAAGATAGACTTGTGTAGATAATTGAGCATGACATGGTACTATCCCAACCAGTCCATGCTGGTAAAAATATCATACGATCCTAAAGGTAGGATTTGCATGTTTACCTTAGTAATGAAACCATTCAGGTCTACTTCACATTCTTTAACAATTTCCAAAACCTTCCATTTCATACCGGTGGCCAACTATACCAGTCAAGGTTTATCATGCTTTACTTTGCCTAACTTGCATAAATCGACAATCTTAGGTGCAACATAGCTCTGGCAAGCACCAGGATCAATAAGTATTGAAACAGAGGTGTTCAAGATCTTACCTTCGATCTTGACCATTGTAGCGTGATGGTCCTCTTGTCGGCCATTTAATGCTAGATAGATTCATGGGGTTCCCGCTATATCCTCAATGGTAGGTTCTTCTTGCAGGTTATGCAAAACTCCACTATTCTTGTTGTTACAATCTTAGGCATAATGCGACGTGTTGCATTTCAAGCACTTGATCTCTAAAGAGGTAGCATTGGCTCCACTCGCCACTTGCTTATTACCATTAGGAGCTGGTACATAAGGTTTTGTACCATTTTTTTTTAAGTTCTTGTTCACTTGAAAGCTGTTATTTTTCTTTCTATAAGGTTGCGGTTTTGAACTAGGCTTGCAGTTATAAGAAACGTTTCTAGAATTTTCTCTGTTTCAGTTCTAGTTTTTTTGTTGTAACTGTCCATGCTCATAATAGAGTCGGGCCTTGTGTAGTGCAGTATCCAGAGTCTTTGGCATGTCAAATTCAATCTTGTCCCGAAAACTGGGAGGAAGACATCCTAGGAACTACTGGATCTTCACCTTCTCTTCTTTGATATATGGTACATAATGCAACAGATCTAGAAATATGTTTATAAATCCGTCCATAGTCATGGAGCCCATGCACATTTCATGGAACTCCTTTAACTTGCGGTCAAAGAACCTTTGCAACATGTATTTTTCTTGAAAAATCTTTCGAAAGTTTTCCAAGTTTATTTCTCACAACTCATCTTTCTTGGTGTGTTTTAAATCTCGCCACCATCGTGCTACCTTACCATTCAGATTGTAAATGGAAATCCTAGCCTGCATCACACTGGAATAGTTATGAACTTAGAAATACTTACTTATTCCTAGCAACCATTCTTTAGCCTTTTCTCCAATCATACTTACTTATTCATCGATCATGTGCTTCAGGGTCCATGCCCAACTAAAAACATTTTATCAATCATGTGCTTCACGGTCCACGCACAACACAACCAACATATATATATACATATATATCATCAACAATTGGCTTATGCCCAATATACAAAGCAAATCATAATGTTCGTGTGCAGTGGGATCTTCGACCCAATATAAAATAAAACATCAATATAATCATCATGATCAATAGGTTCATGCCTATAAATGGTAGGTCCAAAATTCGGGATATTACAAAAACAATCAAAATATTCCTAAACCCAAATACTACAAATTTTTTTTATGAATCACATAATGTAACAAAAATCCAACAACCAACATTACCATATTGCAACATGACCATAGAGCAATGTCATAATTCAACTTAATGCTCACTCACTATGATAATCGAGCTAGCACTTGATAAATTAAATATATATTTGACTTATTAAATTACTTTTAATGTTGTAATGCAATCAACCACATTAATGAACATAACTATAATACAGTATATTTAAATTAATTTTAATGGTGTAATGCAATCAACTACATTAATGAACATAACGATAATACAATATATTCATAAAGAAATGGCTTAGTCGAACATAACCCTTCATTTATGTCAAAACAGAATAAACAATAGAAAATATGACTATACCTAATCATTGTGTAGCATTATCATGAATTACATAATGTGACAAAACTCATTACGGAACATAAGGCCATGATGCAACATGACAATTAGAGAGCTTTTGCACTGTTAGAATCTAATAAAACCTTTCGACAACATATTGAATTTTGATTATAATTGTTAACTTGGCAGTGTCACATTTCCAATCACGATTATCATAACCCCTTGTCTACCTCCTACATACTATTTGAATGCTTGCATTCCCCAATGTATTCGTCACATTATGAAATTAAACAAAGGCTATGTGACATTGTCACAATTTCCAAGGATTTGATGTGGCATCTTCGTATGTTTTGCGACACAATACATACTATAGACAAAAAAATGATTTCTATCACATTGTGGCATTGATCATCTACATTCTAGTAATAATGAACATATGTTGACTTTGTAGATCAACAATATGGTAAGGAGCCTTATGGCTAGCGTACATTATGAATTTGTGATGATATAAGTTATTACATTTTTTTATAGCATCTGAATTAAATACCTTCTTCTTAATTACCATATTATTATAAAATATAATAATTATATATTATTATTTCCATAAAAATCATGTTATTATTTTATTCTTACTTTAATACAATTATTTTAACTAAAGACTATATTTGATTACTTCACATCAATATTTTAACTAATAACCATATTTTGAGAGTAAAATAATAAAATACATTATTATTATTAAATATTAATATTTTTCTGAAAGTAATGTTATTTTTTTTACTTTATTGCAGTTATTTTAATTAAATACTATAGTATATTGGTTTGACATCAATATTTTAACTAATAACCATATTTTGACAATAAAATAATATAATATAGTATTATTAAAATTATTATCATTATACTTAAATAATATTATTATTTAATTACACTTACTTAACTATTATTAATATTATTTTATTAACATCTAAAATAATATACTATAAATAATATTAGTATGTAATAAAACATTAATTACACTTAACGAACTATTATTATTACAATTTTACATCATCTAAAATATTATAATATATTATAATGTATGTTAAAAACATAGTTAATACATGAATTGTTTTTTAATATTACTTACACTTAACTAACCAATATTATTACTATTTTGTTATCATCTAAAATATTAGAATATATTTTAATAAATAGAAAAAACATTATTAGTATGAATTGTTTCTTAATATTAATAAATATGTCCAAGCTATACCATATTTATATCAAGATTCAAAATTAATATGGATTATTAATTTGTTTTAATATTGCCATATATTATTTTAAATAATATGATGTATAAAATGATATCATTTATTTAAATACAAATGGATATTAAATAATTAAATGTAAAAGTATTAAATAATAAAGTATGGTTAACATATCTAATAAATAATATTAGATATAATTAACTTCTAATATATATTATAGGGAAAACAATGTATTAATAATGTTTTACCTATATTATAATTTATTTAATGTTTTATATTAATTAAGTGGTAACAAATCAATAATAATATTTATTATATATTATAATTAAATAAATAATATTATTTGATTAATACTTTGTAGATATATATGTGCTTTCACTTTTTATTAGTAACAATCATATTAAATTAATTAGTGTATTTAAATGCCTAAATTTAGGCACATACTTTTTATATTAATTTTTTTCTTATAGTATATGTTTAAATTTATATTTATCCAACTATTTATACACATTAATTAATTTAATATGATGGTTAATAATATTTTATTTATTAGAAAAACAAAAAAACTAGCTATATTGACCATATGAATCCAAAAATCGAAAGAACATTATGTGGAACGGTCATTTGTTGAGGTTATTGGCCCAACGTCGGTGGAGAAACACTTTGAATGTATTTAAATATGAGTCTTGGAACAAGTTAAAAACAAATGAAAACGTTTCCATTTCGATGAGATTCATTTAATCGGCCATTCTCTGTTTGTGGGTGCGGGTGACAGTACATCTCTATTAATCTCATCTCTCGTCTCTGTATCTGTAATTGATTGGATCAGTCCACCATGGATCAATATGAAACGCTGGAAAAGATTGGCGAGGGCGCGTATGGGAAGGTGTACAAAGCCAGGGACAAGACAAACGGCCAATTAGTTGCAATCAAGAAGTGTCTCGTTAATGCGGACGGGCAAGGCATTCCTCCTTCCGCGATTCGCGAAATCTCGCTTCTCCAGTTGCTCTGTAACAGTTCATATGTTGTTCGGTGAGTTCTTACTTCTCCCCCGCAACTGAATCTCTGACTTTGCATCGGTTCAATTATCTTTGTTCAATTTTTCAGAGCATTTCAATATTGACCTTTAAAATTAAGGATAATGATATCTGACCTAATTGAAGAGCATCATTTATATTAATACTTTTATCTTTATTGATGAACGTAATGTTTTTTCCTGGAATTTAATGAATCTTTTCGATTTGGAGCGTTTTGTCCATACTCTGATCCATATTTCCATTCTGTCATTGTTCATTTTTCATTTTATTTTTATTACAACGTAAATTGTACATTATATAATGTTTATTTTACGTGCTCGATCTAAGGGAGAGAAATGCCTATGTTACTGAAATCTGAACGGGGATGGATCAATTGTGTCATATATAGCCTGTGTCTGATCTCTAATTTTAAAAGCCATGAATCACTTGAACATTCCTTTACTTTCAATATTATTTTCACCTGAAAATTCCCTTACTTTGAGGTTGCCCAAAGAAATATACCTATCTCGAGGATTTTATGCGCAGAATTGAAACCACGGTGAAAGATCTTCTTAAGGAGGTGGTCACCATGACGCTCGCGCCCTCAGAGAGAGATAAGAAACAATGATGAAATCAAGATAAAAGAAACGATAAGAACGCAGACGATTAGGAGGCAAAGATGCATGAGCACCTGTCATGTGGCTGCTACAAGAAAATTGATCGGGGTCCAAGCAAGAAGGTTATCAAGGAAGTAACCAACGCAATAAAGAATTCATCTCTCGACGAAAAAGAAGAAAAGAAAACTGTACCGTGAAGACTGTCTAAACCCTCGTATTTACGGCCTTCCGAAGATCCATACGGATAACGCACCTCTACGGCCAATGGTGAACACCATTGGCTCCCCATGATTTAGGCTCTCAAATTTTAGTGTGAAAGTCGACTGATTCATTCGTAAAAAAAACTCCGCGGGATGGATTTGAGCAAGGAAGACACACTAGTTAGTTTCGACGTGGTGTCCTGTACACCAAAATCCCGGTGAATGATGCCATTTACGTCATAAGAGAATTCACCGATGAAGTTCAAGTTTGCTTGAAATCCAGCTATTTCACATTCAAGAATCAATGTGATGAAACACGCGATGGAAACCTAAAAGATGGAAGTTATACTAAACGACACGGATATTGTTTTGACCCCATGCAGGAATTGGAGACTGAGAAAGATGGCTGCAACCCCATTCTTGATCACTTAAATGGTCTCAACACTAACATTCAATTTACAATGGAGACCGACAAAGATGGCTGCAACCCCAACAAAATGGATCAGTTTCATGCAAAATCTCATCATTTTCCACCTAAAACGAAGAGAGTAATTAACACTTTGATCACTAGGGCAATGAGGATATCTGATGAAGATCACATTGAGCAAGAAATTGCTCACCTTTCTCAATTATTCAGCTTTATCAAGTTTTAAAAAATAATGTAATAGCTTACACTTCGATAAAATGGTCAAAAAGACAAGGTAAGACAAGGTAGGGCTCTAAAACAGAGAATAAAAACGTCCATGAAAATGATAAGTTATTAGTGTTTTTAAAGAAAGAATAAAAACGTCGATGAAAACGAACTTAAGTAGCAAAGATTGTAAGAAGAAGAAACATATTCCTCCAAACTCATAAGAAGGATGCTTCAAATTTACAAAGAATTTATTCCATTCCATGATAGTGTGGTAAAGTATA
The DNA here is from genome assembly GCA_001517045.1 of Pseudotsuga menziesii. Classification (NCBI taxonomy): domain Eukaryota; kingdom Viridiplantae; phylum Streptophyta; class Pinopsida; order Pinales; family Pinaceae; genus Pseudotsuga; species Pseudotsuga menziesii. The sequence continues at coordinate 226,923 of LPNX010591722.1, read as the reverse complement.
TATGGGCGAGACTCGTAGATCTATGGACTTAAGGTTTAAAGAACATCTTGCAGACCTTAGGCATGATAGGTTTAACAAATCTACCTTTACTGCACATTCATATTTAACCAGCCCTCAAATGTGTATAGATAAAGCGGAAATCATAGTAAAAAACAACACCTGACCTGAAGAAACCCAAATGAACACAGATTGTCTAAATAAAGATGATGGTAAAAAGCAAAGCCATTCTGGGTTACCATTGTTAAACACTGTGATGAGAAAACGTTACAAAGCAAAAACAATAAATGAAATTATTTAAGAGCTAAGGAACTGTATTAATATAACTTTACCTCTTTGAGCATTGAGACTCCTGAGGATGATCCAGGGATCGAAACATCTAGCCACAAAAGGAAAATATTAAAATGCAGTTTCACCTGCGTAATGACATGAAAACAGATTCCCTTGTAAATATTATTTTTCACTTGAAGATTCCCTTACTAACCTCGAATGTGGTTTCATAGTTAAATTACAATATAATTCTATACGTTTTGTTAAGTAAACACTTGGACTGGAACTTTTAGGTTGTTTTCTGTGGTGCATACGGTCGAGAATGAAGAGCGATTTCTTTCCCTCGTATTTGAGTATTTCGACAAAGATTTGAAGAAATTTATAGACCTTTACGGACTCAGAGTCAATCCTGTCAGAATACCACCAAAAATTATTCAGGTATCATTTTCAATGAGTCTGCGTGCACTTTGATCCTCAATAATGCATTATGCACTCAGTTTTTCAAAGGAAGGATTCTGATTTTTTTCGTGAGGTTTTCCGTTTACAGATTTTCATGTATCAACTGTGCAAAGGAGTAATTCATTTCCACAGCACTGGAGTGCTGCATAGGTGAGGCTTGAAGATATTCATAGAGCTTTCATTTCAGTTTCCCGTTGGTTTACAATATCTTATAACATAGCACATCATTATGAACCATTTGCTGTAAATTTAAACATATTAAACGATGAGGTTTTGTGAGTTTAAATTACTTATTACACATGCCTTCTCTAGTATCAGTATTCAATTGCATTTGATTGTTTTCAGGGATTTAAAGCCCCAGAATCTGTTGGTGGACACAAATAGAGGCTTACTTAAAATTGGAGATCTGGGTCTTGGAAGAGCGTTCGCCGTGCCCATCAAGGGTTACAGTCATGAGGTTAATCTATAAAATCTTCGTCCCCTAACTAAGCAGGAGTCATTTGATTTATCATTCCTTAATGTTCTGACGTGTTGCTAACTACTGTTGCAGGTTGTTACATTATGGTATAGGGCTCCAGAGGTATTGTTGGGATCCACCGAGTATGCCACGCCTCTTGATATTTGGTCGGTTGGATGCATTTTTGGTGAGTGGCGTTAGAAATATAAAATATTTACAAAAGTTTTTGTAATCTTAAACTTTGTCGATAATCTCGCTCTTTTACTTCGTGTCTTCATTATTTAGCTGAAATGGTGACAACAAAGCCACTTTTCCATGGTGATTCGCAAATAAGCACGCTATTTCGTATTTTCAGGTATGGTTACAAAATGAATTTGTCTAAGCACTAACTCATAAACTCACAGTAAATAAAACTGATTTGTTTTTATGATTGAAAGGTTGCTCGGAACCCCAACGGAAGAAATCTGGCCAGGAGTAACAAGTCTAAGAGACTGGCATATCTATCCTCAATGGAAGCCCGGGAATCTAGCTTCAGCAGTTCCAAATTTATCAAGTTTATCGCCTAGCGGTCTCGATCTTCTCACTGTATGTTCTTCTTTTTCTATCAAGTATAAGGCGTTTTTTTTTTCTTTTCATTTTTGCCCTACACAAATTATTATGATATTTACAATGATAAATATGGATTACAGAAAATGCTGGAGTACAATCCAGGAAATAGGATATCAGCAAAGGATGCCGTGGATCACCCTTACTTCCTTGATCTCGACAAGTCTAGATACTGAGATTCTTATTTATGATGCTTTCAAGGAAAGGAGAGCCTTTACATATATATCATATTTAAAGTAACTAGATTTTCAAGATGCGAAACATGACCTAACATAGCAATGCAATGTTTGTGGCCACAGTCCATAATTGTTATTCTTAAACACCGATTTTGACATAAAATACAATTTTCAATTACTAAGATATGAGTACTGAGTGTCTTATTTATTTATGATGCTTTTAAGGAAAGGAGCGCCTTTATATATATCATATTTAAAGTAACTAGATTTTCAAGATGCGAAACATTACCTAACATAGCAATGTAATGTTTGTGGAGACAGTCCATTAATTGTTATTTTTAAACATCGATTTTCACATAAAATAAAATTTTCAATTATTAAGATATGAGAGTTGAGGTATGGTATGAAATAATTGATGTTACATTATTTTACTTTAAAATAGTGGAATGTTTTATTAAGATAAAAAATATTATATTTATTGTTTTTAAAAAAAACTTAATATTATTTTTTATATAAACTATTCTTTTAGCTAATAGATTTTTTTATATCATTATCATAAAATAAACATGATATATTATATCTGATCAAGTTATCTAATTTTTTTATTATAAAATAGAGAATAATTAAAATAGATTTATCTTAAATCTGGATTTATTAGATATAGAGATCCTCCTATTAAAAAAAATTACATTCAAGATATCCTATCTCTTTTGATGCTTAATAATATCTAAGTTTAAGATGAAATCAATAAAATTTATTTATTTCTTTTTTTTTTGTTTTTTAATTATTTTTTATGCAAACCTTATGTTACATATATATAGTATCAAATATGTCTAAACCGTATCAAAATTTCACCTAAGATGAGTATAATACCATGTTTTTTAAATCCTTTTCAACAAAATAGAGCCCTCAAAAATAAAGTCAAGAATTACAAATTTGAAGTAATATTTGTATAAGAAAATGAGCTATGTTGATACATTTTCCAGATATTGGTTGGAACATTAGCAAGAATCCAAACTTTCAGTTGCAATGCAACAACCTTCAAAAGAGTTGAATCAAGAACTTGTAAAATTTGTTAATATAAGAAATATTTTTGTAAAGAAACCTACCATACAACCTACAAACATAATTCATATTTGTCTATGATCTTTGAATCATTCATATTTTATGCTCAAGGTTTAGGCTAGTCTATGATCTTTTTCATAATGAAGGACTTCTCCATCATTTTTGGAATTTATTTATGACCATTTTAATATTTAAAATAATAATATAGCTATGTAGATAAAATAATTATTTAGATTTATTTAATATAAATTAGTGAATATCTACAAACTATATGTATATTTAATAATTTTTATATTATTTATTAATTAATGTATTTATGTGTAAATTTGTATTAATAGTTAATTCTAATTTTATTAAACCTTAAAAATTGTCAAATTCTATAAAGTGCAAACATTCACATTAAAAACGTTGATTAACTAAAACTAAAATAAATCATTGTTTAAAATATAATTAGAGAAAACATCTTAAAAAAATCCAAACAACAAAATATAGTAACAAAGTCATCTATCAAGAAAGCAAAGGACTATTTTCACCTTTTATGATAATCTTCCTCATAATCATATTAGCAAGACAAATTACTAAAACTATAATATTCCAATATAGAGATTAAATGTATGTATTGGATTTTATCTCTTTTGAGGAAGTATCATGATGTCCTTTCTATCAATTTATAAAACCAATTGATGAGGGTAGTTTCTTTATTTAGTGTAAATGGAACTAGATCCACTCCCCACAGTGAAGTGACTTTCAATTTGAATAGGGCATGTGGTGTGTGTAGTTTATAGTGGAAGTACAAACATGTGCAAGGAATTTTATGGGTCTCACATCATTGGATGAAAGTGTTTTGTCCATAGACTTTGGAATGTTAAACATTGTGTGATGTGAAGTTTAATGATGATGTAAGCTACACCCAACATCTAAGTGACATTATTTCTTAAGTAATATAACATTATAAATACACTGTGTGGTCATTGTTCAACATCATTTTTCATGAAAATGCTCAATCTCATCAAGGGGACCACCTTCCAATGCTTGAGTAAGATACCGGGTGACAATATTATGTGAGAAATATATTCCCACAACAACAATGAAATCAATTCTCAAAAACCACAACCATGATCCATTATCAACATGCCTAAGACAATGACATTGGATGATTCATGGGGCGAGTTCACTTTTCCTTCAAAAATTTTGATAAAAAGAGATAGAGTTTATGTTCATCTATTTTTTTAATATATTTAGAAGTGGATAAACATTATTTTACTATACACAAAAATATTATATCTATATAAATATATATATATATATAATTAAATTTAAGATTTAAAAAATAACCTTTTTAATTGAAACTTAAGTGACTGTAACATCCACATACATTGTTTTATAATATTTAAAAGACAAATCCTTTCACTAAAGAATTAAATTCTATCAACACCCACACACTTTCTTTCTAGCATGCTAACAGCATTCTCCTAACCGCATGTATGTATATATTTTTTTAAGTTTTCATTATCAAATTGGAGTTATTTTTAAAAGTTGTCATTATCAAATTGGAGATACAATTGAGCACACATTAGAGGTTTCTTACAAACTCAAAGCCAAATTTTTGCATGGGGTGGCCATCGAAAGGTTATTTATTTTGAATTGATTAAGTGAGTATGAATTCATTTTGATTAGGAAAAAAACACTAAGTTCATTCCTCTTCAATTTGCACTCTGCCTTTATTTATATATGAGTGATTCAAACTAAATAATTACTCATAAATTCATAATGATTTTCTCCCGCAATCTTGTAAGTCCGGCTCCATAAGTGTAGGAATTTTAGTAGAATATTATCATTGTCACAAATTTTCAAGCACCCAATGTTGAATTATTGTAAATTAGTACCCGCAACAACTATCGTAAAATCTCTAAAGAAGATTATTGAGATGATATTCCTGCTCGCCATCTTGAATACACTCTTCCTCATGCAAACAATGCGGAATATTGTGACATAGGCATTTTGCTACACTTGTGCCCAACCAAAGACACCATCCCAATCTGAAACTCAGAATCAAGCTAAAATGAGGATCATACTAAAGATGAATTTGTTTTGAACTTCTCAATTTGTAACGCCAGTCCCCAAAACCCAAATTACAAACTCTCTCCTACAAATAAGTTATTTTACTATATTTAACACGGAGTCAACAAATCCTTACAATTTTCTTGTTGGGATGTAATACCTCTAGCCATTGGGAATTTGGGGGACCTTCAGTTTATGCACAACCAACAAGAATGGCCTTTAATGATAAGGTGGTTGTGAAAAAAATGAGATTTTTGTTTCAGTATGAAGGGTCTCAGATATCTTTGTTGGCATTCTATACATCAAGTTTCACACGAATAGCTTTGGAAATTAAGATTGATTTAGTATCAATATTGAGAGAGAAATATTTATAGAATGGAAGAGTGAAAAATGTATCAACTAAAAGCTCGGGATTTGTTCCAGAGTATCTCCTACTTCAACAATTTCAAGCATCAGTGGTATCTTCTTTCATGGTAAAGATATATCTTTAGAAGGGGAATGGATGAATTCAATTGGAAATATTGTGAGTATGTTGTGTTTCATGATCTCTTTTGATCTAACAATGCCTAGGTGCACGAAGGAGACAACAATTCAATTGTCTGAATTGAGTACTGTTATTGTGAAAGAGTATTAATAATAAGCAAAGTAGGAAATACAGTATACACAGAAACATACAAACACACACACACAAACGATATGCAAGAATATGAACCAATCTCTGTTAATTGATTACTATTGTATATTACAATAATGTACATAGTTAAATTGAGTGTTGATAATGATTGGGTTGTCTTCTCGTTATGTTCAGTTACAAGAGAAGTTGGAATGGTTACAGAAGTTCAATTATTACAAATTACTGGAAGACACAAATACAATATGTTGTAGTTTGTCATTCGTAGTTGTTGATGATTTATGTCGATGTGTTCAATCTGTCGAAGTCGATATTGAACATGTCCAAGTCGATGTTGATCCTGTCGAGGTGTAAAACTGGTCGAAGTTGATATTGAACCTATCGAAGTCGATGTTGGCACATGTCATCTCTGAAAAACAATGTCATTTGTTGGGTAGATCATACCTCCTTCCTTAATAAACAATGGTCCCCATTTTTTGATCATACAAATGATGAAACTTGTTGGTTAGTTAAGTAGAATAGTACCATTTTCCTTCTTCTAGGAGTTTTCTGGCATTAGCCACCTAGAACAATGAAATTGTGTTCATCCTTGTATCGCATATTTGTCATCCCATAATGGTGTCGCAAGGAAGATGATCCTGCACATCTGAATGGATGTCTTCGGGTTCTATTGTCTACAAGTCATTTTGTTCCAATAGTGGTGCATGGTATGGTAGAAATAGACCCACATTAAATACTAGATGCAAAACCTGTCCTGAAGGAATATCGAGTTGGAATTTTTTTTTTCCAATCTAGTTAATAATAATGTATGGACCATATCGCAAAGGCTTCAACTTCCCATATGAATTAGTGAAGTGTTCCTTCTTAGGATGCAACTAGACCTGATCCCAAATTTGAAATCAATGAGGGATACAATGCTTATCATGTTTGGAAATAGATTTCACATTAGCTCATTGCAATATTTCCTGTTCTTTTTTTTGAATGTTGCATATTTGATATCGAAACTTCATTTCTTTTTCAACTTCTTATCGGTCAGAGTCGGTGTCATTTGTCTATATCAATGAACTAATCAAGTCAATTGGAACTGAGGGTTGAAATCCATAAAAATTTAAATGGAATATTTCCCATAGAGTTGTGTTGAGCACGATTGTAACTGTGTTGTATATATGGGAGAGTTTCATCCCATGCCTAACGATGCTTGTGGTTCTACATGTGGAGTAGTTGTGTACTACCAAGCGATTAACAACTTTTGTCTATCCGTCTATCTAAGAATGGAAATATGTTTCTAACGAGATTCTTGTATCCAGTTGTTTCTAGATATTCTTCAAAAATATGCTAACAAATATGGCATTTCTATAAAAAATTATGGTCTTTAATAAGCTATAATGTTTCAAGACATGTTCGAATAAGAGATGAGCACTTTGTTGCACTGTGATAGTATTGTTGCATGGAATGAGAATGTCCATCTTGGAAAATATGTCAACTACTACTAAGATTTCATCATGTTGATGTTTGGTAGTATGATATCCCATCAAGTAGCCCATTGAAATACATTTCAATGGTTGAATAACAACCAAAAAAGGCATGTACAATCCTTGTCATCGATTCAACAGTTTAGCAATGACACAAACAATGCATGATTGAATGTACCTGTTGCAATCAGACTTAAGTGAAGGCCAATTAAAATAACTTTTTAGGATGGAAAAGGTTTTCGCTGCTCCAAAATGTCCTGTATCCTTCTTGTAGTGCGCATCCCACATGAGCCTTTATCGGTTCTCACCTGTTGATACACAAAGCTATCAAAGATTGTATCGCGAGGTTTCTTTTAGAAAATAGTCGATAGTGGATGGTGGCTCGATTTGTAGCTATTGATAAATTACAGAAAAGTTGTAGTCTATCGAGCAAAATTGAGGCCAATTAGTAGTGTCGTATCCCTCCATACTCATTGCTGTAAAAATGAGAGTAATGGGTGGTCGATTCAGACAATCGCTTGTGGCATTGGATTTACCTTTTCGATACTTAATTACCAACTAGAAGTGTTGCATGTAATTTATCCACTTGAGTTGTTGAGTTGTTTATAAATTTGAATCAGACGGGTTGAACTGTAAAGTATTATAGTCAGTAAGAATGGATGTCTCCTTTCCAAGAATGTAATGTCTCCATTACTTAATGTCTTGCATAGTGGAATACAATTCCTTTTCATAAGTTGAATATCTATTGACGATGTCATTAAAAGATTCAGAATGAAAAGTTACTCGGTGACTAGACTGAATGGTCACTATGCCCAAGGAATAGTACGATGCACCCGTCTCAATCTCAAAAGACTGATGCAACTCAGGTTACGCATGTACTAGTCTAGTATAGAGATTTTTTTTCACCTTCTCAAAATATTTCTATTGTGTCGATGTCCATTTGAACACAATTTTCCCATTTCCCTTAGTTAATTGATTCAAAGGATAGGCTATGTGACTGAATTCGTGTATGAATCGCCGATAAAAATTCATGAAACAAAGAAAAAATCTTAGTTCATGAATTCTTTTTAGAATGGGCCATTGTTTAAGGATTCATACTTTGTTTGAAACGATGTGAATGCCTGCAGAGTCGATTACATATCCTGAATATTTTTTGTTGTTCATCACAAATGAAATTTTTTCCATGTTTGAATAGAGTCAATGTTGTCAAAGAGTGTCGAGGACTTGTTCAAATTGTTGAACATGTTCCTCCCATGATGGACTAAAAATCAAGAAAATGTCTAGGTAGAAATATACACGCTTACTGATGAAAGGTTAAAGAAGGTCATACATATATGATATGAAGGTCGTGGGTGCATTGGTTAAGTTGAAAGGAAAGACTATCCATTTAAGCAATCCCTTCTTGGTTTTTGAAAGCAGTTTTCCATACATTGGTGGGATTGATTAGAATTTTATGATATCTCGATTTAAGGTAGAGCTTAGTAAAGAATTTAGCACCTTTCAAAAATTCAATTAGTTTATCTATCCTTGGAAGTGGGTATCTCTTCTTTACTGAAATCTTGTTTAGGGCCCAGTAATCGATGCACATGCACCAAGTCCCATCTTTATTTGGAACGAGGATGAATTAACTTCCACAAGAAGAGGCATTGGGTCAGATGTGACCTTTGTTGATTAAATCTTAAATATTTTTGTTAATCTCTTCGTTCTTGAAAATGAGGAGGAGATGCGTTGGACAGATTGAAACTATCAACGTTTCGGGCCCTACTGATGATTAAAGTAGCATGTGCACAACTATTCCAGTGGAAGGGTATTGAAAGGAATTACTAATATATACCAATCCCAAGGATATTTATATGATGGATTGTTTAGTTAGACATAGATAATAAGATATAACATAAGACAAGCTATGATACAATAAGGGGAAAGAAATGGTACTACTAAATTGATATGAGATCTTACTTAGCTCGACATCGGATTCTAAGGGATATATGAGTACTATAGGTATACAACTCATTGTACAAACCTAATTTAACTCTTTACACTAAATGGGTTTAGTACTACCTATCCAAATAAGATGACTAGTACATATAGGTAAGAATCACAAGCTTATGTTATATACATGATTATGTCCTTTGATTAGTGTTAAGTGAGACATAAATGATTACAATCAATTTTTTTTACTATGAATATGAGTATTCTATTACTTATGTATCGTATTCCATTAGTATAAACACACCCATATTCACTACTATACCGAGTCGAATTACTACAAGAGATTTTCTGGAGTGTCATTGATTACGAAGATAGGGAACAATACTACTCTCCTCATTATTATACCAATCCTTATATGTTACTCTAAACACTGTGTTGGATATTCTTTCACTAGTAGATTTACCATTCATATGTATATATTCTCATGTAAGCTATGTACCTTAATAACTACTATTTCCAAATTGATTTGATTGACTTAATCTTAACAATAATAATTAATTTATTAGAGTCATACCACTGATAATGGTAGTAATCATACATAGAATAACTATGGGGATAAACATTGGGTTACTTCTTATTAATAAGGGTAATTAGACGATCAATGTTATTAAGATGATATCTATGTATGTTGTATAAAATATAGGATCTTGAATAAAATTAAAACTTCTCTAATAATTACAACAGATATTAGTAGAATAATGAGAAAAATAGTGAGCATAAACATCAGAGAGAGAACTCAATTGGAAGAATATTTGTCTGCATATTATTTATCGATGTCATTACAATAATTAATACATATCAAAAGAGAAAAATGAATACCAAAGAGGCAATTCAAATAATTCACAATTAGGTTGGATTAGATGTCACTAATTCCCCAATATAGACATGTATCATCATCCAAGTCATAGCTAGAGGTCATGAAATGGAGAACTAAATATATGTATGCCATGAGTAACATAAAAATAAAAAAACTAGTGGATTTTAGGAGAAAAGTGTAGATGGTGGTTGAGTCAAAAAGTTGAAAGCATGACCAACTTATTGTAGTGAAACTTCATAGTCCCAATCCAAGAGAAAATCATAACAAAATGGGCTTAAACTTGGAAAAGATGGATAAAATCATAATAAAGAAAGAAGTGTTCTTTGTCTCATAAAGGAAATAAAAAAAATAGGAATGAGGGTGCTATCAGATTCTAAGATGGTCAAATAAGGAAAAATGTGGTCTCATACACTAGACTATATCGAATAAATTCACTAAGAAGTAGGATATCTAATAAAGATATAAACCTAATTTTTAGATGGAACTATATTGCAACACCCCCCCTTAATCCAAAATGGTAGTGAGAAAAGAAAATCAGGGCCCGAGTAACTAGGCCTATGGTCATCCTTTACATTATTCACCGATGTAAACTGAGGAAAAAGGTAAAACAACATGGGGAAAATTCCCCATAAAAAATGGACATGAAGTATACTAGAAATAACGGGTCCATATTCCAAGTAGGTGTGAACTTGATTAGATGTCTAGAGGAGACTTCTTGGGAAGAATTGGTTGTTTCTCCCATGTCTAGATCATGTGATTTACCTCTAAATAGTCTACAAGCACAAGATATAGTTTACCCCTTATCTATATCATGTTCTTTATCTTTGAATAGCATACAAGCGAATGGTGTTTTTCATTGAATCAATAATAAAATCAGTTGCATGATAAAGACTAAAACCATGTAGAGAAACTAAGGTACATCGAGAAGAGAGAGAATTAAGGTGCTCATTAAAGTTGATCTTTGAACCAATAAAGGTGAAATCGGGTCCAAATGAGACTTAATGATCTTAAATATTTGAACCAAAGGTTATATCATGTCCCATAAAGTGGAACAAAAGTACCGAATGTGCCAAGGAAATGCCAAATGCACTGCATTCTCTGTATTCAAAGGAACATTGAGGAAATGTACTATTCATCAAAGATGAATAACTAGGAAACATTCCAAAATTGAGGGCAAGGGAGAAACCAACAACTTAAGAATGTGATCTAGCTTCCAAAATATCCAACTTATCAAATAATGCTACATCATCCAATGAACTATGCACAAGATCAAGAACAACTAACTTATGATCCTCAAGATAAAAAATTGAAGACTGAATGGAGAAAAATGAGATATGGATATCACTAATTTATTCATCAACAATGCAAACTCAAATTTCTTCTTCATGTATATTTGCTTCATGTGAAGAAACAAAGGGAGAAGGAGCCTTTCCAAGTAGACTTTCACGAATATGAACTTTATAATTTGTTGATATTTCTTCCATAATTTATTCTTCAAATTCATGAACAACTTTGAATATGAGAAGTTGTTGTACCAAGAACACCTGCAAACAACACTCTAAATATATTTATTGAATTTAATCGCTTCTAATTATCTCCTTACCTTGAAAATGTGCACATTCAGAAGTTTCTCACACCTAGGTAGACTCCAATTGATAAATCCATTGGCTTCAAGGAAATTGCCCTATGATTTCTATAGAGATTGCATTGCTTCTAGTGCATTATTGGAAGTATCCAAGATCAACTATCGTGCGCTCTTATACCTTATTAGATTTTTCATACTAAAATATTGAATCAAATTATAATTTCAAGGGGTAAAAGTGAATGTGAAAGATGCAATTCGAACAACTCACAATTAGGTTGGATTATATGTTTCTAATTTCCCAATTTAAACATGTGTCATAATCTAACTCATAGCTAGAGGTCAGAAAGTTGTTAACTAAAGCTAGGTAGGCCATGAGTGACATAAAAATAAGTAGTGGGTGGATTTTAGGAGAAAATTGTGGAAGGTGGTTGAGGTAAAAAGTGGAAAGCATGCGCAACTAATCCTAGTGCAACTAGCTAATCTTAATCTAGAATAAAAGTATAACAAAATTGTCTTAAACTCAGAAAAATTGGGTAAAATCATAATAAAATAGGAAGTGCAATTTGGCTCATAAAGAAAAACAAAAATTAGGAATGAGGGTGATATAATATTCTAATAGGGTTAAATAAGGACAAATTTGGTCTTGGACACTAGTTTATGCACTCTTAAGCCTAAATTGTTGATTGTACATCATTAGAAGTCATTCTTTGGACTTACGTTGTATCAAGTCAGAGACTTGTTTTTTATCTATCCCTATATATATCCTCATGTGTTGAGGTGGAATTCCAATACTATGTTCTTGTGTTGTATCAAGACTAGAGACTTGTCTTGTATCAAGTATTGTTGCGCGAGAAGTGTTCCTATGGCTCGAGGTTAAGATGCCACCAACGTACTAGGGGTATAAATACTGGTGTATAAATATCTGCAAGAAAATATAAGTAAGGTTTCAAAGGTAAGAAATGTTCATACATTATTCATTGAAGGCTGATCCAAGCTTTTTTTTATCCCTCCTTTCGCTCCTAAATCCAAGAGATCTGCAAAACAAGCTTCAACCTCCCTCAAACCAATTTGACCATATCTAAAGCAATGATAATAAAAATAATATGAAATACTAAACTAATTAACATCAACATTTGATCATGAGCATAGATACAACATCCATTACACAATGATTTGGAAAGGGAAGAAAATCAAATAATTATTAATAAAGTGGAAGAAGTACAAGAGATACCTTCTTCTTATGTAAGGAACCTCGTGAAGCCTTTGATTTGGATCTCCTGGTTCTCTTCTCTAAGAATCTCAGCCTCCAAGTTATGCAACATAATAATATGGAATATAGAGAAAAGGTAGGGGGGATGCAAGTCCCAATTTATCTAGCATAATAATGCAAAGGCCATGTATGCTTTCATGGACCCCTCTCCCTCTATTATATACTTTTTTGAATAGTTAGTGTCAAATAGTGATCAATTACAACTGAATGATTAGTTCCAAAACCACCTAAACCACTCAACTTTGATATTTTTCCATTTTTTAATATTTTTTGGCTATTAAAGTACAAACTCGTGGGTTTACTTCACAGAAGGGGCTAGTGACATGAAATTTTTCTTAGGAAAACTCGTGTTTGGGTTAAAAATCCAATTTTAATGGTATTTCCAAGAATTTTTAGGGGTTGGTGTCTTTTGGAAAGTTTTTCCTCGGTATGCTACCTTTATAATGGCCTAGAGAAGAGGTTAAACAAAGTTACAAAAATATATATATGTATCCTCCAATGAAGGGGTATTTTAAGTGACTCACATTAGCTTTTCATGAAGTGTCATCATGCGATGAAAACATGTAAAAGTCATCACAAACAAAGAAGTACTATTTTTTTGCTATAACAGATTCCCCCTAATGTATGAGGTTAGATGGGAAGAAGATATCTGAAACACATTATAGAAAATGAAACAGCTAAGATGAGAATTCGAAGAGACAAAGAATCCAATATCATAGGCTCGAACAGAGGAACCTGAAAGTGAGATAAATGTCTGAAAAAACTAATCTTCAAGACATACATGTCCATATACAAAAGATCATGGTAAAGATATAGGTGCATCCAACATATGTATAACTGATGTAACTACCATGGCCACACAATATGCAAACATGCACCATATAAAATATAAATGAGTCATGGGTAGAAATGAACAAGGTGAATCCATGCTCAATAATCGATCATAGCAATAAGAATACAAGGTGGATCTATGTTTCAGCAAATTTCCTATGAAGTGTGACAAGTTCTTGCGCAACTCAAGAAATAAAAAATATCATAAAGATATTGTAGGCCCAAGGTATTCAATCCAAACCACCTAAAGGTATGAATCATAACCTTGCAAATAAAGATTTGAAGATGAACATGGAGGAAACCATTTGATTACCGATCATTTATGAGAACCGCTAACAAACGCGAGGGAACCCACCATTAATATGGAATTATTTCCCAAGGTACCTAGTACATTATAGCAATTGCGAATAAATGGTATTGAAGTTGAACACATGAAGAATCCATGAGTAGGAGACATTAAGGTATTCCCACTACCCAGTAGAGAGGGAAATTGACATTGATGGCTGCAATCCCTAGGGTACTATCATAAAATATAAATCTCATCCCAGATAAATATGTGTTGAAGTCAATAATAAGAGATCTATTGGAATTAAGGAATTAAAAAATCCTCCATCCTCCAACATGAGGTAAATCAAATACTAATTAGATATGGAACTGGTACAAAGTTTTGCAACAAGGACCATCGAATAGTGGATATAATGAACTGATACCAGGTATTGGATGACAAAAAGGGTCAATAAAAATGAAGAATGGTCAACAAAGGTTTTATCCTTGAATAGTGAGAACGACACAATAATGACTTAGCTATATTGTTGACACAAAAAAACAGACAATACAAATATGCAATGTAGGAGACAATGACATATTCTCAACATAATTGGAAAAGTAACCAAGTGGAGGAGTAAAACTTTGAGATTGGAATTAATACTAAGTCCAAAACTAGAACCCAATTGTTGATAGACTCAAAACTGGTGCTTTGTTTAAGGAGAAAAATATTGCTTCCATGATACAAAAGAGATTTTAATGAACTTCCCTTTTCCTATTTCTTGTAAAGTTTTAACGATTCCAAGAAAGAAAACTTGGGATCCTCTTCATTGATGGAAAGCTCGAAGAAGAGACAAAATAATGCTTGATAAAGTACTGATCCATGGATTTTATGATCTTATATTAGTGAATGCTGGACAATGTTTTCACAATTTGAGAGTATTAAAATGCCAAAGAAGACTCTAGGAGGGGATTTCTTGAAAGGTTAGTCTCCAAATCCCGAAAAAGTATAAAACAATCCAGAGGAGAACTCTCTTAGCTTAGGAGAACCAAGGTATTCCTTTTTCATAGTTAGTCGGAAATTTGTAAA
This sequence comes from Pseudotsuga menziesii, assembly GCA_001517045.1. Classification (NCBI taxonomy): domain Eukaryota; kingdom Viridiplantae; phylum Streptophyta; class Pinopsida; order Pinales; family Pinaceae; genus Pseudotsuga; species Pseudotsuga menziesii. Next base: position 211,880 of record LPNX010591722.1, on the reverse strand, counting down.
AAATATTTAAACCATCATCATACCAATGTTTCTTCAAAAGTCATAACAATGCTTTAGTTTTAATGAGTGTCAAGGAAAGTAAGATAACTAAATGATTTTGTCCTAGGGTTTAAGCAAGCATGAAAAATGGAATAAATAATGCTCAGAATATTTTTCAGAGTTTAAACAGAGCACAAAGAAGAGAAAAATAAGCTCGAACAGTTTTTTTTTTCCGTAATTTTAGTCCTCTAGGTCTGGAAAAGAGATAAATCCATACCTAAAGATACTCTCTTAGATTCTGAAGAAAATAGACTATTCATTTTTTGTAAGTAATCCACATGGTCCGAAAAAAGAGATAAACTTATACCCATGTGGATGTTCCTTCACATCCTTTAATGAGTTTGAAGGGACAAGCAAACTTGATAATCTAGTAATGTTTAAGGAATAAGGCCAAAGCTTAAAAGTAATTCCATAACTTTTGTGTAAATTTCTAACGAGCCTGAAAAAGTAAACTTGTGGCCTTATTACTATTTATAACAATCTCGAAGGAAAGAAAAAAGAATTCTCAAAATACAAGGAGATGTCAAGTGTGAGAGGTGTACGAAACTAGTTCATAGAGTGAGGAACATAGTTAAGCATAATGCAAGGAACACAAGTAATATAAGGGCACTTATGGAGGGTCTCCTCCAGGTAAAGGGTGTCAAGTTGCATTGGAAAAATGGTACAAATATGAGCAACTATGAGAGAATAAATGAGGATTATATAATGAGATAAAAGCATGGAAGCTCGCATCAGGATCATAAGCGCAAGAAGGGTTTAAGCAAACATGGTTAAACTTGAAAAACAAGGAGAGGCTAGTAAAAAGTTGTGAATCCAACTAAGAATCCTGTCTCCAATAAAAAATAGCATCAAGATCATATTCATAAGAAGAGTCTCGATACAGGCCACATTGGTTGAAAAAACTGCAACTTTTATATCTTCTACAAAAGGTGTAGTCAAGGAAGAGTTGACCGAAGAAGAATCTATAGTGCCAATGTTGATGTATTTATAACTTTGAAAGATATTCTGATGTATATTATCATTGTATGATGTTGTACCCCCATTGGGGATGTGTGTTATCCCTTTACGGGATGTCTAAATTATGTCTAGATCTTGAGGTACAAGCTCCGTTGTAAGTTAGGGCAAGAGTCCCCAGTGCCAACATCAAGTAATATGTAATTGTGGTCTCTCTAGGAGAAGTGGGCCACATGTGAGATGCATTAGAGGAAATTTCAACTCAAAATAGGCCTTTCCACCCTAAATCAAATTCCATGTCATCATGCGTTAGCCAATGAAATTGATTTAAATTTGAAATATCGTACAGGTCTTAAACAACTTTTTTAATATAAATTTGGGGATATGTATCATAAAAAACTACTTTTTTTGTTCGTATTTTTGACACATCGCTCTTTGTTTTTACTCAAATTTCAATCAAGAGAGATCCTTGTATGCAGAATTAAATTCTGCATCCAGGGAGTACCCACTCTACATACTTTTGATAGACCCCGCTACCCCAAAAACAAGAAATACTCGAAAACACATGATGATGACGTTGTGTTTTCAGGTATTTTTTTTTGGGGGGGGGGTTAGCAGGGTCAATCAAAAGTATGCAGAGTGGGTACTCATTGGATGCAGAATTTAATTCCGCATCCAACGAGCTCTCCCGATTGAAATTTGAGTAAAACGACGAGATATGTTGAAAATATGAACAAAAAAAGTAGTTTTTTTGTTTTCTTCCTCCAAAATTAATAAATATTATTTTATTATTGGAACTATTATTTCATTATTTTCCTTACAAGGTCTATTCTGAGTTGAAATTTCCTCTAATAAAATGTAAGCATGAGCCTTATATTTTGTCAGTGACTTGAAAGGGTATAAATAGGGAGGTGCTCTCCCTCATTTATACACACCTCACATACTCTCTAAGGCACATGAGAGGGAGATATAGTTAGAGGAGGATAGAAAGATAGTTGTTGAACATTTCTTATTACTGGTGTTGATCATCTTACTATTCTGAAGAATTTTACGGGGTTTTCTTCTTTATGGTTTCCTCGATGAAAAATATTTGTGTCTTGTGTGTCTTTTACATTTTATGCATTTTATTGTACTTATTATTCTTTCAGATAAAGATCCTAGATAATCTAATCAGATCTTAAGGAAATATAACATGGTACTAGAGCCCCTCTTAAAGAAGAGATTGTGAAGCTGCAGGAACTAGGGCTTTCTAGTTAAAGGTGTTCTTTGCGCAGATCATCAATCAAGGAGGAATAGAATAAATCCCCTCACTAGGGATCGTCTATTGGTGGTATCAGTTTCTGAATTAGATACATTTTAGTGTACAGACAAAATACAACTCCAATGGTAGCGAATGGAAATTAGGGTTTCATGCCTCAAAACCCTAGAGGACCAAATTTAGAAATCGTAACACTTTCTCTATAACGCAATATTGGAGAAGGCACTGAAGCCAAAATTTTTATAGGCCAAATAGAAATTTGTGTTGTACACTATGTAAAAATTTTAGCCTCAGATTCACTATACTTCAGGAGATATGGTTCATCCCAATCATGGTTCAAGCCTCCTCCAAAATACAGTCATAAATAGGTGACCTAGGGATATTTGATATATCTCGGGAAGGAAGATCTAAACAAAATTTCAGAAAATTTTCCAGGTAGGGAACAGACTATAGTTTTTGTGGTACATTTTTCAAACCCATAATGTGAAAGGATGACATGTGTAAGCCCGTACAAGTTCGCTATGAGGAACAGTCCCCAAAACAGCCACCTTAGGAAACCCAACATAAGTCCCACATGGAGAATCCATTTATTCTCTAGCCTATGGGGGTGGAAAGAAGACTTATCAAGATATCACAGTGAGAAATTTAAGACCTTAGTTATCCAAACCTTCATAGATAAAGAAGAAGCAATCATTTCTGCAGAAGAAAATAGAAAACTAAGGCCTCATGTTCACGGAGATTCCCTCCACTGTTTTCAGAAAAGGAATACATTAGACAGATCACCTTGAATATTCCCATATTTATATCTAGACACGATTTTGAAATTCCAAGTTTTCAAATTTAGGGTTTCTCTGACAAACCCTAGATTATCCAGCTCCAGATTCAGGACCGACACCCCAAATTGGTAAGATCTAAATTCTTTGTTATTCACATTTGAGGTTCTCATTTCAAAATGACTAATCACACTAGCTTGGTGAAGCTCACAAATTTTGAGTATTTAAGTATAGGACCTCCATAATCCTTGAAGAAATTGACTTGGATCATTATTTCAGTAAGAAAGTTCTAGGAACAAGAGGGAGATGAGACTAAGGATAGAGCCAAGAGAATCATTACAGATTCTATTAAATATCACCTCATCCCTCATGTGTCATCCTTGAAGACAACAAAAGGAAGTGTTCGATGCTATGACAAAGAAATCGAAGAAGAATAATATATTTTTATAACCACCTTGAATGGCCTCCTAAGATCATGGGATTCATTTATTGGAGGAATGTGTGCTAGAAGAAAGTGATTACCTTCAGAGAAGAGAAGTAACTGAATATCAAGCTCTCATGATTCAAAGAAGATCCTGCAAGCAATGAGGAATATGAAGGACTCAATTCTTGAATAACCTCTAATCCATCTTATCATTTGGATAAGAAATGATGTTGTTATGAATGAAGAAGATGATGAAGCTAAAGGATCAAGAAGGAATCTACCCACGAAAAAAAAAATATTAGTATTCATTGTCATTTTAGGAAATTGTTTGGTTATGCATTTGTTTATATTCATTTTATGTGTTATGCATGTTTGAGTATTTTCATTTATACTATTGAATTGCACATAATGGGTGAGAAGTCAATGTTGTTGTACTACATTCCATCACTACTTATCTAGATTGAAACCTCTTTGCTCGAATATTAGGAGTAGTACACACTCTTAATAACATTAGAGTAGAATGCATCTAGAAGTTATTGTATGTATACATGATATGGATGAATGTTGTAGCATTGGATAAAACAGTCGCATGGCTATGTGACATATATTTGTAACTACTAATATGTTTTCAAAATTATGATATGTTTCTAATAATGCAAATGAAATTCACTTGTATATCATGCCAAAGAGAAAGTAATGACATTTCAGCAGAGGAAACTAAAGCTTCCTGGGTCAAAGACACCATGGAAAAAGAGAGAGCTTCAGAAGAATATAAAGAGAACGATAAATCCACCTCAAGAGATGAAGACCACCTTGGGCACGGAAAATAATCCAACATGAAGAATAGTATGATGATTCTTTCAAAGAAATAAATATCCCTTCGACACAATCCAATTATGTGACACTATTGAGTGACATAATTGATGCAGAGCCTTCCAACTATGAAGAAGTAGTGAAGAAAAAAGGGAAGGAGAACACCAGTTCAAGAAGAATGATGTCTAGGATGAGCTATTGAGACTTGAAGGGAAGTATGTAGTGTCTTCCAAATGGATCTACAATTTCTAGCATGCAATATATGGAAACATCATGGGATACAAGGAAAGATTCGTAGCATGAGGCTTCTCACAAAAAGAAGGCATCGATTACAAAGAGACATTTGCAGACACTACAAGTTGAGACACATGATAGGAAGACTCATGTGTGCAAATTAAATAAGTTCTTGTATGAGATCAGAAGGCACACATGGAATAACACATATATTAGGACATTAAATATCACATAGAGTTATGAATATTTTAACCTTTGCTACAAAGTTGAATATGAAATCCTATAGAGGATGACAAGCTCACAAGTGGGTGTGAGAAGAACTTTTAAAAAGGTTCAATATAGAGGATCTTGGTATCCGGTGACCCTAGATGGATACATAGAATATTAGTAGCTATTATAGCTCAAAATCAAACATCTCTTCGTGTGACCACTTTCCCATGATTCCGTCACATGTCGACACTTCATGAAAGTCACTGAAAAAACACCTATATTGGAGGACCCATAGATGGAGTTTTGTAACTCTATTTTACCTCTTCTTTCCACCGTTGGAAAGGTATATGAGTTAGATAAGAATTTTTAGAAGACACCAAAGTATGAAAAGTCCTATAAGTAGCATAAAAAGAATATTTTTTGATCTATATCTGAGTTTCCTTAAGGAAACCTGCGTATTGTACGCGACTTGTTATATATAATACTCATGTATCCCCTAAATACGTGACTAATTACATTACAACCTACGTGTAACTCCTACATACATGACTGTTGTCTCTTCCACCCATGTATTCATGTCAAAAATATGTTTTTTGAAATTTGGGTATTTTGGTCAGTTATGCAACTGATTCCTTCAGCTGTAACTACTTTGTCTTCAACCCTATCTCTTTACAGGCATATAAATAGAGGTAGGGAGGTCCATGAGAGGAGACTTGAATCTTTGCATTGTTATGCTAGAGGAATTGTGACTCTATTTGCCCACACCTCTGCCCTAGAATCATTCCCCTTGTGTTGCAGAGCTTGGAAGGATGAGTTCCTTGGAGAAGAGAAGCAGTAGAACCAGATCAAGGTTTCGTGAGGTGCCCAACTTGAAGAGAAGGTATATTTCTACTTGTTTTCAAGATTATTAAAGATGTGGTGTCCTTCTTCTTACCAAATTATTGTTCAATATGTTATTGAATATTTGTTTATGATCATATGATGATGTTATTTAGATCATTATTTCATGTTTATTTTATTATCATTGTTTTATATGTGGTGATATTAGTTTGAGGAAGGTATAATTCATTTTGCAGGTCTCTTGGATCAAGAGGAGCAAGAGGAAGATTGAAGGGCTGCTTGAATCAACCTTCATTTGGATAAGGTATGAACCATTCTAATATCTGATATTTCTTGTCTTTACTTGGAGAACCATTTGCATATACCTTTCAACCCCAATACGTTGATGGCCTCTTAAACCCTAGCCATAGGAAACTTTTCTTTACAACAGAGTTGGTGACTTCGCTAGGAAGAGGCTTTTCTATTTGCGGTTTCTCTGTATTTATTCCAATATTTTTCATTCGTTTGAGGTCCTTCTTGACACTTAGGAACACCTTTTAAGTCGCATAGTACACTTCCCTTACCTTCCTAAGGCAGCTTTTGACCTTTTTTAGGATTGTTTCCACCCATACGGGAGTTGCAGACTAAATAGTCGCATGTTTGGTTTGTACATGTGACCTTATATACTGTCAAACCATGTATGACATGTGACCTATGAATAGTATAACCCACGTGTGCCCGCAAAACAATGTTTTTTCTTCATTTTTGTGGTTTTTTCTATTGTTGTGGGTTTTTTGGTAGGTATTTTGGGGTCCTCTACAAGTGCATGACTCCAGGGAATTAGTTTTATCCCCCTTTTAGTTTTTCAACATTAAGCTAGCATTATGTTAGGATCTTTACTGAGAGAACAACAAGTACAACAATCAAACACAAGAGACAATGAACACAGTGTTTTTCATCGGGGAAACCATAAATGGAGAAAACCCTGCAAATTCCTCAGAGATAGAATCAACACAATATGTAAAACCCCAAAATAGTAATATGCACTCCCAACAGTAGTAATCTTCTTCTTGTCTAGCCCCAGTGTCTTCTCCTTCCTCAACTTTACGCTACACTTGAGTGTGTGAGTGATGTGTTATAAATAGAGACCCCAGCTCTCTATTTATACTAATCCTGACATGAATAAAACCCTACTAGGGCCGACCTCTACTAGGAGAGTCTAATAACCCTAGCACCCCAGAACTGCGGGGACTTTAACCCTTAGACAATCGGAGGGTTACCCACTATGACTTGACATGACTTGTTTACATTATTGATTCTCCCGATCAGAACATCGGGGCATGACAACATGAATCAATTACATAATAGATACATCCCAGAATAAACATCGGGTTACAATACATAAGATACATAGATGAATACATTCCAAAGTTACAAATACATCAACACTCCCTCTTAACTAGGAAGGTATTCTTTCGACATAATTTTCAGCACTGGTCTTCTTCTCTATATCAACTGGATTATCTTGTCATCTACATCTCGAGTCTTCTAAGTATTCAAATCATCTTCATTCTTCAAATCTAGATCATCTCTCAATATGGATCATCATCACTGGATTTGGATCATCTCTTAATCTGGATCATCATGGGACATCATCACTGGATTTGGATCATCATGGGACATCATCACTGTATCTAGATCTGGATCATCACTGGATCTAGATCATCATGGGACATCATCACTGGATCTGGATCATCTCTCAATCTGGATCAACATCACTGGATCTGGATCATAGCTCAATTTGGATCTCATCTGGTCTAGATCATCACTCGATCTGGATCTCTCGGAGTCATCATAACTGGATCTGGTTCATAGCTCAATCTGGATCTCATCTGTTCATCATCATGTGTGCTATCTTGTCATAGGAAGTTCTATAGATCAAGCCTTCTTTCATGCTAGTTGTAGGCATAGCCATCAGGTAGGCCTCCGCCCAACACTTACATCTGACCTACTCGTTATAAAGGCATGCCCAACACTCACATTTGATCATGTAGGAACCTATAATGACATCAAAAAGGCCCGGCACTCACATTCACCAGCATGATAGGACATCACATCACTAACATCTGTGAAAAGGATTCAACACTTATATCTGACCTGGAGGGAACTGAATTCTCTCACCATCACCAGAAAGGCTTGCACTAACATCTGACCTGGAAGGAATTGAATCCTCTCACCATGACAGAATGGCCCCCAGTCCCAGACTGAGCTACCTGTTAATGGACCAGGTGCCTCCATTCTCCTAGAGAATGGTAGTTTCCCTAATATCTGACCTAGTAGGAAACAAGTCCTACACCCTCACCAGAATGGCCTGCACTCATATTTGACATGGAAGGAACTAAATCCTCTCGCCATGAAAGAATGGCTCGACCCTTACATCTAACCTGCTCGTCAGAATGGATTTAGATATTAGCACTCATATCTGACATGGAACGAACCGAATCCTCTCACCATGATAGAATGGCTTAGCCCTTACATCTGACCTGCTCGTTAGAATGGCTTTGGGACTCATCACTTTATGGTCTCTTTATGGATTTGTTGTAAGCTATGTCTTCATCAAATGTCACATCCCTACTAATGTCAATCTTCTTGTATCCTAGGAAATATATTCTGTAAGCCTTTGAGCTTTCGGAGTATCCCACAAATATACCGTTCTTTCCTAAAGGATCTAATTTATTCCTTTTCTCTTTTGGAATGTGGATGTACACAGGACAGTCGAATATTCTGAGATGGCTAAGTTTTGGTTTATTGCCGGAGAAGACTTCTTCAGGAGTCTTGTTCTTGATTACTCTATGTGGATTATGGTTCTGTGCATACACCGTTGTTCTGGAAGCTTCCACCCAAAGATGCATAGGAATGTCTTGATCATGAAGCATTGCTTTTGCAGCTTCCATGATAGTTCTGTTCTTTCGTTCTGTAATCCCATTCTGTTGTGGATTATAAGGAGTGGAAAACTCCCTCTTAATCCCTGATTCTTTGCATAGCTATTTGAATTCATTTGAAGTGAATTCTCCGCCATTATCTGATCGAATGGTCTTGATCTTATTTTCAATATCGTTCTCAATCAAGGCTTTGAATTCCTTGAACTTACTAAATACTTTGTCATTGTTCTTCATGAAATAAACCCATGTCTTCCTAGAAAATTCATCAATAAAAGAAACATAATATGCATACCCGCTTAGAGAGTTTGATGAAATAGGACCGCATACATCGGAGTGGATGATTTCCAAGATTCCTTTTGCTTTTCTTTCACTGCTTGGAAATGTCTTCTCTGTATTCTTTCCTTTCACACATCCTTTGTAGACCCCATCATGTTTTTCTTGGATTTCTGGAAGACCTTCGACAACTTTACTGGCAATAGGTAGTGCTCTGTGATGCACATGTGCAAGTCTTCTATTCCAAAGTTCACTTTGCTCTACTGTGTCATGGACCAAGGCTTGTTGTGGATGGACCTTCAATTTGTACAATCCTCCTTCTTGTTCTCCAATCACTACCGCATCATCGATAGTCTTTCCTTTTGGCCACATGATGACTTGACCATCTATGAATGCAACCTGCATTCCTTTTGCATCTAATGCTGATATGGAGAGAAGGTTCTTCTTGAGTCCTGGCACAAACAATACTTCCTTCATTGTTAGAGATTTTCCAGAGTCTAATTTATAGGAATATTCCCCACTACCTTTTGTTGGATATTGGTATTCATCTCCTAGCTTTACCTTGTGAGGTGATTCATGTTCTGACAGTCTCACAAAGGATTCCTTGAATCCAGTCATATGTTTGGAAGCCCCACTATCTATAAGCCAATCATCACTTCCATGAGTAATGTTACTTGTGAGAGCGGATATCAGAACATATTCATCCTCGCTTGAAGAATCTTCACTTTCATATCTGGATCTCTTCCTGGATGGTTCATCATCCTCTGCAGCATGAGCATGATGTCTTCTTTTGTTGCTCTTCTTCATTATTTTATGTTTGTTAGGACAATTCCTTGCATAGTGTCCTGCTTCATCACATGTATAGCATATGATCCTAGATACATATTTTATAGTGTTATCTTTATGAGAGTGCTTACCTCTAGAGCTATGAGGTCTTCTTTTGTTTGACTTGGAGTGAGACTTGGAGTGTACCGTGAGAGCTTTGTATTCACTTCCCATCTTCTCTTCTCGAGCTGCTATTCGAGCTTCTTCTTGAGAGCACTCTCCTTATAGTCTGCTGAACTTGACTACCTTCTTTCTAGTACAGATTCCTTGGATGAAAGAATCCCATGACCTAGGAAGGCCATTCAAGGTAGTCATCACAATCTCTACATTTTCCACTTCTTCATCAACTGCGATATGAGAAACTCTTGTGAAGTAAGACTAGATTGTTTCTGCATTCTCAATCTTCACATTCTTTAGTTGGTTTCTTAGGGTCATCTTTCGGTTTATGTTCTTCCCTTCAAACAATTTGGTTAGGGCATCAAACATAGCTTTAGGTGTCTTGAGAGAGGAAACGTATGGGATAAGGTGATCCTTGATAGAATCAGCAATGATCCTCTTTGCCACAACCATATTCTTATTATGTAAGGCATGTTCCTCATCTCCCTCTAGAACTGGAACCTCCTCATGGATGTAGGAGTCTAACTCATTTTCTTCCAGGACCACGGAGATCCTATACTTCTAGGCTCGAAAGTTATCATCCCCCTCAAGCTTTTCATCAAGCTTGGTATGATGAGACATCTTAACTGAGAAACTCAAATGGAAGTACAAAGTATTTTAGATCTTACTAGGTTCAAGATGTCGAATCTGAAACTTGAGCTGAAATCCTGCAGAGCTAGTTCAGGACCAGATTAGGGTTTTTGTTTTCTGGAGTTCTATCCACCCAAATGCCTTGAAATTTGTCCCTAAATTTTATTTTGGGGAGGGAATCAATCCCATCCTGGGCTCACTGAAAAATTCCTCTTCTATGAAAATCCCTAATTTATGATAGTAGTGACAGGTCCAAAACTGAAAAACCTCATAATTGGATTCTGCTTCGACAGGAAGATGCGCCCTAAGGAGGAGAGTTATTCCACCTTAATTTTGCTGAAAATTTGTGGAGGAAGATCCACAAACAAGGAAGCCCTAGTTCCCGCAGCTACATAGTTTCTTCTTCTCAGGTTAGCTCTAATACCATGTTAGTTTTTCATCATTAAGCTAGCATTATGTTAGGATCTTTACTGAGAGAACAACAAGTACAGCAATCAAACACAAGAGACAATGAACACAGTGTTTTTCATCTGGGAAACCATAGATGGAGAAAACCTTGCAACTTCCTCAGAGATAGAATCAGTATAAGATGTAAAACCCCAAAACAATAAGATGCACTCTCGACAGTAGTAATCATCTTCTTGTCTAGCCCCAGTGTCTTCTCCTTCCTCAACTATGCGCTACACTTGAGTGTGTGAGTGATGTGCTCTAAATAGAGACCCTAGCTCTCTATTTATACTAATCCCGACATGACTAAAACCCTACTAGGAGAGTCGAATAACCCTAGTGCCCAGGAACTGCAGGGGCTTTAACCTTTAGACAATCAAAGGGTTACCCACTATGACTTTACATGACTTGTTTACATTATTGATTCTCCCAATCGAAACATTAGGGCATGACAACATGACTCAATTACATAATAGATACATCCTGAAATAAACATCGCGTTACAATACATAAGATACATAGATGAATACATTCCAAAGTTACAAATACATCAACACCCCCTTGGTTGTTCTTTATCTATGTGGTAATCCCTTTTATATAATTAGGGTTTACTCTTTGCTTTTTCCCCCACCCCCCCCTTCACTTGGCATGATTTTTGGCTTATGTTTTTGGTCAGCCTCTGTAGTGATCTTTTACTAAGTTGAGAAGCTTGTTGGTATTTGTTTTCTTTTTCTTTTGTCGGCTAACTTCACCATGCCAAAATAGTTGACTTGTTTCTTATGCAAGTCTTCCTTCCAAGTAGGGTTTATATTGATTTTAGGGCATTCTAGAGTCTAGTTGGTGGTTGTATAGCAGAGTTCCTTTTGATTTGTTCTTGTATCTGCATACATTTAGTTTGTAGGTAGCTTTTCTTTTTCATTTATAAAAGAAAAAGAAAAATAACATATACTTGTTTAATATGCATGTAGATTAGGGTTTTGTATTTAATACACTACATATCATTATTTTTGAAAAAATAAAAAGAAATTGTTCTTTTGTGGCTTTCAAGTTTCTATTTGAAGAAAGAACGAGAATAGTTTTTTCTTTTTGCATTTAATTTCTCTTTGCGTAATCATTTTGTTTCAGCTTTGAGTCAAAAAACCACATGAGTTTCACTCCATTTACACTCTGACTAAAAATGGCCTTTTAAAATGAATGATATAATTAAAAATTATTAGCAAGTTCTATTTTTTAGGCTCATACACCAACTAGAATAGGCTAGACTTGTGGATTAGGGAGTTTCAACTCTCCACAAGTATTTGATTTCAGACATAGCTGGCCAATCACTAGGTAAATTCTCTTATATTTTGATTGTATCTGGGAAGCTCCTCTCAAACGGGAGTTAAGAACGAGGCCGCGTGTAGACTTGGGCTGAGGAGATAACCCTTTAATTCCTATTCAAAGCATAGAACAAGGTTTTTGCGCATCTAGGGACTTTTGTCAATACCCCCCTTTAGGCCTCGTATGGTGCCATTGCTGACTGGGTTTTGGGATTTTATACCCTACCCATGCATATGAATCAGTCTTGCGACTGTCCCCCCAAAATATCAATAATGGTTGCGGTAGCCTTTAGTCTCTTTGACATCTAAGGTTCATACACAGTTACACCGGAAGGGTATTTCTGGTTGACCTTGGATGGGCTTGGAAGGTAACCCCAGTAGAAGATGTGGGAGGGTGGTGAGTGATTCCTCCACTTGTGCCTAATAAAATCTACAGGGAAGCCAAGTAACTATCTATCATCTTTCTTCTGGAAGGGATATCTTATACATGTTTGTCTATTTGGCTTCAGGAATTTTTTAGTGAGTGTTGTGTGGTTTGTCTATACTTAGTTTTCCTTTAGGTGTGTACTTTGTACTTTTGGTTGTTTTTCAACCTCAAAATTTTTCTTATTGTTTGAAACTATGGCCAACATCCCTTTGAATACCAACCAAGAGATCCCCATGCTGGGAACTCTTTGTACTATTCCTTTCACAAGGAATGTTGGTGTTCCTTTGATGGCCACCTTGAATCTTTTTGGATTCACCCTAGGGCTACCGGTGTGGTTGTTCTCCACTCCAACTGTCCTAAATGCTCCCGATGCTTCTGAAGTGGGCTCCTCATATCAAGGGCATCAAAACACTGCTTCTCCTTCACATGTAGTTGATTCTCCTCCTCCTTCTACCTCATGCAATAAAAGTACTAATATTAGTATCCAACAGTCTAAAAGGAGTAAAAGAAGAAGGAATAGAAAGAAGGCACATAAGCAAGGGGGCACCCGTTCAACCTCTGTATGTCAAGTTAAACCTCACCACCTAGCCTCTGTAGTTCATGCTGGGGACACCTATCCAACCTCTGCAAGTCATGTTGGATCTAATCACTCAACCTCTACAAGTCAAGTTGATCTTCACCATCCAGCCTTTGTTGATCATACTGGTGGGATCCTTCCAACCTTTCCAGGTCACGTTGGATCTAGTCACTCAGCCTCTGTAGTTCATTCTGACGGAGCTCGTTCAACCTGTGATAGTCAATTTGAACCTCTTAGTCCAACCTCTTCATGCCATGCTGGACCCAACCACCCAGCCTCTGGATTTTATGCTGGGGGCACACACTCAACTACTACAAATCATGTTGATGTTAACCACTCAGCCTCTATAGGTCATGCTCTTGGTTCTAGTTCAACCTTTGTAAGTCATGTTGGACCTAGTCTCTCAGCCTCTGCAGGTCATGCTAGGGGCAGTCTCTCAACCTCTGTGGTTCATGCTAAAGATAATAACTCAACCACTATGAGTCATGTTGACACTGTTGAAAGGACTACCCATTCAAAACACAAGATTTGTGAGGGGGACCACCTTACTTGTAAATTCCCTTCCATCATGGAGTTGCGAAGAATTTGGCTTCATAGTCCTCCCATTTTTTAACATTCTAAAGTTTTTCAACAACCAACCTCTCTTATTCAAATTGGACCCAGTCACCCAGCCTCTGGTGGTCATGCTGGGGGAAAACTCTCATCCTTTGTAGATTATATTAAGAGAAAATAGTCATCCACTACTAGTCATGCTGACATCATTGAGAAAAATAGTGGTTTGAAGTCCAAAATTAAATTCACTTATAAGTTATGTGAGGGATACCATCTTACTCACTAGTTCCCTGCTATCGCAAAGGTGCGAAGAGTGTGGTCTGAGACTCAAGAATTTCCTTCTCCTGAACAACCTATAGTTTCTCAAAAACCTACTCAACCTTTGGTTGATCAAGTGGTTGAACCAATCTTATCTTTAGTCAATCCCACTCTTCTTCCAAAGAGTGATCCTGATGTGATTGAACCAATGTCATCTTTGGTCAATCCCACTCTCCCTTCAAAGAGTGAATTTCATGAAGCAGTTAAATCGATTCAATTTTTTATCAATCCCACTCTTCCTTTGGAGAGTGAATTGTCTTCTACTCACATTTTCTTCAATGCTAATTCAGAACTTACTAAACAAGGGGACATTGAACTCTCTTCAGATGAACCCCCACCAAGCTCTTGAATGGCTTCCTTTGATTGGGATAGCCTAGTTGAGTCATGCCTTCCTTCTAATGCACCTTTCCAGATAAAGGTCAAAGTTGAACCATACATGATTGCTCATTATATTATTGATAAAGGAGCCTCATTTAGTATCTTGTCTACTCGTGCTTGGAGAGACATGGGATCTCCCAGCCTTGTGTCAATAGCTAGTCAGTTATTGGCATTTGATAGAAGAACTAGTATAGCCTTAAGAATTCTTACTCAAACACCTATTACTTTGGGTGGGAAGATGGTCTTAGTTGACTTCATGGTGATAGAAGACCCATTGAACTTCAATATGCTCCTTGGACATGATTATGTCTATGCCATGCAAGTCATGGTGTCAACATTATTTTGTGTGATGTACTTTAATCATGGTGAAAAAATTGTCACTATCAATTAGTTGGATTTTCTTGATTCGTCTTCTGACCCAACTAGAGACCAGGTCTTTCCTTTATTGATTCCTAGTTTTTCTATAGACACTACCCTTCCATAGGTGAGCTATGTGGCCTCATGTCCTTTGCATTTAATTTCTACTAAGAAGATGCCTCTATTTTCATGCTTATATTCCCAAGACTTGGTCCCAGTAGTTGACCAAGTGAGTCATCCTATAAATACTGTGGAGCCCACTCTCCACTCTATCAATCCATTTGAAATTTTAGAGACATTTCCTATCTTGGATGATCTCCTCCATTCGGATGAAGTCTTCCCAGAGTCTTTGATACAATTTGACCTTCTTTTGGATGTCGGTTCAGTTGTGAATAAGTCTAACCCTGATTTTCTTAGTAAGATTTATCTTCTCATGGATCAGTATTCTTATGTTGGTCTTATTGAGTCTTTTGAGTCTTCCTTTGAATAGAAAGTCAGTGATCCTGATGAGTTTGATTTTTCTTATGAATTTTTCAACTCCTATGATACTGAGTTTGTTCCTGCAGACTCTATCTCCCTTGTTTATTTTTTATCTCCTTTTGAGCTTGATCTTAATGATTATAAACCCTCAAGCCTTGGTTGTATAGAATATTTTTTAGTCGATTCTACTTTGAATTTACCTTTTTTAGAAGATAGCAAATTCAGATGTGTTTTTTGCAAAGTGTCCTACATCAGAACTTTTCTTTCGAATATGATCCTGATGCTATTGTTTCTTGGAGACAGGATTCTTAGTTGGATTCACAACTATTTACTAGACTTGTCTTGTTTTTCAAGTTGTAACTGCATTTGCATGTACCCTACTCACGCTTATGAGCTTGATGCCAGCTTCCACGCTTTTAACTTGTTGTATAAGCCCTCATCTTTGTTCTCATCACCGCTAAACCTTGTATAATTTTGAAATTGCAACTTGATGCCTTTTACCTTGAGGAGATGTTGCATGAGTGTCTTTATCTTTCTCATGTTCCTTGCATTATGCATAGTTTTGTTCCTTGTGCTTGGAACTAGTTTCGCTTTCCTATGACACTCGTCTCCTTGCATTTAGAGAATTATTTCTGCTCTCCTTCGAGCTCGTTAAAAACAGTAAGGAGGTCATGAGTTGAATTTTCCATACTCGTTAAAACTTCATGGGAAATATATGGAGTTTCTTAGGCCCATGTCTAACTCCTCAAAATAGACTTAGCTGCCAAGTAAACTTGTCCTTTCAGGTTCGTTAAGAATATGTGAACGGGAATCCACATTGGTGGTAGGTTATCACTTTTTTTGGACCATGTGGAATAATATGAGAAAGGAACACTCTCTTTTCTTTGGAATTGAGAAGAGTATTCTCAGGCATAGGTTTATCACTTTTCTGGACCTGAGGGACTAAACTTACGAAAAAATGAACACCCGATATGAGCTTAGTTTTCTCTTTTTCGTTCTCTGGATACAAACATGAAAAATATTTTGAGTGTACTTTATGTCTTTGTCATGCTCATTAAACCATAAATAAAAAAGCATCGAGTTTATTGTTGTAAGCCCCATTTCTCGTAAAAAAATGGATCTTTCCAAGTAATCTTGCCTTCCTTCACACTCATAAAACTCAGGCTATATGCTTCTTTTGAAGGAACGTTGGGTAGGTGGTAATTTAACCTTTTTTTGGACCTCCCAAACTAAGTAGGAAAAAGGTGCGCCTTACTTCTTCCAAAACTAAGAGAGTTCTTATGTGGTTTGTTTTATACTTTTTATGCCCTAGGAGACTAAATTGGAAAAAAACATTCCCCCCTGGAGTCTTCTTTGGAGTTTTCATACTCTCTAAACTATGAAAACACCATCCAACATTTACTAATTCAGGCTCATAAAATACATGAATAAGTGCTTTATCAATCATTCTTCTTTCTCTTCTTCGAGCTTACAAAAAATGAAGAAGGTCCAGATTTTGCTTTCTTGGACTCATTAAAACATTACAAGAAAGAGGGGAAGGGAATTTCATTCACATGTATTTTACATCATGGAAGCAAGTCTTGTTTCCTTCAACAAAGCACCAGTTTGATTATATGAACAGTTGGGTCCTATTATTTTGACCCTATCCCGATTCAAAGGTTTTTTACTCCTCAAGTTGATTTCTTTTCTAATTATATGGGGAATCTGTCAATGTCTCCTACATTGTATATTTTTTCGTTGATCTTTTTTATGTAAAAAGCTTCCTAAGTCACTTTTTGTGTCATGCACACTGTTCAAGGATTAAACCTTGTCGTCCGTTCTGCATTTTCCTTGACCTTTTGTGTCAGCCATCCCCTTGTATCAGTTCATTACATCATGTCTTCGCCGTTCCTTGTCGTGAAATTCAGTACCAATTCCATATCCAATTAGTCTGTGACTTACCTCATGTTGGATGATGAAGTATTCCTTAATGTCATCCTTCCAATGGATCTCTTCCTATCGATTGCAACACATCTTGCTCTAGGAATGAGATTTAGATTTTATGACAGTACCTTGGGTATTGCAGTCATCAGTGGCAATTTCCCTCGCTATTGGGTAGTGGGAATACCTTAATGTATCCTACTCGATCAATTCTTCAAGTGTTCAACTTCAAGTCCTTGTATTCACACTTAATAGAATGTACTAGGTACCTTGGGTACCATTTTCATTAATCGTGGTCTCCCTCGCATTTGTTAATGGTTCTGATCATTGATCGGTAATCAAATGGCTTCCTCCATGTTGAACTTCAGCTCCTTTATTCACATGGTTAGGATTCATACCCTTTTGGGAAGTTTGGATTGAATACCTTGTGCCGACAGTAGCATTGTCATCATTTTTCTATTGCCCAAGTTGCGCAAGACCTTGTCACACTTCATATGACATTTTACTGAGACATAGATCCACCTTGTATTTTTATGGTTATGATCGATTGTTGAGCATGGATCCACCTTGTTCATTTGTGGCCATGACTCCTTTAGATTTTATATGGCTTCTTTTTTCATATTGAGCGACCATGATACTTTCATCAGTTATACATATGTTGGATTCTCCTATATATTTATGGCGGTGATTTGTATATGGACTTGTACGTCCCAAAGATCAGTTTTTGCCTGACATTTATCTCTCTTTTAGGTACCTTTGTTTGAGCCTTTTGATCTTGTATTCTCTTCTCTCTCCATACTTAGTTGTTTCCTTTATAATGTATTTTGGTTATTGTTTTCCTTTCTAACCTCATACGTTAGGGGGAATTTGTTATAGCTCAAAATGACACATCTCTTCTTGTGACCACTTTCCCATGATTCTGTCGCATGTCGACACTTCATGAAAGTCACTGAAAAAACACCTATATTGGAGGACCCATATCTGGAGTTATGTAACTATGTTTACCTCTTCTCTTCACTGTTGGAAAGGTATTTTAGTTATATAAAAATTTATAGAAGATGCCAAAGCCTGAATATTCCTATAATTACCCTAACAATGAGATTGTTTGATATATACGTGAGTTTCCTTAAAGAAACCCATATATTGTACGTGACTTGTTATATATAATACTCACGTATGCGATAAATATGTGACTATTTACATTGCAACCCATGTGTACCTCCTGCATACGCGATTGTTGTCTCTAAAACCCATGTATTCATGTCAAAAATACATTTTTCAAAGTTTGGGTAGTTTGGGTAGTTATGCAACTGATTCCTTCAATTGTAACTACTTTTTCTTTGACCCTATCTCTTCATAAGCATATAAATAAAGGTAGGGAGGTCCATGAGAAGAGACTTGAATATTTCCATTGTTATGCAGGAGGAATTGGGACTCTCTTTTCCCACACCTTTTCCCTAGAAGCATTCCCCTTTTGTTGCAAAGATTGGAGGCTGAGTTCCTCGGAGAAGAGAAGCAACAGAACTAGATCAAGGTTTCGTGGGGTGCCCAACTTGAAGAGAATGTATATTTGTACTTGTTTTCAAGATTAATAAAGATGTGATGTCCTTATTCTTCCCAAATTATTGTTCAATGTGATTGAATCTCTGTTTATGATCATATGATGATGTTATTCATATCAGTATTTCATGTTTATTTGATTATCATTGTTTTATATGTGGTCATATTGGTTTGAGGAAGGTATAATTCATTTTGCATGTCTCTTGGAGCAAGAGGAGCAAGAGGAGAAAGAGGAAGATTGAAGTGCTGCTTGGATCAACCTTTGTTTGGATAAGGTATGAACCATTCCAATCTATGATCTTGCTTGTATTTAATTGTAGAACCATTTGCATCCACCTTTCAACCCTAGTACATTGATCGCGTTTTAAACCCTAGCCATAGGAAAATTTCCTTTACAATAGTAGCAGAGGAAGCTACTTATCAATCCAGTACATAATGGTTCAATACATAGAGTATGAAAGGCAAAGGGAGAATGATGCTCTGCTTTAGAGGGAGTGACTACAAAAGAACCAGAGGTTTGACATGGTACGACAGGATGTACAGATTACTAATGGATATAGGGTTTACATAGAGTAAAGAAGATTCCAACCTTTTCTTCAAGGTTGAAGGAAGAATACTAGTGATGCTCCTGTTAAATATCGATGACCTATTCATGACAGGAAAAGAGGAACTCATTAAAGATGCAAGAAGGAGACTTGTTGTTGAGTTCGATATGAAGTACTTAAGTATGATGCACTACTTTCTAGGCATGGAGGTGTGGCAAAGTGTAGATGGAATCTCCCTTGGACAAGGGAAGTATGCAGTGGATATGCTCAATAGGTTTGAGATGATGTGCTGCAAGGACATGGCCACACCTATGGCATCGAACCTGAATTTATTAAGTGATGCTTCATCAGGGACGGTTGATGTCATGGTGTATAATCAGATGATTTTTTCATGATGTGCCTGATGAATACAAGACCAGACAAATGCTTTGATTTCAATGACCTGAGCCAATTCCTGAAGGATCTGAGACATGATAACTTCATTGCAAAGGATGTTGTGAGGTACCTGGAGGGTACAGTTGAGTATGGGCTCAAGTATGATATGAATAAGAAGACTAACCTGCATGGTTATGTTTATTCAGATTGGTAGTGCCACTGAGAAGAAGAGCACTTTCTTCTTCAGTCTGAGATCCAGTATGGGTTACTGGTTTGGGAGGATGCAGTCCTACATGGCATGAAGTACAGCCAAGAGAGGAGTAGTGAAGCTCCAGTATGTGATCTAGATCGAGATATATCGAAATAGGGAGTGAGATTCTATCATAGCCAGTGAGATAGGTTGTTAGAGCATAAAATACTAGTGAAGCTCATAGGCTTCTCAGATGTAATAAATCCTATAGGTTGTAATCAAATGTAATTAGTCTTGGCGAAGCTTGCAGTTTATCCTTAGACATAATTTGTCCTGATTTAATTCTATTATATAAATGGCCAAAGTGAAATTTGAATACTTCACAGAGAAGCTTGGTGTACTTCAGATCGACGTTCCTGCCAAGGGGAAGTGATTATCCGAGAAGACATAGATACGCATATTCCTTTCCCACATGGTGGCAAGCTAGGCCTCCCATGGTCTTTGATGTAATTTTTTTGTTCTATGTATCTTGTTTGTGCTCTGTGTGATGATGATATGATCTGAATATGATGAGGTAATAGTAGGGTACAAAGGTGTTGCAAGGCATGTAATGAGTCCTAGGATGCTCCTTCAGGTTTTGCAGTGGCATACAATCAATCCTAGGAGATCTTACAGGTTTTGAAAGAGGCATATAATAAGTCTTGAGATGTACCTACTTGAAGGATTTATCAAAGAGATGATAAAGACATGGCAGAGGGCTAGGCCTACATCCAACATGAAAAATGGTTGGATCTATAGAGAAATACCTTGTAGAGGGAAAGGCCTACATCCAACATGAAAAAGGGATGGCTCTATAGAGAAATACCTTACAGAGGGAAAGGCCTACATCCAACATGAGAAAGGTTTGGATATGTAGAGAAAGACCTTGCAGAGGGAAAGGCCTATATCCAACATGAAAAAGGGATGGCTTTGGAGTGAAAGAACTTGTAGAGGGAAAGGCCTACATCTAGGATGAAAAAGGGTTGTATTTGTAGAGAAAGACCTTGTAGAGGGAAAGGCCTACATCCAACATGAAAAAGGGTTGGATCTGTAGAGAAATACCTTATAGAGGAAAATTCCTACATCTAACATTAAAAAGTGCTGGCTTTGTAGAGAAATACCTTGCAGATGGAAAGGCCTGCATCCAGCATGAAAAAGGGTTGGCTTTGTAGATGAAGACCTACATCCAACATGAAAAAGGGATGGCACTATCGACCTACATCCAACATGAGAAATTGTTGGATCTGTTGATGGAGATCTACATCTAGCATGAAAAATGGTTGGTACTACAGACCTACTTATAGCATGAAAAATGGTTGGCTCTGTAGATAGAGACCTACATCTAGCATGAAAAAGGGTTGGAACTATAGACTTACATCCAACATGAAAAAGGGTTGGCTCTGTCGATAAAGACCTACATGGAGGCTAGGACTACATCCAATATGAAAAGGGGCTGGCATTATAGAAACTTCTGATTATAGATAATATGGTATGATGATTAGATTATAAGAAGATGATGACAACAACTATGATGAAGACTCTATGAATTTGTGATGATGATAATGTGATGAATACTTGACCAAATGTGTTGATGACTCTGTGGAGAAAGAATATCTTCCTAGTTAAGAGGGAGTGTTGATGTATTTGTAACTTTGGAATATATTTTGATGTATATTATCATTGTATGTTTTTTTACCCCCATTGGGGATGTGTGTTACCCCTTTACAGGATGTCTAAATTGTGTCTTGATATTGAGGCACAACCTTCATTGTCAGTCAGGGAAATAGTCCCTAGTGTAACATCATGTAATATGTAATTTTGGTCTCTATGGGAGAAGTGGGCCCCATGTGAGATGACATGTAGGCTTGATTCTTATATTTGGTCAGTGACTTGAAAGGGTATAAATAGGGAGTATCTCTCCCTCATTTATACACACCTCACATACTCTTTAAGGTACATGACAGAGAGATACAATCAGAGGAGGAGAAAAAGATAGTTTTTGAACACTTATTATTATTGCTTTTTATCATCTTAGTATTCTGAATAAGTTTGCAAGGTTCTCTCCTTTATGGTCTCCCCAATGCAATTTTTTTGTGTCTTTTGTATCTTTTACATTTCATGCATTTTGTTGTACTTGTTATTCTTTCAGATAAAAATCCTTGATAATCTAATCATATATTAATAAAATGTAACAGCCAAGGCCCGAGGATTTATAATCAATAAGATCAACCTCTATAGTGTAATGGGGATTTCTCCCTTATTACGTGCAGATGCATCAACCTTAGCTCATTAAGAGAATAAGGAAAAGTTCAATGGAATAATAGAAAACTAAACTACTTTATAAACAATGATAACAACTTAAAGCAAATATTTCTATGGTTTTAACATATATATCAACTAACTAGTGCAAGAAAAAAAAATAAACACATTGTTCTCCTATAAGATGGGCCATTGCAGTCAACCTTGGAAGTGGTTCTGCAGCTCCACGGATTGGCTCTCCAATTGTTTCCATGGGAAGTTGTCAAATGGGGGATGGATCCAAATTGGGTACGGAGAAATCTCAATGTACATCGTGGGAAATGGCATGGAAAGGGGAATAATGACAGTAAATTATGTGGTATATATGAGAAGAAAATGGCATAGTGCAACCACAAGTGAATGAAAAGGTGTTTGGGAGAGGCCTTTATAATGTATTTATAGTATGGTGCTAGGTTTTTTTTACCCAAGCTGAGGACTGATGGTATTTTATTGCCCATGGTATTTATCTTTCTTTTTTTAAGCTTTTTCTTTTTTAGGGTTTTTGACCCCCTTTTAGGGGTTTTTAACCCTTTTTGGAAGAGAGTGAGGGTAAACCATAATAAATTCTCATCATCTCTTCATTTGTGTGAAGGAGTAATGATGTTTTGGACCATTTTTTTTGGAAATACAATTGTGAAGGTGAAAAGTAAGAGAAATATGGTGGGAATATGATGTATATATATGGATTAGAAAATGGAGAGCTAGGTGAACACTTTTTAGTGTGAACAGATTTCCCCATGATGTGTGAGGGTAGTAGCTCATCATATGGATGATGGGAATCATAGGATCATAGGAAATAGTGGTGACAACAACGGAGAGACTGGAGAGACCCATAAAGAAGTGGAGCTTCCTTGTTTGAACTACAGTGGATTTTGGTTTTTTATTGGTTCTAAAAAATGGATCAGATACATATAATGTGTGACATTTACATGGATGAGGAGGGAATACCCATACTCGTAACAATGTGAAAAATAATAAATAATGTGATTAAGAAACAAAACATGGGATCCGATGAATACATCTACAAATGATGATACATAATGGTGGCCTCAATGGGAGGATGCATACAATGCTAATATGAACAACAGATACATAGAAACAATGGAATTCTCATGGAATGCAATATCATCAAAACTAATGCTCTGCTATATATGGAACTGTACATAACTGGAGGGAGTCAATGACCGTGAGTCAAAATATCTGTGGTACATTGTGGGATTATAAACATTGTCACCAAAGAATATTGGAAATCAAAAGGGATGGGAAGCTGTGAACATGTATGATAGGAATAAATGCAGAACACTAGTGTGGCCCCATTGCGGGATGATGGATGGTGGTCAAATATGGCCAACAATATAGTATGGATGGAGTGGATGGACGCATTGTCAATGTCTATATTTCTAGTGGGAAGGACATGTTCCAGTGTGGCCATCCCCTTCGAATCATAGTACATCAATTGGTCAACGCTGATGATTTTCCTATCATGAGGGAACATTAGGATTCAAAAGATGGTAGAGGCCATGAATCGCATGGTATACATGTAGCTACATCCTAGGAGGATTTTGTAATCAAGTTGGGAATCAAAAACCTCAATGTCAATCAAAACCGTTTTGTCAGCTAACTCAACAGGAATGTTTTTGAGAATCCCTTAGGGTTGAGTAGAGAGGCCATCATAGGCACAAAGAGTGGTGGTTGAAGGTTTAAGGGTAGGAGATATGATATTTTTCGAAACAAAGGTTGAAAAAATGTAGGTGCACTAGTACCACATGAGAAATTAATGACTAACAAAAGGATTAAAATCAGGCTATAAACGACTATTTTTGAGTCGACGACTAATAGTATCTAATTTCCACTATCTTATAGATAGTCATATTTCACTTAGTCATTAATATATTGACTTATTAGTCATTCATTTATTCATTGATACTCAATTATTTAGTCATTGACTTAGTCATAGATTTAGTCATTGATTTAGTCACTGATTGCAACAATTAATGACCAAATATACAACTAAATAAATTACTAGATGATAAGATATTAATGACTAAGCTAAATACGACTAGATACAGGAAATTATCTACTAATAGTCATATATATGTGAATTTATTCATTTTTGTAGTCACAAATTTATGATAGGGTATGGAGGAATCGTACCACCAACGTCCTTCCTATAATTAAGTAGGTGCTCTACCATTGAGCTAGAACCCTTTAAGAAGTTGTTATTACTTGATAATGATGATATCGAAAAAAAGTTTGCATCATTCAAACATACCAAATTATTATTATCAAGCATACGCTAAAAACACTTCACAATGACAAAACAAATAAGTTTTAAAAAATGACTAAATTTTTTATTTGAATATAAAATGAAACTCAATCCTAGAACATATTCCATTATGTAGTGCACTGCATATGTTGATATCAATCAATAGTAATATTTTTCCAGTTGGTTTCCACATAATTAAAAATTTAATTTGGGAGCCTCCACATGCCTAGTGCAATTTTGTTTGATCTGCATTCATGCTGCAATGTAGTTTCTGTCCACTTGGTCCTGTCAAGCTATGTGCATTGACCAACTGTACAATATAGAACTGTCTATGATTTTTTATTCTATACTAAAGTCAACTGCAGTTTATCATACATTATACATTCCATACCTATACAATATACATCCCATACTTGGTTAATATCAAAATCAGGGTGGCCTAGTCTACCTCCCCTCCCAAATCCCCAGGAGTATAATTCTCCTGAGGTAGTCACAGCTACACTATGGAACTTTGCAGCAACAATCTCCCTTATAAGTAGGCCTTGAAGTGCATCCACCTTTTATAGTAACTTCTGTATATTAGTATTTCCAGTTCCAAGTTGATAGTTGGCACCATTTCCCCAAATGAAGAGATATGTAGTTCCTATGAATAGAAAAGGGACAAACATAAAAAAGTAATGCATCAAGACTCAATACTAAACATTGATAACTAGATCTTGTTTAGTCACATGGAATTTAATTTCATATTATAAAGAAACACTTTTCTACATGTCAAAAAGTTCCAATTCACCGTCTACTTGTCAACAAAGTCACTAAAATCCTACCTACATTATTTTCTTTAGAAACAACCTGTTGAATTGGACCAGAAAGCATATCAATTGGTGTTTGAAATTTAGAGTCTTCCAATGTGAGAGAATCACCAGCTTCAATGAGCACTCCAACCACTACAATATGCCCAAAATGTAGTCACCTGTGCAAACTACTCCACCCAGATTCTCCAGCTCGAGGAACACCAAGGATAGAATGAAAACCATACCATTACAGTGCACAAAAAACAACCACAAAATATGTAGAAAATAGATGCTTTAAAAAATTAGTACCAGGTGCAAAAACTCCAAAATAAAGTGTTTTTAATATTTATAAGCAGATAAACCTTTAAAAAGAAGTAAAAAGAGCACACCAATAGCTTCTTTAGCATAGACCGCCAATGTTTGGAACTTCTTTTACCTTACTTTTGAATTGGAAAATTTCACATTATTATACCTAGGAGTACTGAGTATAGTTTCTATAAAGGACTTCAAGGATCCTAAATTCATGACCATGCATAAACCATCCTGAACAACTTATCTCAGAATAAAGATTTGCAAGGCACCCAAATAAGCACTATGTAGTACAAAACACAAAAGTTGTTCAGAATACACTTTAAACTTAAAGAATGACATACACAACCATTTTCAATGAAACATTTTTTTTTTAATAAATATTTTGCATCCGGGATTTTTGGCACTTAATAATATGTTTGAATAAACTAGACTCAGTTTTGACAACATGTTTTTAATTACAAATAAATTATTTTAAATTTTCCATCGGCAGAAGGTTGTGTTCTTATGGTGAGGATGGCAGCGTGTTAGGCTATGTGCACGTTCTTGTTGATTTTGATGGAAGAGAACATGTTGCTTGTTACAAATTAGTCAAATGAAAGTGCTCATGTTCAGTGGTTTGCCCCTCCAGGGCCAGGTGAGCTTGTGCTACCCAACCTTTTCAGTCAATTCTAATGCAGCTTAATGAAATGGAAGTGATCATCTTAAGTGGTTTTCCCCTCCAAGTCTGGGTGAGCTTTTGCTGCCCAACCTTTCCAACCAGTTCTAATGCTTCTCTTTGAATTTAGAAAGTTCTTTCAAAAAATACAATTTAAAGAAAGTTGGGATGTATTTATAGTTAATGGTGCAAACAATTTTACAAAATTTAATCAAGATCACTCGATTAAACAAGGGCTACAGAATTGTGTGTAGAATAAAGAAGAGACCATTGAAAAAAAATCTTAAATACATGGCCCTTGCCTATTGGACCTTCAAGCTCTTCGTGGGACATGAAATATTGTGTTGTCTAATCCTTTAGGTCGGTTGTAGTGTAGTGCTACTCTTTGAGATTAAAAAGAATCTCTTTATAAAATTTAAACTAAAAGCAAGTTGGGATGCATTAGAAGTGAATCAATATCATTTGATTATAGAATGTCCTACAGAATTCTTTTCAAAATCAAGACTGTTCTTTAAAATCATGTCTTAAATACATGATCTTTGGTATTTGGCCCTTCAAACTCAACATATGTCTTTAATAGAATGTTTTGAAATCGGAAAATAAATCAATAGGAATTTAATTTAATAATTGGTTCAATAACACTTGCAGAGTGGCCCTTACAGTGTTGAAGTCTGCAACTGTTTTATCCAGATAATATGGTTGAGTTCATATCTCTTTTGCTAGATTGGGTTAATTTATTTTTCCTAATATTGCTTAAATGTGCAAGTTCTAATCTAAATAATGTGGTCAATATTATATACCTTTTCTGCTGGATGGATTAGATTTCATAATTTCATAGACACATTATGATATACTTCTTTACTGAAGTAATATTTGTTGGTCTTTGTTTGGTGAATGCATATTTGCTGGACTTGAATCATTCACTCAGGATGTTCAGCTTTAAGAAATCATTGTATATCTAACTGAAAGAGACAAGTGTGATGGATTGGTACTATGGAGGGAAAGTGGTGTAATTCTTAGATTGTTGTTTAGAGGAAGTTTTTCTAGGTTCCATTTTTGTCGCATGTTAAATGGCTGTTGGGATTTAGATTTTACTGCCTTCAATAGTAGATTCATCTTTGGAAGCATCTCACTGCCTTCAATTATCCAAGCACTAGAAAGAAAATTTTTGAATCTACGCTGCAAGGTAATCATCTTTCTACATCTTTAAGAAATTGTGATACCATTAGTCCATTGGCTATGTTGGGAGGATCATTCTTACCTCAATATCTACTGGTAAGGCCATTGTCTCAAACCATTATCTCATCTCAAACACCATGGGGTAGTGGCATAGAGCCTGGCATAGACATAGCTGGTTTGTGTATGGAAAACCATGCAATGAATATACAAGATTAGTTGCATATAAAGAGCATAGGACAATGCACAGGTTTTAGGCATATACAATTTAAAATGACATCGGGTTTCAATCTTGTAGAGCACTTTCCAAACATCTACAGAAGTAATCATTCTTGAAGATCAATCATTGTATCGCATGTGCACTCCCGCAGGCCAAAACCCTTCTTGGAATTGCATCCCGAAGTTTCAATTTTCAGGGGAGATGGACATAATATGACTAGCTCCACAAAGAAAGATATTGCAAAACATGTTCCTTCCCGATTGGAGGATTTTTCTCCACCTGCCAATAATAATGAGGCAAAAATTAAGCTTATAGGAGCCGGTGGGGGTGTCTCTAATGCTGTCAATAGGATGATTGAGAGTGAAATGAGAGGTGTGGAATTCTGGATTGTCAATATAGATGTGTAGACCATGAAAATGTCACCCATTTTTCCTAAGAATCGTTTACAAATTGGCAAAGAATTAAAGAGAGGACTTGGTGTAGGGGTAACCCGAAAATTGAAATGAATGTTGCCAAGGAGAGGAGTGTAGTTGAGGAAGTTGTTTCTAGGGCATATATGGTCTTTGTGACAGTAAGACTCTAAATTTTAAGTTATCTTCATGGTACTTGCAAATTTTACCCATAAAAATAACTAAGAATGACATGCTTGTTTTCCTATTTTTGAAACCTATATTAGGATTCTTCATTAAAAAAAATCCTCAATTTTTTCTTGATATTGAGCTAGAACAATATCATCTTATGGCTCATCAGAAGAAAAAACAAAGACGTTAACACAAATCAAAAATTCATTTTCATGAAAAGCCTTCACCAAAACATGCATTTTCATAGTGCTGCCATAAAAATTCCTTATGGGTAACAATTATTGGGGAAAGCGAACAATAACTGTAAAGGATTGAAAGTTGAAAATGAGGATGCTAATTAGTACGTGACCAAAGATAGTATTAATTGCAGCAGTTAAGCTACAACTTCATATTTTTGTATAATGTTTTGGATTCATATGGATGCACATGAATATACATGTACAATGAAAATGATTTGAATTTAATATATATATATATATATATATATATTTCTATAGTACCCTCTACATACCCAGGTCCCCTGATGCAAAAATTGGCATTCTTGTCCCTGTCTCTTTTCCTGTCTGCATCCCTGAAACCAAGTTTTCTGGCAACTTAGCTCTGGAATAATATGCCACTATACCCTGCTACTTCATGTTTGAAAAATCCTTCCTACAAATTATTCTGAGGCGTTTATGCATGGGCAGTCACCAACCTTATTCTCCTCCATCTCATGTTCAACCATCTGCCACCAATCAAATGCTGGTCTTTCTCTGTGTGATTTGGAAAACTGAATTTTCTGATAATTTTGCATTGTGTTTAGTCTTTAAAAGATACAGTTAAACTTCCCAATCCAAGCTTTGGGCTTAACATTGTAATTTAACCCATCTACCTTGGTTCATAACATAGGAACTTGCAAATTCACTATTGCTTGTGGCAATATTCTTATTTATCTCAGGATTGACTTCTAACATCTCATGATTTGAATGGTCACTATGATGAAAAGATTTATTTTTAATAACAAAAACATAATTTTTTATATTTACAGCAAATTCATACAACAGTCCCAACTTAATGTTAGAATAATCAACCAATAGTTTACTACCTTAGACATTAATTTAATTATTTTTGTCTTATTTTCCTAGTTCATGTGTCCCACCTTGTGCAAGTTGTCTTTTACCTATCCATAGTGGTCAAACTTGCCTTATTTGACTCATGTAGCACTTGGTAAACCCAAGGAATCAATTCTACTTTATTCCTGGCCTCCTAGGTGCCCTTCTGCTTTCCTACTTTATTGCCTCCTTTTTCAGTGTTTTAAGGCAAATGGAAAAGCTAGACTAGGTGAGGTGAACTAGTTTTTTGTCCTCTTCATCCTCCACTCTTTTCTCCTTGGAAAAGCATGTATGAGTTGTCATTCCATCACTCTTTAGCTTGCCTAATCCATTTTTCTAATTCGTGAGCTCCATGACAGATTTGGGATCATCTTTTTACACCTATGGGGGATTTGCTTAATTTTAGTAAGCCTGCTTTATGCTAGATTCGAATTGCTCCTCATGCATTACAATCCCTGATGTATTTTATTTATTCAGCAACCTATTATGTTATAGGGTTGGATATAGTACACTGAGTTAATACAGTTTAGTGTTCAGCTCCAATTTCAGTCTCTTTTGTGAGTGATTTTGCATGATCAATTGTTAATTGTTGTGAGTAAAATTAATCTATCACTGGGTTCAATTTCCACATGGTATCAAATCCATTGTAGATTGATTTCTCTCCTTCAAAATTGTTTTGCAGGTTCGACATCAGTGACTGGGAGCCTTCTACTGACAGCCGGGACATATTTTCTAAGGTATGGATCAATCACAGAAAACTATCTTGACTCCCTTCAATTTATTTGAATGGAAAGTAGAGATGGAGATACTGTTGAGAGAGAAAGGCCTCTATAGGGTTACTATGGCAACAGAAGGGTATCCCAATGCAGCTGCAGAGAAGATAAAATGGCACAACATGAGGGATGAGGCCTATGGTCTCCCGTGTCTGAGTATTTCCAGAGACCTCCTTTTCCATATTGATGGATTGACGTCACCGAATGAAGTATGGGAGAATATTTCTGATCTTTTTGGAAAGACAGATGAGATGAGGGGACATGAAATAAAAAATGAGCTGATTTCTCTGAGTCCAAATAGCTTTGAATCCCTGCAGCTATATTTCTCCAAGTTCAAAGCACTTGTTTTGCAGCTAAAATAGTGTGGGATCGAAAAGAAGGATGATTAGCTCATCCTGGCCATTCTCTCGGAGCTAGGACCTAACTATTCAGTGTTTGTTTCGACCTTCTATGCCACAAAATGGACAGCTCAAACCTGGAAGATGCCTAGCCTTGCAGATTTCATGGAATATCTCACACAAGAACAGGATAAGCTAGTGATGATGGGCACCATCAAACCATCCAAAGATCAAGCTCTAATTGC
Organism: Pseudotsuga menziesii; assembly: GCA_001517045.1. Classification (NCBI taxonomy): domain Eukaryota; kingdom Viridiplantae; phylum Streptophyta; class Pinopsida; order Pinales; family Pinaceae; genus Pseudotsuga; species Pseudotsuga menziesii. The sequence goes on along the minus strand of LPNX010591722.1, from coordinate 181,339 downwards.
TGGAGATTCGAAGGTGGATTCAAAAAGCAAAAGGAAATCTAAAAAGCCACCTGAGCAAAAGAGAGACAAGAAATAGTCTCCAAAGGAGCCACAAGGTTCCAAGAAGAACTACCAAAAGAAGAAAAACAAAGGTGAAATGAACAAGTGTGCATACTGCAATAAGGGAAATCACACTAAAAGCTCTTGTATGAAGAAGAAAATAGACATGCTGACCCGACTCCTAGAGAAGAATGGCATCTCCCTTCCAGAAATCTCAAAGAAGAGAGAAGGAGGATCAAGTTTAGATGACAGAGAGAGAGTTCATGCATTGGTTGCTGGCACATCAAGCTCACCCAGTTTTATCATTGATTCTGGAGCTTCAAGGCACATGGTTTATACCAAGGAGGCCTTCTCCTCACTTGATATGTTGAAAGGACCACCTATAGTACTGGGAGATGACTCTCTCACTGAAAGTTTGGGCAAAGGGAGGATTGATCTTGATCATGGTCAGTTCAGCAATGTGTTGTATGTGCCTGGTCTTGTCTCCAACCTCTTGTCAGTGTACCAGATGACCCACACTGGGTCTCCTAAGAAAGTCATATTCTCCCCTGATGAAGTTGAGATCACAAAGATCTCAAGTGGTAGAGTCATTGCAAAAGGAGTTGCAAATCATGCTCAAAAGGTATACATGTTCTCACACTTCCTACCCTACTCAAACCCCTCTGCTCTTCTGATTCATGCTAATGAAGCCAGCAAGCTTTGGCATGAAAGATTTGGCCACCTAAATTACAAGTATATTTCTGATCTTAGTGAAAAAGAGATGGTCATAGGGTTGCCCAAGATAAAATTTTCCAAAGGAGTCTGCCAAGGTTGTATCCTAGGAAAACACCCAGAGCATAAATTTGAGAGAGCTAGTCATGAGAGAACCTCTGCACCCCTCGAGCTGATCCACAGTGATGTTACTGGCCCATTCCCTCATATGTCAATGAGTAAGGCCAAATATGCATTGAATTTCATTGATGACTTTTCCAGGTATTGCTGGGTTCACTTCCTGAAACACAAGTCTGAAGTTTTTGGCCTATTCAAAGTCTTTAAGGCTTTGGTTGAGAACCAGTCAGGAAGGAAACTCAAGGCCCTCAGATCTAAAAATGGTGGTGAGTATGTCAAGTCTAATTTTATTAATTATTGTGCAGATGCAGGTATTCAGATGCAACATTCTATCCATTACACACCATAGCAAAATGGTGTTGCTGAGAGGAAGAACAGATCACTGAAGGAGATGGCAACATGCATGATGGAGGCCAAAACTTTTCCTCCAAAGTACTGGGCCGAAGCTATCAACTGTGCAGCCTATATTCAGAATAGGGTGCCTCATAAACAGCTTGATGGCATGACTCCCTCCGAAGCATGGAGTGGGCACAAGCCAGATGTGACCCATTTCAGGATTTTTTGCTCAAAGGCTTGGGCTAGAATTCCAACAGAGAAGAGGAAGGCTTTGCAGCCCCAAAGCCAAGAGTATCTTTTTGTTGGATACTTTGAATATTCAAAAGGGTACAAGCTGATAAATTTGAGCACAAACAAAGCCTTCATTGAAAGGTGTGTTCAGTTTGAAGAAGAACCCCTTGCAGTAGTGGAAGTTGGAGAAGCCTCTTCTCCACCTGAACCTCAGGAAGTAAGTAAAGAGTTTGTTGAACATGCTGATTCTGATTTGTCTGATGGAGATGAGTCTATTGTAGACCCTAACATTCCTACAAGGCCAAAATGGGCATCCAATACACTACATGCAGCAGGAGAGCTATCTGGGGATCCCAATGACCCAAGGAGGACTAGATCTCAGTTTGAGAGTGGTCTGTGCATGAAGGATCCTACGTTTGCTGAAAAATGCTATTTGATGGTGGATTCTGATCCTCAAACATATGAAGAAGCAGAAGAATATCCAATATGGAAAACAGCCATGAAGGAGGAGTTCAGCTCACTCTAGAAGAGCAACACATGGGAGCTAATGGATCTTCCCCCAAGGAGAAAGTTAGTCCAGTGTAAGTGGGTATATAAGACCAAATTTGATGATGATGGTTCACCACTGAAGTACAAGGCTAGATTGGTATCCAAGGGCTACTCACAGTTTCATGGCATAGATTACAATGAGACCTTTGCCCCAGTGGCAAATATGGATTCCATCAGGCTAGCCTTAGCCATTGCAGCCTCAAGGCAATGGGAGGTACATCGCATGGATTTAAAATGTGCCTTCCTGAATGGAGATCTCACTGAAGAGATATATATGCAGCAGCCTCAAGGTTTTGCTACTAACCCTTCTCTTGTGTGCAGGTTGAGAAAGTCATTGTATGGGCTAAAGCAAGCCCCCAGGGCTTGGTATGCCAAGATCTATAGCTTCTTGCTATCACTGAATTATGTTCGGTGCAAATCAGATCCAAATGTCTATTTGAAGTTAGTTAATGGTTCATTAATGATCATTTTGTTATATGTTGATGACCTCCTCATTACAGGAAGCTCAAAGGCTGAGATTGCTCCCTTAAAAGGAACTATGAACCAAGCCTTCTCCATCACAGATTTGGGGCTCTTAAGTCAATTTTTGGGGCTTGAGATTGCTCAAACCAAAGATGGAATCAAGGTGCACTAGTCCAAATATGCCTTGGAATTTCTGAACAAATTCAAAGTGAAGGATTGCAAAGCAAGAAAATTCCTTTCCTTTCAGGAGTGAAGCTGGAAGAAGCTGATTCTTCACCTATGGTAAACAATACACTATATAGGAAATTGATTGGATGTTTGTTGTATCTGACACATACTACACCTGATATTTCTTATGCAGTAAGTGTGTCTTCTAGATATATGGATCAGCCTCATGAGATCCATTGGAAAGCAGCCAAAAGGATCCTTAACTTTGTTAAGGGAACAAGGACACATGGGATCTTCTATAAAGCAAAATTTGATCTTGATTTGATTGGATTTACTGATAGTGATTGGGTAGGTGATAGCACAGAAATAAAGTACACATCAGGATATGTGTTCATGCTTGTAGAAGGGCCAATTAGCTGGTCAAGCAAGAAACATAGTGCCATTGCACTCTCATCTACATAAGCAGAGTACAGAGGAGTTGTTATTGCAGCAACTCAATGTTTATGGTTGCAGGGTTTACTTGGAGAGTGTGGCTTTGAATCAGAGTACTCAACTACAATCTACTATGATAACCAGAGTACCATTCGAATCTGCAAAGATCCAGTTCAGAAGCAGAGAACCAAACACATTGAGATCCATATGCACTACATCAGAGAGCTTGTGCATGATGGCACCATTCACCTACTCTTCTATTCATCTTCAGAACAAGTAGCTAATATCTTCACCAAAGCATTTTGTGAGAAGACCTTCAGCAATATCAAATCACTGCTGGGGATTTCTGATCATGCTGTGAAGCATGAGTGAAGACAATATTTCCAAATTTTGTTTTACAGTCCATGTTTAAGGGAGGATTTTCCCAAGTTGGTTTTGCCTCTTTCCTTGTTTAAATGGACATGCAGTATGTAAAGGGTGACTAACCCATGTTGCTAGGCCCTATAATTTTCTGATATATTACTCATAATTCAGGCTTAAGGGGGGTGTTAGAATAATAAACCCATACTTTACTACCTTAGACATTAATTTAATTATTTTTGTCTTATTTGCCTAGTTCATGTGTCCCACCTTGTGCAAGTTGTCTTTTACCTATCCATAGTGGTCAAACTTGCCTTATTTGACTCATGTAGCACTTGGAAAACCTCAAGGAATCAATTCTACTTTATTCCTGGCCTCCTAGGTACCCTTCTGCTTTTTTTGCTTTATTGCCTGCTTTTTCAGTGTTTTAAGGCAAATGGAAAAGCTAGACTAGGTGAGGTGAACTAGTTTTTTGTCCTCTTCATGCTCCACTCTTTTCTCCTTGGAAAAGCATGTATGAGTTGTCATTCCATCACTCTTTAGCTTGCCTAAGCCATTTTTCTAATTCGTGAGCTCCATGACAGATTTGGGATCAGCTTTTTACACCTATGGGGGATTTGCTTAATTTTAGTAAGCCTACTTTATGCTATATTCAAATTGATCCTCATGCATTCAAATCCCTGATGTATTTTATTTATTCAGAAACCTATTATGTTACAGGATTGGCTATTATACACTGATTTAATACAGTTTAGTGTTCAGCTCCAATTTCAGTCTCTTTTGTGAGTGATTTTGCATGATCAATTGTTAATTGTTGTGAGTAAAATTAATCTATCACTGGGTTCAATTTCCACACTTAACCTGTAAGATTATATGATTTTATAAAAAGAAGAGAGGCCATGGTTTCTATAATTCTAGTTTTGCACAATGACTTTTTGATATGTTCTTTGCTAATATCCTTTTAATACTAAATCTATCGAAAAACCACTATGGAAACTAATTACTGATTTCAAACAAAATTAATAGGATCTAAGTCACTCTCTTATGTGCAAGAACTGGTTTTTTGAGGCTTCATCAGTTGGTAAACTTGTGTCCTATCCAGGTAGATAATGTCCTTGTCTCACCTGGGCACTTCTCTTCAGCACCAATTACAAATCCACCTCTTGTAGATGGTTCTCCACCATTATTAGGTGCTAAACTATTCCTGGAAGATTATCTTCTACTGCCACAAATTTCTCTGTCAAGTTTCATGTGCCTGGCTTCCTCATCGGTCAGTTGTTCCTCTATGCTATGCACCAACTAAGCCATTATTGTTACAACTGAATTGACATTTTCACAAAGCACACCCATGAACTCATGGACTCCTTGACACTCATTCGAATCTTTTTCAACATTAGATAATTGAATAATTCCCTTATTTGTGTTTCCTGACAGGGACAGGCCATATTAGGTGAGATGAATAATTCTCCTTTGGACAACTTCACTACGGGACTAGTAAATAAACTAAACCCACTATAAGTGCCAAAAAACTCAATTCTCTTTATACTATATAGCATGCAATACACCACTTATGTCGTCTACGGAAAATTATTAGATATTGAAAACTGCAGAGCTTGATCAGAACAGTATCGAAAAAAATTCATAGGGGATATATATGATCTATCTATTCTCCCTCACATTCCTGATTAATCTAAGACAATCAACAGAACCAATATATACTTGGGACTGTAAATCAGACATGGATAAATAAATACTAACACCAAGATGTTATTGATTTGTACAGAAGTGGCACTTCAACAAATAGAGAATACTCCCACATTAACACATTAGGAGTAAAGTGTGGATATGATATATCTAATAGTACACATTGTTTTCAATCATCAACAATTCAATATAGATAGTGTTAAATAAGGTGTTCATACAATATATTCAATATTGTAAATTTCTTAATGTTTACAAAATTTTTATGTAAATTAAAATTTGGTACCATTTTCTAAGGACATATGAATATGGTGAAAAATTCATTAGAGGAAATTTCAACTCAAAATGGTCCTTTTAAATTTAACTCAAATTCCATGGAATCATGTGTTATCCAATGAAATTGCTTTAAATTTGAAATACCGTATAGGTGTTAAACACTTTTTTAATATAAATTTGGGGACATGTATCATAAAAAAAACTATTTTTTTTGTTTATACTTTCGACATATCTCCCTGTTTTTTTACTCAAATTTCGATCAGGGGAGCTCATTGGATGTGGAATTAAATTATGCATCCAATGAGTACCCACTCAACATACTTTTTATGGACCCCACTACCCGAAAAATAAGAAATACCTGAAAAATGTGATGATGACATCATCATCACATTTTTTCAGGTATTTCTTGCTTTTGGGGTAGCAGGGTCCGTCAAAATCCCAGTGGGTACTCATTGGATGTGGAATTTAATTCCACATCTAGCGAGCTCTCCCGATCGAAATTTGAGTAAAAACACGGTGATATATGTCAAAAATACAAACAAAAAAATAGTTTTTTCTTTTCTTCCTCCAAAATTAATAAATATTATTTTATTATTTTAACTATTAAATTTTTTTTTTTAGGAGGCCCATTTTGACGTGAAATTTCCTCTAATGAAAATACAAACCATTGAAATACATAATAGGGGGTTTCATCACTGCCAAGAATACAAATATAAAGGAAAAAGATGCAAAAGAGGGATATTGAATTGGAATACAATGTACAACTCTCCTATAACATAAAGACACTGCTATTCAACAAAAAATTTACTTTTCCTCGCATATAGCAGGTTAATAGAGAATCATCATATGTTAGAAGAAAAATACTTAATAAAGTAGATGTCCTAACTTGACAGCATGATGTTCCTCATCACCATCTTCCACAAATGTTGAAGATATATTATTTCCAAGTTTCAGGGGATTCTTCCCATGCTAGAATAGCTCTAATAGGGAACCAAAACTTTCAAGTTCCTGCATCATCCAAGAACCACTCAGTGAAATATGCTTCGCTACAAAATGAAATCATAATCAAGCCCTAAATCTGATTCAATGTGCATTATTCTGAAGGTAATTAGGATCTTTATCTACATGGTCCAAAACTTCAAAGTAAACTAATCTCATATTTTGACCATATATTTGAGACTACAAAGAAACCAGAAATCAAAGTCATGACTTACGGGCCCACTTATGGTTCCATATCCTAGCAAATCTTCAAGCCTCAAATTACAACCGTTGATGGTATGGTGTGCAAGTTGTTGTTCAATTGTCCAATATCTAGTTCACAAAATGTTTATTCTAAGAAATTTGTCAATGTTCCTCCACACTAAATTGAAGGAAACAAAACAGTCATCTTACCCAAAAACAAATTCCATTTAAGTAATTGTTAAGCACTCCTATGAAGGAAAATTATTAGCTGAATATTTTAAAAGAAACAAGGAGATGAGAAAACATGTAGGAAACAGCCAGGAAAACCTTGTTCACAGTTCAGTAAGTAGCTACAACATAGAAAATTCAGTTGACTGCTAAAAAATGAGTTCTTCTAAGATGTTACCCCTCTTTCAGCAAAGGGTGACCTTGATCAGTTGTTCCTGAGATGGCATCTATGGCTTCCTTGTAGATCATTGGTCTATGGTGTTTGGAATCTATGTGATTTGGATCTATGTGAATATTCATTGAATGATATGGAATCTATGTGATTTGAATCTATGTGAACATCCATGGCAAACATATACCATGAAGGATGGTCATACATTGTACAGTCTGCACAACTAAGGGCTGAAAATATGACAGCAAGGAAACTTTTCTACAATGAAGCTATGGAAGTTGATGTAGTCAACTCCAGCTAACAAAAAACAAAAGTAATGTTGTCATAAATTCTGCTAAAGCATCTCAAGAGATATGTCAGAAATGTTCCTTTTGAGTGCAAGAATAACATCTAAAACATACGGTCATTTCTTGGAGCATCTATTGGTATTATTTGAGGTCTTTAGCTATTTTTATATCCCCTTTTATAGAGAGTAAATCTTATCTCATCTGTGTTCCAATTGGATATTATATATAACAGACATGTTGTTATCTCCTATAAAAATTAATTTTCAATAGGTCAAACTCTGAAAATTTATTTTCCATAGTAGTGAAGATTCCAGAATATATTATGAAAGATGTTTGGGTGATTAACAAAATTGGAATACCCGGTGTTCATTTTTTCAAGAAAATTTGAAAGTTTAGCTTTCGATTGCTTAGGAGAACTTTTAAATAGTTCATTAGCCACCGAGAAGCCCAGCTTTCGGCAGCTAACGATTTGGACTTAGGACTGCATTAACCACCGAAAGCCTATTGACGTCGATTTTATAAAATTTCTAAAAGGGGGCTTTCATTGGCTTAGGAGAACTTACCAACAGTTCATTAGCCACCGAAAATCCTAGGTTTTGGCAGCTTAGCAATTGGTCCAAGAAGAGATTAACCAACGAAAGATCATTAACTACGTTTTTAGATAAATTTTGGAAAGGAAGATTTTGGTGGCTTGGGAAAACGTGCCAATGGTTCATTAGCCACCAAAAAGACTAGCTTTCAGCAGCTTGCAAATTAAACCCAAGATTCGATTAACCATTGAAAAGGCCAAAAGAGGAAAAACAGTTATCTTATCCATTGAAATCAAACGCTGTCAGCATGAGGCATGTCATGATCTAGCACTTAACCACCGAAAATACTGGGGGACTATAGAAAATAATAAATTGGTGACTAAAAGGTTGTTACTAATCTAAAGCGACGCATAGAGACCAAAACCCTAAGCCTGCCCTCCATATGTCCCACGACTATAGTTGGACCACCACGAAACATCAGTTTCTAGTTAAAGATGATCGTTGTACTGATTATCTCGTGGTTATCACCAGAGTCTACCATTATTGTACTCAAGTTCCAATCGACTGATTAACCCCTTAAAGTCAGCACCATATCCTCAGTACACTCCATAGTTATCTGCATGTATCCTCACTTCTCTAGACCACCCTTGAAACCAATGTGCTAATCCCATATACAGAATTCGAATTTTGGTTTTTACAGGTACTAGAAGCATAGTCTAGAGCTGAAGAAAGGGGGTGGACCTTTCCTCAAATAGGAGTTAGGTGACATTAGCTATATTGAGTCACATATAAAAGTATGCCAATTCTTCAGAGATGCAGGCTGTTACAGGTTCTGTAAGAAAATCCAACGTTCCCACGAGCAAGTGGCAGAGGCCTTTTCTCTTTCTTTTGATGGCTCTAAGGCATTGATAGGCAAGGAAGAGTTCTAGGTTGATGAAACCCTAATAGCAGAAGTTGCAGAATTCCCAAGGACTGGGGAGAAATGGTTCAAGACCACCATTACTAAGGATGTGGAGTTCAGGTCCTACTTAAAGCCTAAACAAAAAAATGTGGTATGGAAGAAAAACATCCCATCCACCTGGCTTGAGGAGAAGTGGCAGTAGTTATTGAAATCAATCTTGGTTTATATAACCTGTGAAGGTAGGTATAATAGGGTGATGATATATCACTTTAAATTGATGAATCATTTTACAGGAAAAATCCCTTTAAACCTACCTTTCTACCTCAACAATAGCTTAACCAAGATGGCCCATCGGGTCAAGGCCCAGCCCACCAAAATCGTAGGGAGGTTATATCACCATGACATGATAAAACTCATTGTCCAAGAATTGCTGCAAAGAAGAAACATAGCATGGTCATATTTCTTATTCTGGAATGAGTTTGAAGCAGGCTTACAGCCAGAAGACAAAGGAAATTCCCCTTCAAAAATATCCACCACTCCTAGGAGTGCAAAGAGGAAGAGGAGGGCTATCTCACAAGTGATAGTGGATCATCCTTCTCCAACTTCTAAAAACAACGAATCCAAAATAAATCTAGACTTCAGTGGAAAGGAGAAGGATGCCCCAACACAAAGTGGAAATCTACTTAACTTACCCTACTCAGACTTAGAAGAAGACCAAAAGCAAGAAGTTGACCTAACAGAGCAAGTGGGAGCAGAATATGAGGATTTTCCTTCACCAACACCAAGGGAAGGTCAATAGGAACCAATGGCAGAGACCTCCTCAAGCAAACCTAGGTCTCAGAGAATCAACCTGCTATTAGGGAAAATACATGAAATGTAGATCTTAGAGAGAGAGATAAAAATAACTAAGGCAATACTAACTAAGAAAAATACTCAATTGCATAATTCTCTGTTAGAAATGAAAGGGATGTATTTTTTGCTGCAAAAAAAGAATCTGAGATTTATGAAGGAAAACACCAGGCTGTACAAGATGATTAGACTATTGAGGTTGCAGATGAATAATTCCAACTGAAACCCTAGATCTCAAGCTCACATTGCACTAGAAACCCTAGCATAGGAAGAAACAAGCTTTCAGGATCCTCAGGCAGCTCATAATGTTGCTGCTCTGTCAAACCCTATGCAAATTGAAGAAATACCAGAAGGACATAGGTGAAAGATGTAAAAGTTTGATTTAAAAGAAAATACTTTTTTGTAGAAAACAGAGCTTTCAGTGGCTTAGGAGAATGCAGCAGTTGTTCATTAGCCACCAAAATTAAAGCCTTTCAGCAGCTAACAGACCCAGGATTCTACTTCCTTAACCACTGAAAGCACAAAACAGTGCAGAAAGATATGTTTACACATATACATAGTTTTCATGGATACAAATACCTCAAGGGTGAATTATGAAGCTGAAAATTGATGAAAAGCACAAGTGGAGGAGGTGTGTTCCAGTTTTGAAGGTGCGATCAAGGAGAAATGGGTCACAAACCCTACCTATTTTTTTACAAATTGTGGCTTATCCGTCAGCTAACAGGTTATAGCTCTACTTCAGTGATCACACAGTTATCAAAGAGTTCAATGAGTGAGCAAAGTGTTAGATTTAGATAGACTAGCACTAAAATTAGGGTTTTTTACTTAAATTTTTGCAAAACAGTTATGTTATCTATTTTTAGTAAAACAGTTCCAACTTTTAAGGATCTGAATATTTTTGTAAAGGCTATAAAGCCTAAGACTTGTTTTTAAGCAAGGGTTCGACTTTAGAGACTTTTAGACCCTTATTGTTATCAAGATTCTCATGTTATTCATCATTTAATATAAGCTCTTTTGCCATTATATGTTCAGCTTCCATATCTTTTCTATTTTGTACTTATGCTTGTGGAAATTGAACCTAGGTGATAGAACAATTGCACTCACAAAAATACTAATCAAACATGCAAATTTACACACAAAGGAGATTGAAATTGGAGCATAACACTAATATGTATTGAATAAGTGTACAATAGCCAACCTTATGAAGTCATAGGCTGGTGAAATATATAATTACATGAGATATTTGAATGGATAAGGATGCCATTTGAAATAGTCAAAAGAAGGCTTACTAAATCTAGTCAAATCCCCCATAGGTGCATAAAGCAGGTTCCAAATCTACCTAGGTGCTCACGAATTGGAAAAGTCAAGTAGGCAAGCTAATAGGTGAGGGAAGGACAACTCATACATGATTTTATTAGGAGAAAATAATGGAGGATTATGAGGGAAAAAAACAAGTCAACTGCACCTACTCTTGCTTTCCCTTTTGCCATAATCTCAATAAAGCAGGAAACAAAGCAAAAAAAGAAGATATGCACTAGGGAGGATCTGGAATAAAGAAGATATGCTAAATATGGATTCGAGGACACTTCCTAACCTCTCCATGACTCAGTTTTATCAATTTTGACTTCTAGGACATGTGGAAGACAACTTGCATAGAGTGGAATATTGGAAACTAGGAAAATAAGACAAAAATGAATTAATTAATATCTAAGGTATCTAACTATGGGTTGATTATTAGAACACCCCCCCTTAAGCCTGAATTATGAGTAAATATCAGAAAACTATAGGAAACAGGCAAAAACCCAGTGGGAAAATCCTCCCTTAAACATGGACAGTAAAACAAAATTTGAAAATATTGTCATCAATCATGCTTCACAGCATGGTCAGCAGTCCCCAACAGTGATTTGAGATTGTTGAATGTCTTCTCAGAAAAAACTTTGGTGAAGATGTCAGCTACTTGTTCCTAAGATGCACAGAAGAGTAGGTGAATGGTGTCGTCATGCACAAGCTGTCTGATGTAGTGCATATGGATCTTAATGTGTTTGGTTCTCTATCTCTAAATTGGATCATTGCAGATTTGAATGGTGCTCTAATTATCACAATAGATAATGGTTGAAAACATTGATTCGAAGCCACACTCACCAAGTATCGCCTGCAACCATAAACATTGAGTTGTTGCATTTACAACTCCTCTGTACTCTGCTTCTATAGATGAGAGTGCAATGGCACTCTGTTTCTTGCTTGACCAGCTGATTGGTCCTTCAACAAGAATGAGCACATATCCTGATGTTGAATTTTGATCTGTGTTGTCACCTCCCTAGTCACTGTCAGTGTACCCAATCAAATCAAGATCAGATTTAGCTGTGTAGAAGATCCCATGAGTTCTTGTTCCCTGAACAAAGTTAAGGATCCTTTTGGCTGCTATCCAATGGATCTCATGAGGCTGATCCATGTATCTTGAAGCTACACTTACTGCATAATAAATATCAGGTCAAGTGTGTGTAAGGTACAGCAAACACCCAATCAATTGCTTATACAGTGTAGTATTCACCATAGGAGAAAAACCTGCTTCTTCAAGCTTAACTTCTGAAAGGAAGGGAGTCTTTCCTGGCTTGCAATATTTCATGTTGAACTTGTTCAAAAAATCCAAAGCATACTTTGACTGATGTAATTTTATTCCATTTTTGGATTGAGCAATTTCGAGACCCAAGAATTTGCTCAACAACCCCAAATCAGTCATAGAAAGTGCATGGTTCATTGCATCCTTCAAGGAGGCAATCTCATTCTTTGAACTTCGTGTAATCAAAAGTTCATCCACATACAATAAAATAATCATCAAATAACCATGAATCAGCTTCAAATAAGCAATAGGATCTCACTTTCATCGAACAAAACTCAATGACAGTAGAAAGGCATCAATCTTGGCATACCAAGCCGTGGGGGCTTGCTTAAGCCCATACAATGATTTCTTTAAGGTGCACACAAAATATGGATTAGTAATAAACCCTTGAGGCTGATTCACATAAATCTCTTCAGTAAGATCTCCATTTAGGAATGTACACTTCACATCCATGTGATGTACCTCCCACTGCTTCGAAGCTGCAATGGCTAAGGCTAGCCTAATGGAGTCCATCTTTGCCACTAGTGAAAAGGTCTCATTGTAGTCAATGCCATGTACCTATGAGTAGCCCTTGCCTACCAATATTGCCTTATATTTCAAATATGAACCATCAGCAGCAAACTTAGTTTTGAAAACCCACTTACATTGAACTAGCTTCCTCCCTGGGGGAAGATCAACCGGTTCCCAAGTGTTGTTCTTCTAGAGTGAGATGAATTACTCTTTCATGGTTGTTTGCCATATTGGATCATGTGCTACATATTCATATGTATGTGGTTCTGATTCAACCATCAGATATTATTTCTCTGCAAACAAAGGGTCTTTCATACATAGGGCACTCTCAAAGTGATATCTAGTCCTCCTAGGATCACTAGGATTTCCAGCTAGTTCCCCAGCTGCATGAATGGTCTTTGCTGCCCATTTTGGTCTTGTAGGACTATCCAGATCTGCAATTAAACCATCATTATTAGACATATCAGAATCAGCAAACTCATTTGTCTCTTCACCTACATTCAATGGTTCTGGTGGTGAACAAGATTCTCCAACTTCAACGGTTGCTAAAGACTCTTCTTGGAACTGAACACTCCTTTCAATGAAGGATTTGTTTGTGCTCAAATTGATCAGCTTGTACCCTTTCAAATATTCAAAGTACCTGTTAGCTGGAATATTTCACCTCCCATGGAAAGCAAGGTGTTCCATTGGTCTGAATGGTTCAGATCCAGAAAAAATAGAGGACAGAGGTTGAAGACTCTCCCTAGACACTATAGATATCTGGAATACAAGGCTTTGATAGTTCACCTATGTACCTGCAAAAAATATCAACATGAAATGAATCAAAGAAAACAGAATATGATCTACTAATATATGCTAGTGACTAAGGAATCTAGAAACACATATATGTGAAATCACAACAACAACATCATATGTGGGATAGAAATCAACTTGCATTAGAAATATGAAGAAGTTTACAACCAAGCCTTAGTGTTGACATGCATCTCCATGAAACCGGCTCTTCATCCCCAAAAGCTCCGACTCTATCTCTCTATGCTCTCTCCAAATGATCTTGGGACAAGAATCAATTCAACAGCATAACAATACCTTCAATGTTCTCCCCTCAACCATGGCTATGAGCTCATATTTATAGGGATTTAATGGATAGATATGGTTGAGAAATTAGCGGGTGAGGTTGCCTCTCAGATCCTAGGATGAGGGATCTCGAGCTCAACCAAACCACAACAGTAGGGATAAGACAGTACATGAGGCTTATCATCTAGAAGCCTCAAGAAACTTCTCTTTTTCCCTTTTTACCCAGGGTACCGCGCTTCTCCTTCTATGACAGAGTAGTTCTGGTAATAACCGCCTATGGACCAAGGGCAATGGGTGGTGGCACCGCTTGTGGACAACTAATGAAAGGTGGTACGAGCAGGGGTACTACTCCTGGATAAAGGGGCATGCACTGTGCTTGGAATTTGTATGACAGATTGATGAAAAACCATTTAGTTTCCACTCCAGAAGCTGGGATTCAGGGCAAGTAGGTATGCCAAATGTCTTATCACATGATGGTGACAGGATTTTGGTATAACAAGATGCCCCCCAAAGCATGAGTCTTAGAGTGATACGATAAACGAGAGATTTGAGAACAAGTCATCGCCAGGAGATAAAAATGTCGGCTCGATCAAAGTATATAGTCAAGTAGGTATCTGTAGTACATTAGTATGTTGACTCATAGACACAAGTAACCAAACTCATAGCTGCAGACCAATACAAGGTAGATCCATGAGTGGAACAAAAAAGCATGGCTACTAGAATACAACGTATATCCATGTGATAGAGGACTCAAACTTGGACATAGCTACCAGACATACAACGTATATCTATGTCATACAGATGCAAATTTGAGCATATGCATGACCATACAAATGTGGATCCTTGCTAGATATACAAAACTCCATCGCAACCTAGGGAAAAAGCAATGAGCACTTTTAAAAAAATGCCTAGGGTATTCGTCTCGTCTTCCACAAAGTACACTTCTATCCATGTGATTACAATGATATGAAGTTGAACATGGTAGAAACCACTTCATTACTAGCCAATGATGTGAACCGTTAACAAGTGTGAGGGAGATCACCATTAATGTCAATGATTCCCAAGGTAATCTAGTACAATCTACTGAGTGCAAATAGATGTCCTGATGTCGAACACCTAGTCGATTCTATCGATCAAAGGTTAATGATGTGAACCTATGTCGAGAGTGAGAGAATCTGTCACCAAGGCATATAGATCTGAAGGTACTAAATATTGTTTCTAAGACTATTTCCTAGATGATGAACTGATGTCAACGGGGATAGTCTCATCGAAGGAGGGCCATGATGAGTCCCACATCGACGACATGAAACTTATAACAAAGTTCTAGAATGATGTGAATGTAGTAACCATATGACTGAATCAAAGATATTGACACAAAGACTGTGTAGACTGTAGAGGTAAAAATTCTTGAGATCCCCTCTGGACATCGGGTGGCACAACAAAATACTTGGCAGCATGACTAGACAGGACAGTTACACAATACGACAGTGGACAATGCATTCTTTTGAAAGACTCAAAGGATTGACATGACTCATGAAAGTGGATTGTCATGAATATCAGCGAAATACCCAATTGATTGACATGATTGTGCATACAAGTGCCATGTTCAAAGGTAATGACAAACAACTACCATTATTTACAAAATGATTCCCTTCCCATTTCCCCCCATCATGATTGATGACTGCCTCTTTTTGGTTTTAAGAGTTCAAAGAGGGTAACAAACACTCGATATATCTTGTCGGAAGACAAGTCCAGACTCATATGTTTTACGAACCTGAGAGAGGAGGGGTTCGTTCCCAAAACGGGCCTCTCAATGTTTAATTTGATGAGTCCACTGAAAGAAAACTTGGTATCATTCATGTTTAGAGAGTCTGAACGAATATAGAAGAAGACTCCAAAGGGGTTCCTTTTTCATATGATTTAGTCTCTAAGGCCTGGAAAAGTGTAAAATCATACCTTAGAGAACTCTTCCAGTCATGATTGGCTAGAGTGTTCCTTTCTTGTAAATAGTCCTATCCAAACCGAGAAAGAGATAACCTACCGTCGAACGGACGACTTTTCAAATACTTTAACGAGCATGAAGAAGAAAAGACCGCTCGACAATCTTTTTGTATTTAGGGAGCCTGAAAAGGGTTTAAAGAGAAATCCATGAGGTTTCTTTGCACAATGTAATGTTTTAAGATCCTAGAAAGAATTGGAAATGGACTCGACAACTTTTTCATGTTGAAGGAGCCTGAAAAAGAGGTGAAAAAAGAACTCCATGATGCTTCTTTACACAATGTCGTATTTTACGAGCCTGGAAAGAAACTTGAACTGGACTCGGAACTTTGATACTAGATTTTAATGAGCATGACAAAGTGTCATAATAAATGCTTGACGACCTTTTCCTTTTTGTGAAATTATGAAAAATCCATAAACAAACTTTCCAAAGCTTCTTACTAAAGTCAACCTACAGACGACTCATGAAGAAGTGTTAAATGCATTCAAAATCAACATTAAGGGATTATGACAAATAGATTTTGACCAGAACATGATGTAATATCAAAACTATAGTAGGTCGGACCCAAAAATTTCTATATAAGGCAAGTAAATAGTAAAAAATCAAAACATTTCACTATTTACCTCTAGCAAAGAGAACTTGGAGCATTTTCTAGCCAGATCTTCCACAGCTGATACCGGGACTTTCCACCGTCCGTTTTCAGTCTCGTCAGTTGCAGGTAACAGCTAAGACCCTTATATTTCATTTCATAGCTTCTATTTTGGTATTTTGTGGGGTTTTGGGCCTATTTTGAAAGCCCTACAATCCAATATGCGGGCACCGCGGCTACCCCTTACAGGATACGCGGTACCACCCGAGAACTGTGCCAAGAATACGGCGGACAGGTGATGCCACCGCCTGTCTCCAATGGGGCACAGGCGGTGCTGGCCATTGTAAAGTTAAACAAATTACATGGGAAAAATTTACTCATTCTTTTGATTTTCAATGACTCAAGGATGATATTAATGCATACCATTGTTGTTTTTGGTAGGTTTAGGTGTCCAAAATATGGTGATATGGAAGGAAAGAACACATGATAACAAGGATACTACTACTGAAAGGAATGTGGTTTGCATTTCTGCACTCTGGGACTGTGGTCTCTTAAATTTCTTTTGGACACCAAGCATGGTGTCCCACAAGAGATTACTAGAACACATACTGAGAATGTGGAATCCAGAACAACAGTATTTCGAGGTGGGGCCACACATACTTATAGTGGAGGTAGAGGATATCTACTTCTTGAATGGACTATAGAGACGGGGTGCCCCCATATCACTGACACGTTCTCGTGGCAGGGACATTACCACCAGACAGCTCATAGATCGGCATTGTGTACCAGGTACAAGTACATCGGGGAAGAAAATCCCCATCAGGGTAGTGACAGACATGGCTCTATAGATTGTCTTATTCACCATGCAGAGGGTGACAAGGACCTAGAGTGTGCATCAAGCTTCCAGGGAACATATGTTGTACGCCCTAGAGGCTATGGCACCTACGTTGTTCAACTGGGCTAAAGCATTGCTTCCAATATTCAAGGATCAGCTGACTAAATGTTGGCAGGGAGAGCTGAAGCAGTTCGGCTTTGGTTCCATTTTATCTTGCTTCTTCTTTGATCGGGTCCCATAGATGAGGCCCCAGGTGACTTTTCAAAGTCTGAGAGCATGAGACCCCCGTATGCTGAGGTGGGTCTAGGTCATGGCTCACACAAGAGTGGGTAGGGTCAGACTGAAGTTCTGTGATCCGTTCTTCAGATGGCTGCGGGATCAGATGCTCATGGTCGAGGACTATGCCTATGCAGGCACAAATTTTACAGGTGATCCTGACCTACCACTCCCACCTGGAGGGCAGTGGGGTGACATTGGTAAGAAGCAAGAAACCCTAACAATGGAAAATGTTTTTATGTTTTTTATGTTTTATATTTTTTATGATAAGTTATGAGACCTATTTGTCTTCATGCAGATGTTGGAGCAGTGAGTCCTGGAGGAGCATCTCCATTAGATAGGCGAGCGACAGCTCGCTTCATGCCACAAGGTGATGATACCACCGGGGAGCTGGAAGAGAAACTAGAGAGGTTGAATCTGGACATTCGAGATGCTGATATAGATGACCTCATGACTAGATATCAGAGATCTACAGCGGGAGTACCAGGCCAATTCAGTAGGCTACTACATAGGGTGGCTCGAGAAATGATGTGCTATCACAAGCACCATTAGTGGATGAGACATGTATACTGAAAGCTGATAGCTTCAGGATTTTTGTATGATGATTTTTCCTGAAAGCCTACATGCTTCAAATGAGGTCTCGGGACCTATTTTTGTAAAAAAAATTCGTATATATATATATATAGACTTTTACAAGGTGTTTATATGTCTCAAATGGATAAATGCATTTTCTATGAGTTCTATGTGTCTTTAAATGTTTATTTACAATATACCATGTTTGATTTAATGTCAAGAATGGGCAATATGCCAATCTAGGATGTAATTAGCCAATGAATCAGCAACTACATTATGTTCCCTAGCGATATGCCTATAGGTAATGGTTCCAAATGATCTTTCTAACAAATGTACCCTCCGAAAAAGGAAGAGGAGCACCGAGTTCCTAATGGTGTAGACATGGTTTAAATGACAAACCACGAGCTGAGAGTCCATCAAAACTACTAGATCACGGACATCCTGGGAGGTAGCTTTAGTCAGAAGACCGATGAATGCTTCATATTCGATGATGTTATTAGTAGGAGGACCTAAACAAATCGCTCCTGAACTGACCAAATTTCTAGCTGGGGAATAGAGAACCCAAGCAACCGAGCCTAGATTCAAGGTGTGGAGGAAAGCACAATCAGCGAAGCCATAGAAAGCCATCTGCATGACCAAAACATGGTATAAACAGATGCAGACACTAAAACTCAAAACCATCTTGAAAATAATGAAATCACACTGAAAGTCAATCAATATACATATATACAAGATACCATCCAAGAAAACCTAGGCATAGTACCTTTTCAGGTACAACCCATTGCGAGGTTTCTTGAAAGGGATTCCATCATAATCAACTAACTCATAGGCTCCTTTATCTAACACCTTGGAAATAACAAAAGGTCCATACCACATGGACTTGAACTTACCATTCCCTAGCTTGTCATATCTCTGGTCATAAGTCAAAACTAGGTCACCCTCATTGAAAACACGAGGCTAGATGAATTTATCGTACTGCGCCTTGACATGTTTCTTATGTTCCTCATTAGCCAAGGAAAAATCTCTACGAGTCTCATCAAGGTTATTTAAGTACAAAAATCTCGCTTCCTCTGTGGAAGTGTCTAGGAAAAGTTCGACGGCAAGTTGTAAATATGGAATCTGACATTGGATTGGAAAGACAGCTTCAAGTCCATAGACAAGCTAGAATGGCCTAAAACTAGTAGTTGTTTTCACAGAAGTCTGATAAGCCCAAAGAGTGGAAAAAAGAACGAGATTCCAATTGGATTTATGATCTCCAACCATCCGATGAAGCATATTTTTCAAAACCTTGTTAATGGCCTCTACGTAACCATTATCTTGCGGATAATACGGCGTAGAGTTTTCATGGAGAAAACCTAGCTTGGCAATCAATTCCTCCATCATTTGATTACAGAAATGAGATCCATTATTAGTGACGATGGACTGTGGAACTCCAAATCTAGCTATGATATGATTGAACAAGAAAAGAGCGGCAGTCTTACCATCTTCTGCATATGTAGGCATGGTCACAACCCATTTTGTTAAATAATCCATGGCTACGATGATGTAACCATGCCCCCCGACTATTGTAGGTTTACAATGCATGAAGTCAATCCCCCATTTGGAAAAAGGGCCAATGGCAATGACAGGGTGAAGTGAAGCAGGGTGGGTGCACTTTTTGGAATAAATATGTTGGCAAGGTGAGCATTTCTTAACATCCTCATAACATTCTTTGAAGACAGAAGGCTAGAAATAGCCAGCGTGAAGGATTTTATGGGCTGTAGCCATCCCAGATAAATGACTGCCACATGCTCCAGAGTGGCAATCATTTAGCATGTGTTCAGCCTCCTCATGTGTGAGGCATCACTGGAGAATGGAATCAATCCCATTTCTATACAAGGTATCATTTAAGATAAGATAGTACTTCACGTGGTGATGGATGTGGCGACAATCATCGTGAGATAGATGCAGCTGAAAACACTGGGTCTGGAGATAAATCAGAAAATATCCATACCAAGGATCAGTAGTGCTAATTAGGAACAAGAATTCATCTGGAAATGAATCGTTGGGCTCATATTTCATGGTAGCACAAGGAAGGTCACACATAAGCTCAACAAAAACCAAGGATTTCTTTGATGTAGCCTTGGAAAACTCGAGATCAAACTCCTGAAGGATGACGATCCAACGGGAGTATTTTCCCTCGAGTACCTGACGATTCATAATGTAGTACATTAGGTTCTGGTCTGCCAATACGGTGGTAGTGCGAAGCAGAATGTAGTGATGAAGTTTTTGCACAGCAATGACTGTGGCCAAAGTTAGCTTCTCCGCATGTGAATAACAGGTTTTAGAATCAATAAGATTCTTACTGGCATAATAAATCACATTCTCTTAACCGTGGAGATTGTCTTGCACTAAAACCATGGCGATGGTAGTAGTGGAGGAAGCAATATACAATAGAAAGTCCTTTGAATAATATGGGGGGTGTATCACGAGTGAATGAGTCAGAGCATGCTTAAGATTATCAAAGGCGCATTAGACTTGTTAATCCCAAAATAATGGAGTGTTCTTCTTAAGGAGACGCATATAACCGTGCGTTTTCTCAGTGACATTGCACACGAAACGACACAGAAATTTTTCCTTCCCCTACATAATTTGGAGTTCAAGTATGTTGGTTGGGGTTGGTATATTAATGATAGTGGAAATCTTCAAAGGATTGATTTGGATGCCATCTTTGGATACCACAAAGCCAAGGAGACGTCTCGTCTCAATGGAAAAAACACATTTATGCAGATTGAGCCATATATTATAATGACGGCATCTCAGGAATATGTCTCTAAGATGACCAAGATCGTCCTCTCATTGCTGTGAATGAGCAGGGAGGTCATCAAGGTATGGTTCAACAATATGTTTAATGTCATGAAACGCATAGGACATCACACTATGGAATGTGGCTCCAACATTTTTCAAGCCGAAAGGTAACTTCTTATATTCAAAGGTTCCCCATGGGCAAATGAATGATGTCTTATGCTGATCGGAGCGCAATATCTCAATCTGATTGTAGTCGGAGAAGCCATCCATGAATGAAAAGATGACACTTCCAGCACAGTTGTCAATAATATGATCGATATGCGAGGTAGGAAAGTTGTCCTTGGGACAAGCTTTATTTAAATCCCTAAAGTCGATGCAGACACTAATGGTGCCCTACTTTTTATATACAGGGACAACGTTCGATACTCATTCCGTTAGAGGTATAGGATAAATAAAACCAACTTTTAGAAGTTTCTCAATCTCATCTTTAATAGCTGTGGCCTTCCTAGGATGGACTTGCCTAAGTTTCTGCCTGACAGGTTTAGCCATGGGATAAGTTTTAATCTCGTGGACCACAATGGAAGGGTCAATCCCCAGCATCTCTTCATAGGACCAGGAAAAAATATCATGGAATTCCTTAAAAAGTGCCTTATATGCTTTAGATTCATCTGTGGAGCAGTTCTGCCCAACATGAACGTGCTCAATAACATCAGGCTTGGATGATATGTAAATTGGGTTCATCTTAATAATGTTGCAAAGGTTTCCTTCAGAATCTGTATCTTACAACAATATAGGACTTTGTAGAACGTTGACAATATCAGTAGGAAACAAGGATGCAAAATCATGGCTACCTGAACTGGTATTAGGGAGGAACATGGATCTATGATTGTGATACTCCCAAATGGGCTCATCCGTATTCATGATATCTATAATGGAATCATCGGAAGGAAAAGTATCAGAGAGATAATCAAGAATCAGAAGAGAAGGTTCTATCCAGTATGGTAAATGGTAAGGATCCAAAGCCACTGAATGAAAGTCATCAGTGTGATTATTGAAACAAGTTTGAATGGTTTCATACATAGCTTCATGCAGGGTCAACGAGGTGGACTTAACAACATTTTTCCCTTGGGCTCAAAATCAAATGGGGCGATCATATGTACTGTCGTCGTATCCGTTCTAGGAGGAGTAGATGGAAAAATCCCCATAAGGGATGAATCCTTCAGCATACCTACCCCAACCAACTGGTAAGGAGGGGACTGACCTAACATGGGGATGTTATTAGCCGTGGAAGTAGTAACATCCGGCGTACAGAAATCAAGCTGGTCAATGGTAACAATTCTCCCAAGATGCGGGAATTGGACCATTTGAAATACTTTTGAAGCAACAACAATCATGGCATAGAACCAATTCCTTCCTAAAAGGAGGTTATAATCCAAAGGGGCATCCACCACTTCTACTTGGATGGAAATGGTATTTCCCCCAACTCAACTTTGAGGGCTGATATGAGACCATGGGTTTGGAAACCCCGTCTATGAAAGGCTTTAAGGGTCATCGATGATGTAACAAGCTCGGGAGAGCCAAGAGCTTTCCAACAAGTCAGAGATAGCACCGAGGTCGAAGTTCCTTCATCTAGTACTGTTCGAAAGACTTTCTTTTCCACTACTTTCGTAATGATATGAAAAGCAAGTTTATGCGGTAATGTAGGTTTATAGTTCTGAACATTGAAGTGAATCAAGTTAGTGTTATCTAGGTCTAAAGCTCCTAAAGCTGTCAACAAGTTCTTGCGCTGTGTGGGGAAACATTGGAGTACTTCTATAGTAGGCATCGCACAAGGTGCCTGAGTAAGATCTTCAACTAGATTATAGAATTGAGCATCTTGGGCATTGGGACTAAAGATAGCCTTTCAAAGAGTACTCTTTGGTGGGTGCAAAATCATGTTGAGAGTAGGTTTCTCGATAGACAAGGGAACAATAGACAAGGATTTCAGAGAACTAATAGAGGGAGCTTTCCCTAAAGAAGATTGATCTTCTTTCTTATCTGCGGGTTTATCATAATTCTGGATTCAAGTTTGTAGATGGATGGTATCTGAGGACATCATACAAATTTCCACTGATGAACTAGAGTTACCCTGGTTAGACATGTGGTCTAACAGTTGTTGTTGAGAGAGAAAGTGATCCGTAAGTACTGTAGGTGCGAGATTAGACTTTAGAAACAAGGAGATTCCATCCCGATGAGGACACTCCTTTGAAAAATGGTCACTACCGCATAATATTCAAGGATATTTAGCCTTCCTTTTCCCTTTGTCGTTGTCCTTATTGGTTGATCGTGGGGTCTCCTGTTGGTTTCCAGGTTTTTTATTTCGATTTCTACCTTTATTTTTATTACTCAAGGTTTGAGTACTTTGAATAGAATTGACCTCGACAGAAACCTTAGGAGTCGAAGGAGTAGAGGTTTGGGTTTGCTTGGCAGGTTTCGCTATGGATGGGGACTAGATTGAACCAACAATCCCATCAACAGGTACTTCTGCTGGTGGCTTGGGAGGGTCAGTGTTGGGGCAAGGAGCTTGAGGAATCAAGTCATAAAGAGTCCTGGATTGGGAATAGACCAAGTCTAGGTACTGAGCCCGACTAATAGCCTGCTCTTCGGTAATGGAACTGCCTGTGGCCACATCTCGGGAAATAGGAGGCAACAAGGACTTAGTGAGCCAATCAACTAACAACTGATCCAAAATAGGGGTCTTAATAAGCCTTCTCCGCCTTCTCCACTCATGAATATGATAAAAAATGTTGGTGGAGGTGTTCTGACATAGAGAAGTTAAAAGTTTAGTGCCCGTTTCATAACGGATAGGGAGTTGAAAGTGCATAAGAAATATGCTTGCAAACGAGCCAAAATCCACAAATCAATGTTGTGGGAGTTCAATGTACCACTTCGTGGCCGTACCGGTCAAAGTTCGCTGAAAGAGTTGTAACCGAACAGAATCATCCATGAGATATTTAGAGGAACACCACAAATGAAAAGTCATAACATGGTTCCATGGATCTTCACCCTGATTCCCATCAAATTTCAGAATATCCAATGGTAACTTTACCAGAATGGGAGGCCACGAGGGATTGTGTCGAATGGGATCATTAATCAACTTTGACAAATCAGGCAAGTTTAAAGTTGCTAGGTGAGGTAAATGTCTATTTGGTTGCACACGCTGGTAATATTGATATGGCATATAATTACTAGTAGGTTCATAGGTAGACTGATAAACAGGTTGCTGTGAGGAAGAACCACTGGAGGATCAACCCACGGGGGGTTGATTTCCATAATTAGGACCGCTAGGACCACTAGGGCCTCAAGGAGAAGGACCATCAGAGCCACCGGGACCACAAGGACCACCAAGACCATCAGGAGGCAGACCACCAGACCCTCCAGAGCCACTGGAAACACTAGGTGGAGGGCCAGCAGACCCTCTAGAGCCATAAGGAGGAAAGCCACCAGGTCCCCCAGGACCATAAGGAGAAAATTTGTCAGATCCTTCAAGACCATGAGGTCCCCCAGGGGAAGGACCTCCATAAGGTGTTCCTCCCGCACCTCCCACAGTATGTATAGGTATCCCTCCCATGGCTGGCATCCAAGACTAGTTGGGTTTCCCCCATGGCATAAAAGTGTTACTAGGGTATGGAATTCCAGTATAAGGCATTCGTGCAGGATTATATGGATGATTACCGATAGGTATTTGATAACCATAACCACTAGAATACTGAATGGTAACAAGTTGTGCCCCCAAGGGATAACTTGAACTAGATAGGGGATTTACCACATTAGCTTGGGTGGGAGGGACAAAAACTGTAGATGTTTCTATGTTAGAGGTCTGCCCTTGACTAGGTACAACTCTGGTATCAGATAACGTAGGTCATGTCGGGGTTTTCCCCACGGCATTAGAAGGTACTTACGAAATAGGAATTGAAGGATGGGCCCCAGATTCAAAAGACCTAGGAGGATTTCGAATAGACATAACTTTAGAGGTGAGAGGGGTGGAAATTTGACCTGGGTTGTGGGTTGTTAATTGATGATCTATAATCGGTTCAATGGGTCTCATAGAATCGGCTAGTGAACAATATCCCACAGGAAGAGATGTGGAATGTACTAGTGTAGAGCCTAATAGGTTATCAATCTACTTTTCTACCTCCTATGCATGGAGAATAGTAGGACGGTATTTCCTGCGTTCTTCTTCATCATCAGGAGAATGGGTGCCAAATGAGGCAATGGCCTGTCCGATAGGTGTCTCCCAAAAAGAAGCATTAGGACCAAAATCCAGATAGGTTGCATCATCAACATGACCTTCCAAGGGAGAATGGAACGATGAATTTCCCCTAGAAGGTTTTTGGACCAGGGGAGGCGAGTGTGAAGAATATGGTACTCCACTTTCCACCACCACATTATCTCCCACCTGGGAGGTGGTAGCAACTCCTTGGTCGATAGCATCCATTAGATTTTCTCCTAAAATAGGAATAAAATCAGGTGGCAAGCCCTATACTCTTCTAGACTGTATTAACTTAGCTAGTTTGTACAGTTCTTATCTAACCTAGGGTTTGAAAATCTAAAAAAAAAACACCAAAAGACTTTCCTACTCAAACTATAGGTCAAAACAAGCAGACTTAAAGTGACAGGAGGAGTTCAAAAGTTAGGTCTCTCACTAGGATTGTCAAGAAGGTGCCACTCATGATATACCTCGAGGGTAAGTGCATAGTAATCTCCCTGAATGTTGTTTTCGGTGTATGGCTCCAAACAAGACAGCCAAAGGGCTTTTCTCAGATAGATAAGGTACCCTAGTGGGGTCTCTCGATATAGTCAAGGTACATGGGAGCTCGAATCGGTAGTAGTGTTGTCTAATGCATAACTATACACAAGGAGCCTTTTGATATACAATCGAGTACGTGAAGTATCTTTCTATATACCTCAAGGGTACATGAAAGGCCGTTTTATATACCGATGGTACGTGGAAGAACCGCACGAGTCCTGGAATGTAATGCTGACAAATAACAGTAGCTCCTACATTTTACGATGCCCGAACATGTCTCTAACCTATCACTCAAGTTACTACATAAATTTTAACCTACTACTACCACTAATTTTAACTTGTACAGTTAGGTGAATGCATTATGTTTTGATAGAAAAGTAAAACCATGCAATATGCTTATGCAAATGTTCACTTTACCGTTTAGTATGCATACTTACGAGAGGGAAGAGAGTGTTTTCTTTTTTGTTTCAAAACCGAAAACCATTCCAACCAACAGTCATGAACATCAAATCAAAGACAAGAAAACACTTTTACAAACCAAATACTTCTTTTCGAAAGCAAATGAGAAGGGTGAGAATCTCTTTTCCTAAAAGAACAACACCAAGCACACCTATATGCCAATGCACTCTAACTTTTCAAATTTCTCAAAAACATATGCAAATCTAACTTAAAACTACCATTTTTTTTGTTTTGATCAATATAGTCCTATATGCATGAGAGATGAAAGATCATAAAGGTCCTGTTGCAACTGCAATAAATTTCCCAAAATTCCCAAAAAAAATTAGGACCCTCCTTTGCTTGAGTTAGTTTGATAGTCTTCGTGGATTTGGTTTGAGAACGTTTTAGAAAGACTTGCTTATGCCTGGATTGATCTACAGTTGTTTTCCAATTTTCTAAAATGATTAAGAATTTCAATGATTGATCAAACCTTCATCATTTCCCTTTAATTGCGTTTGAATCAAGTCTTGATCGGAAGGTATTTTGTTTTGATCTTCCGCCTTTGCAGGTGAGTCTGTGTTTTTGTCTTGCACCGTTGCGGGTGAGTCTGCGTTTTCGTCTTCCGATCCGTCGGCTGATTTTTGGGTTTATGTCGGAAGGTTTTGGTCATGTTGTTCTCCGCTGTTGCGGATGGATTTTTGGTTTTAATTTCGAATTTGCTCTCGATTCGGTGGCGAGATCGGCTGGGTTTTGTTTTGCATTGGAACTATTGTCAATTCTGCTTCCGCCATTGTGGATAGATTTTTAGCTTGAATTAGATTAATTTTTCCCGATTTCTTTGATTCTATGTCAGAGGTTTTTGGGTTTCACATCGGAGGTTTTATGACTTTTCCCTCCGTCGTAGCGGAAGGCACACCGTTAGCTCTCCCGATTACTTTTGGCTGCCGTCTCCCGCTCGTCGTTGCAGATAGATCTGTGGTTCGGTTTTTCGTCGTTGCGGAAGAAATTTCGTTTTCAGTCTCCAATCTGAAGTGGTCCACCACCCAATATGTTTGACCCCTTGGAAGGCTTAGAGCTTTGATCATCTTCCATTGCGGAGGAGCGTAAAGCTTCCGATTCGGAAGCTCCCCACCGTCCAATGTTTTCCTCGCCATATGTTTCGTCGCAGATGACTTCGCGCTTTGGACTTCCGCCGTTGCGGATTGAAGTTTACTTTCGACTGCCGATACAAAGCGCTCCGGCGTCCAATTTTAACTTTTCCCGCCGCAAGAGTTTCACTATATATATACGGGTCAAGGGGTTATATTTTTTATTGTTATTCTCAACTGTTGAGCACTGTCATTGTCATGCATGTCATTCTCACGAGCTGCGAAGGACCCCTCGGTCATTGTACTTGCATCCAGGTGGAAATTGTGGAATCCTGACCATCGTCGACCCGCCATACTCGCCGTGTTGCCAGGTAGGTTTCGTTTTTCCTACCCCGTTCCTTTAGAAGCATTGGGTTAATGTCTACTGTGGTTAGAGTTATTAGGACTGTTTATTTTTGCCCCGTGGTTGCACCTACATATAAATTGAAAAATTTTGGGGTTTACTATCCACGGTCAAGGGGGGGGAGAATTTTTTAACTCGTGAAATAGTATTTTGAGCAGCGGCCCTTTGTTTGCGAATCCTCACGTGTAGGGAATGAGGGCTTGGTGCAGACGGCCGTTACGCCGTCTGTACCAAGCTGCCCCGGGTGGTGATGATTGTGTAGGGGGGGGGTTCTGTGTGCTTTTCTTGAAGCATATAATGGTTCCTGTTGCCGTTGTGACCTTTATTTTGCCCACATCTTCGAATAGCTGTTTGCCGCACTGTTCCGCGCACAATCGTCTGAAACCCTAGCCGGGTGAAAGGGATATGCCATGGTTTTCTGTTTATTGACCTTGAGCGTGTGGGCATGAACACTGTTGAAATCGCGTGTAGTTTTCCCCTGCTTATCCCACATAAAGAAATGATAAAATTACCCAAACATGACAGATTGAGGTTTTGGTTGTGTAAATATGAATGTTTTTCCTGCGACCCGCATGAGTCTTCTTCAATCTGATGTAGATTTCATTCCTGCTGGATTATAGTGTGAATGTTTTATGTTGGCAAGTAATGGTAGCATGCACAGTTTACTGCATAGAACTCTTTTCAATCATGCTTTACATAGACTGATTCATTGAACAATGCGCATCATGTTTCAATAGCTCTGTTAGTAATATCATACACATTTGTTAGCTTCGTTAATTAATTGCTGTCATGATACACATAAAAGAAGTAAAATGTGGCACATTGTCATATAAGTGTATGCAACTGGAATTGCTTAATGTTACAATGTTATATATGGTAGGAAGAATTCGAGCTCACAATGTCAAAAAGACAAAAGAAGAAGGCCCCTGTGGTTGAAGAAGAGCTAGAGGTAGAAGTGGTCACCAAGATAGAATACGTATATGAAGACACTAAATGTATTTCTGGTGTTGAACCAGAGTATCAGTGGGGGGAAATCTATAGAATGATTACCCGAAGAGAAGTTCCCGACATGGGCTTAGAAGAAGAGTCCATATATGGAAACATTGAAAGATATTCCCTTATGAAGGTCGCCACCAAGCCAGAGCTTTTCCCATGCTCTAAGGTAATTGACTGGATTCTATCCCAGGCAGATGTAACCACAATGATTCTGGAAAATGTTGAAAGACAGAGCTATGCTGCATTTAGCCCTAGATATGTGGTGTTGGCTGATCACCTGCCAGAAGCCCAAGTATTCTTATCCGACGATTGGCTGAATAGCATTAGAATGAACTTGGTAGAGACTCTTAAGAGAATGTTGTTGTAGGGAAAACATTACCGATACAAACCCACGGGTGAGTATGATATAGCGAGCTTGAGGGCTCCCTATAGATTTATAGCTCTGATGCTTAATAAGGTCTTTGGGAGAGCCCATGGAACATTCTTCAAGCTAGAGTGGATACCCATCATTTTTCATGTGGCAACACAAGGGACAGTCTTCAATTGGGCCAGCCTTGTATCAAGCAGTCTTTCTTCTTGCTTGGCCTCAGCCCTGGAAGGAGAGTCCCAGAAAAGGTCTGAATTTTATATGAGCTCAATACTCATAGAATGTATACTATGCAACCATCCTTTCCCTAGTCTCAAGTGCATCTGGGACAGGGAAAGAATTCCTGTCTATGCTGCTTATAGACCATTGTGGGCACACCAGTACCATAGCCATTACAGAGAGGTCTGTGAGCACTTCATTATGCCACTATACACACTCATTTTCTGGAAAGAGTGTGATTGTATGTCGAAGGAGGCCATGCAAGTGATACAAGATTACGCAGACTACTATTTGACCGAACATGGCATGTACTTCAGAATGTTTGGAGGCTCGAGAGCACTGTCCCTACTGCCAAAATATGCAACTGATTACATTGTCCATAAGGAGACAGTCAGACAAGTGTTCCTGGATGGAATAGGCAGCTTCTTGTTTGAACAAAAGAAGACTCATTATCCTCCCTTGCCCTTCAGACTTGGAAGCTACAGGTTCACTAAGGTGAAATAAGCTGGGGAATTCGTAGAGGAGTAGGAGAAGTTCCACTTTGGTGAGATCCCCTACCACAGAAATGACTCCCATTGCAAAGTTGCGGAGCATTGTAGGGAAAACAAGGTGCATTTCGAGCATACTCACCATTTTGATAGGGAAGAATTTGTCTTCCAAAATGCCCCGAACATGACAGCACTGAAGAGAAGATTCATGAAGAAAATCACGACCAAAGGTGGAAAGGGGGATGAGCAGGCAAAGGCAGAGGAAGAAGCCAAAAGGAGAAATGAAGAAGCCCAGAGATTGTCACAGGAAGCTGCAGAGTGGTTGCACAGTGAAGAGGAAGGGAAAAGAAAAGCTACCCAAGAAGCAGCTGAGAAATCCCAGGAAGCAGCTAAAGAGGAAGAAGAAGCAGCTAGAAAAGCAGCTGAAGAAGCGAAGAGAAAGATCGATGAGGAGCTGCAAAAGTAGGAGGCAGAGATGGTGAAGTTGACACAGACTGAGACAGAACAGTTAGCTTCCAACATAGCTGGAGGGCAGACCCAGGATCTTGAGAACCCCGAGGTTCAGGACCCATAAGTACCTACTACCAGCACTCCCATGGTCCCCACTCTCAAGCTGGTTCCTTTTGTCCAGAAGAAAGGGGAAGAAATTTCCAATTTCAACACTGTATATTATGATAGGGCAACGAAGAGAATAATGAAGAGGATAGAGAGGAAAGTAGAATCAGGAAAAATGCCTGGAAAAATGATAACGGATACGGTTGTTATGTTAGGAACAGAAAAAGATCCAAGGCTCACCCTGAGAGATGGGACTGCACTTCTCCACACCTAAGAAGATAACATGGACAAGGTAATAACTGACTTGGAGCAGTCCAAGAAATAATCTGCCCAGTTAAAAGACACATTGAGGAAAGAGAGGGAAGAAAGCAACAGGCTCAAGAGGAAATACGAAGATATGCAAAGGAAAATGAAGTCCTCAAGAGCTGAAGTACAGGCCCTCCAAGGAGAAATACAAGTGCTGGAAACGACACAGGAATATCTAGAGAGAGCACAGAAAGAATACAAAGGGTTAAGAACTGAAAAGGAACAGCTGCTGGCAAAGGTGGAGGAACTAGAAGAGCAGCAAAAGATCCTCTTGCAGGCAAATGATCTGCACACCCAAGAACTGAAGAAGGAACACCAAGAAAAGATTTCCTCGCTAACAACTGCTCTGGAGGAAGCAAGAGAATAGTAGGTTAACCTCCAGCCGTTCAAAGAGCATGTCTTGGCCCAAAAGGTCAAGATGCTATAGTTAGAGACTGCTGTTGAAGAAAAAATATGTAGAGTGCTGCAAATCGATGGACAATTGGAAGGGATATTGGAAACAGCATCTTACTTTGTGGATAGATTTCAAGACGTCCTTGAGGTCCTGACTGCAAGGATGGAGAGGTTGGAAAGAAACGAAGAAGCTCCACCAGAGCTGCCATTAAAAGATAAACGGGCCCTTAAGAGGGATTATGACCTGGTAGAGTTTTCCATCAACACCACTCAAGATTTCAAGAAGGTAGTTAAAAAGACAAAGGGATTATGCACCGAGTTTTTCAGAAGACTTCTCATTACCTACAACCGGTGCCAGATAGAGGCTGAGCAGAGGCTCGAGGCTTTCCCATACCACAATTCATTCATGGAGATGTTGCAAAAAATACATCAGGATGAAGAAGCAAGAATGCATCTCATTTAGGCCATTGATG
Organism: Pseudotsuga menziesii; assembly: GCA_001517045.1. Lineage (NCBI taxonomy): Eukaryota > Viridiplantae > Streptophyta > Pinopsida > Pinales > Pinaceae > Pseudotsuga > Pseudotsuga menziesii. Next base: position 150,030 of record LPNX010591722.1, on the reverse strand, counting down.
ACCAGATTCTGAGGAGCGAAGTAGGCCATTCAGCAGTTAGTGTGCGGATCTTGGAAGACCAGCTTCGATTAAGCGCAGCTAGAGTGGAAGCCATAAAGAACCAAGTAGAAAAATTCGAGATCAACATTCAATTTTTGGAACCTTGCGCATTTGAGGGCATTGCCTCTGATGCTGCGTCATGGAAGAAGTTTCTAGATGCTCAAGTGGGACCCTCCTCATGAAGGAGCGGTCATTATTGTAATTTGTAACTTTTTTTTGTAAAACATTTAAGAAAAGCAGAATGTTGGGAAACGAGGGGTTGGGAAGCCCAAAGGTCACTTTGGGCAGCCGAACAGTCTCACCCATTTGTATAAAGATAGAAAGCTTAGAAGAAACAAGGAATTTTTCCTAGCGAGACTGGTGAAGACATATTGTAAGAAGAACTATTTCCTTTTGCAATAGAAAATTACAGTTGGCCTGTTGGAGAAAGCTTGGTGGAATATTCTAATGTTGTGCTAATGGATTGGTTGAAGAGGAACTATTTTGTTTTCAGCTTTGTGTCCATTAACCATGAGACCGTTCTAACTCTTTGAACCTATGTTCTTGCATGAATGTTTTCCGGTTTATTTTATGAAGATTTCCACTATGAGTAATGAATGTTGTTCATAAACAATTGGCTATCTGGTTGTGAAATATCTTTAATTTTTCATGCAATATGGGAAGAAATAATCAGCTAACTGTAGTTTCTCTTTATGTTGTTTGCACACTTTACATTACTCATAATTAGATTCAGTTTTCTCCCCGGGGATACATAGATAGGTAGTTAGTTTCGTTTCATTGCTGCATATGTGATATAGATGCAGGTGAGCCTAAGACGAGAGGTAAGAACCTGCGCATCACGTTGTGACTGCTCTCGGCATCCGAATCATCTTCCATTGTTAGTTAGGCATATGCATCTCATACATTAAGTCAAAAAATACAAAAATATACACAGTGGACCAGGCCGCAACCGGTAAAGCCTTGTTTTTGTTCCTTTGACCTACGGTAGCCGGACCGCAAACCAGACGGATTCCCTATACCAAACAGTCAACGGGCTAGTTGGGAACGTTGATTGGGGACAATCTTTTATGTTGTTGCCTGCGAATTTCCAGGCCTCAACAGTTCTGGCGCTAGAAGGAGGGCCGCCAATGAATGGCTGGCCGTGGAAACTTATTTTTCCCAAGATTACCCCACCAGCAGATATTTTGAATCTTGTAACCTGACCCAAGTACTTACAGGTTTCAGTTATAGCTCTGAAGTAAAAGAGCCTGTTCTCACCCTACATTGTTCTGTGCTCAGACTCTTGTTCTTGTACCTATGCCTATGGCTGGCATAAATGCAAATCAGCCCAACCCCTTACCATCGTGGAGAGCTAGATCACCTTTAAACCTCCCTCCACCTTTGCATAACCTACCTCAAGCCTTTGACAAGCTGTTGCCTAAGTTTGACCCTGAAGAAAATATTGCTGGAGATGATCACTTGCAAAGCTTTTATCTAGCATTAGAAGGGCTAAGGGTTGGGGAGTATGAAGATTTGGTCTGTAGACTGTTCCCGCACACCCTGAAAGGAGCAGCAGCATCCTGGTATTTCAGCTTGCCCGTGAACTCTATTCCTGATTGGGACACCTTCGAAAGGGTTTTCAGAAGTAAGTACACAGCCCAAAAAATGCATGCCTCATTGATGAAAGGTCTTGGTTTGTTAAGCAAAAGGAAGAATGAGAAAGTGCATAGTTTTACTCAAAGATTTTCAATATACATAAAGAATTTTTCTGAAGCTGACAGAACCTCAGACAAGGTCTTAATTGAATATTATATCTCAGCCCTAGGACCTGAGCTGGCCATGTTTGCCAAGATGAAAGCCAAACCTACATTGGTAGAGACTTATGAAGAGGTAGAAAGGGTAGAGGCTGAAAGGGAAAGTGTAGAAGATTATCCTGACTTACCTAGAGAGAAAACTCCAAACAGAAGAGCTTTATTGCTGTCTAAACCTGTAGATGAACAATCACACGATTATCAGATAATGATGGCAATGCTTCAGAAGTTATCTAACCGAATCATAGATCTGGAGAGAGAAAAGGAAGTTCAGAAAACTTGTAAACCCCACTACCAAAAAAGGGAGGATAACAACCAATGGCAAGTCCCTCCACCAAGTTTAGTATCATTGAACATAACAGAAATAGGGGGGGATAATTTCTGTACTTTTCACCAGCAACCCCATTCTGAAAAGAAGTGCCCTCAATGGTTGAATTCAATGTCATTGGTGATGAATAAGTTTCTGAACTCCAATTTGACTGAAGATGGGGATGAAGAAGGAGGAAAAGAGAAAACTATAGAGAAACAAGATGATGATACCATGTTCTTATGGGATGGTGTTTCGCTGTTCAACACAGAAGAAAATTCTCTCAGATCTCAATATACACCTACATCCACAAAAGATAAGAACCCAACAATTAAGGACAATGCAATACTTTCAAAGATTAAAAAATTGCAGGAAAATGCCAAGAGACAGGTAGAAGTAAATGTTGAGGACGAAACACCTGAAGCAACTACCCTCAACCAGGAGGCGGAGCCAAGCAATGAGACTGTCAAACCTATGAAAGATGTTGAGGAAGGAAGCACTAAAAAAGTTAAGGAAGTTAAAGAGAAGATACCCACCGCAAACCAACCTTTGGAAGAAAAGATCGAATCAACTGGGGAAAGGAAGATTAGCACTCCACCTTTCCTTTTGTTGCTGGAAATTTTGAACCATAAAGTACATAATTGTCTGGTGGACTCTGGATCGTCAGTGAATGTCATGCCTCTTGCAATCTACATAAAGCTTAATGGGCAGCTAAAACCTACTGATTGGGATGTCACTCAACTAGACAATACTAGTGTCAAAGTAGTGGGGGAGATGAAGAATGTTTTGATTCGATTGTCTGCAAATAAGAGGATATGTCAGTACCTTGATATTGTAGTAGCAGAAATACCTGATGGTTATGGATTGATCTTGAATCGAGATTGGGCAGCCGACCTCAATGGATACTTTGCTTCCGACTGGTCACACTTGTTGATGCCTCAGAAGGGAACCCAAACCTGATTAAGATTTTAAGAGAGCCCTACATGAAGCACAATGTCACTGGGCTAGGAGAGGGAAATGAATCTGTTGATTCCGTCTTGGGAAACTATCTGACTGAGCTTAAGCTAAGACATCTTACTCCTAGAAAGGCCAGTTATATGATTGACACTCAGCCTGAGCTCCTTCGACTTCCTCAGGCTGAGAGGAATGGTTATAAGATAATAGACATGTGTTCAATATCAAAAATAGTAGAGCTAGATCATGGATAGATGTCTCATGTCTATAATCCATCCCACCCTCTAACTCCCTAAGATTAAAGATATTCAGGAGTGGGCAAATTTTTCTTTTCCTTTTGCTTTGTACATAAATAAATTGTTTTGTGTTCTTTAATGCTTTGATGCTTTTTATTTTGATTATTTGACTTGATGCTATTTTATCTTTATTGCTTTGCTAGCATTTCTGTTGGTTTTGAATAAAGAGGAAAACTTTTGGTTGCAATGGAAACATCAGGGTTCTTTATTAACTGAAAGCTTGAGCGAAAGACTGTGCTTTAAAGTATAGAATGTCTTTCTAGTAGCAGTGTTCCTAACTGGCAATGCATTCATTGAAGTCTTACTTAACCCCTGTAAATAACTCAGAAGTAAAAGAAGTCTGGAATACTATTTCGAGGCTCCATCCATTTCACATCTTAAATATCCAAGGGGATGACAGCAAAAGACCCACGGAAAGGAAGCAAAGTAAACAGTATATCATATATAAATGATCCCATGCCATAATTTCAGAAAAGCAAAAGCTATCCAGAGTCAAAACTCCTTAAAGAAAAACAATACATATCAAAGCAAAGTATCAAAGCATGAAGTACTAAATTGCCACCATATCCTCTCCGTCCGTGAACTGAAATATGAAATACACTGTTCACACAAAAGGACACTATGGGATAGAGGATCCGGAATTAAAATTCAGTAAGAAAGGCATGCAGGAGGACTCATATCAAAAGAACTAAAGTTCAAAAGGCACAAAAGTGCAGTTGGCATGGGAATGAGGAACAAAAGGATAATACTGTAATCTGTTACAATCCTGTGGTGTCCAAGCTGGAAACTACCTAAGGAGAGGCAAAATAAACCTCACTTATTTGGCCTCAAAAGAGTTATTCAGACTTGCAATATTTTTGATGTTACCATTTCCCAAAGAATAGACTACTTCTCAATGGTTTAAATGCTTAAGTTGGCCAGCCTAAGGATACAAGCATCTAGAAGATTTCAACTTTTATTCAGATGGTTTTGCACTGGGAAGGAGTTAATTCAGAAATCTGGGGTTCACCAGGTAGTCGCCAACTGTTGCAGCTGCAACAAATTTCCCAAAATTCAAAAAAAATATTTAGGACCCTCCTTTTCTTGAGTTAGTTTGATCGTCTTCGTGGATTTGGTTTGAGAACGTTTTAGAAAGACTTGCTTATGCCTGTATTGATCTACAGTTGTTTTCCAATTTTCTAAAATGATTAAGAATTTCAATGATTGATCAAACCTTCATCATTTGCCTTTAATTGCGTTTGAAGCAGGTCTGGATCGGAAGGTATTTTGTTTTGATCTTCCACCTTTGTGGGTGAGTCTGTGTTTTCGTCTTTTGCCGTTGCGGGTGAGTCTGCGTTTTCGTCTTCCAATCCCTCGGCTGATTTTTGGGTTTATGTCGGAAGGTTTTGGTCATGTTGTTCTCCGCCATTGCGGATGGATGTTTGGTTTTAATTTCGACTTTGCTCTCGATTCGGTGGCGAGATCGGTTGGGTTTTCTTTTGCATCGGAACTATTGTCACTTCTGCTTCTGCCGTTGCAGATATATTTTTGTCTTGACTTAGATTAATTTTTTCCGATTTCTTTGATTCTGCGTCGGAGGTTTTATGACTTTTCCCTTCGTCGTTGCGGACGGCACACCATTAGCTCTCCCGATTACTTTTGGTTGCCATCTCCTGCTCGCCGTTGCGGATAGATATGTGGTTCGATTTTTTTCCATTGCAGAAGAAAGTTGGTTTTCAGTCTCCGATCCGAAGTGGTCCGCCACCCGATATGTTTGACCCCGCAGAAGGCTTAGAGCTTTGATCATATGCCATTGCGGAGGAGCGTAAAGCTTCTGATTCGGAAGCTCCCCGCCGTCCGATTTTTTCCTCGCCATATGTGTCGTCACAGATGACTTCGTGCTTTGGACTTTCGCCGTTGCGGACTGAAGTTTACTTTCGACTACCGATACAAAGCGCTCCGGCGTCCGATTTTAACTTTTCCCGCCGCAAGAGTTTGACTATATATATACGGGTCGAGGGGTTATATTTTTTATTGTTATTCTCGACTATTGAGCACTGTCATTGTCGTGCGTGTCGTTCTCACGAGCTGCGAAGGACCCCTCAATCGGTGTACTTGCATCCAGGTGGAAATTGTGGAATCCTAACCGTCGTTGACCCGCCATACTCGCCGTATTGCCAAGTAGGTTTCGTTTTTCCTACCCCGTTCCTTTTGAAGCATCGGCTTAATGTTTGCTAAGGTTAGAGTTATCAGGACTGTTTCTTTTTTCCCCATGGTTGCACCTACATATATATTGAAAATTTTTGGGGGTTTTACTATCCGCGGTCAAGGGGGTGGGAGGCGTTTTTAACTCGCGAAATAGTATTTTGACCAGCGGCCCTTTGTTTGCGAATCCTCGCACGTAGGGAATGAGGGCTTGGTGTAGAAGGCGGTTACACCATCTGTACCAAGCTGCCCTGGGTGGTGATGATTGGGTAGGGGGGGGGGGGGTTCTATGTGCTTTTCATGAAGCATCTGATGGTTCCCGTTGCCATTGTGACCTTTATTTTGACCACATCTTCGAATAGTTGTTTGCCACGTTGTTCCACGCATAATCGTCCGAAACCCTAGCCGGGTGAAAGGGATATGCCGTGGTTTTTTGTTTATTGACCTTGAGCGTGTGGGCATGAACACTGTTGAAATCGCGTGTAGTTTTCCCCTGCTTATCCCGCATAGCGAAACGATAAAATTAACCGAACATGACAGATGGAGGTTTTGGTTGTGTAAATATGAATGTTTTTCCCGCGACCCGCATGAGACTTCTTCAATCTGATGTAGATTTCATTCCTGCTAGATTATATTGTTAATGTTTTATGTTGGCAAGGAATGGTAGCATGCATAGTTTACTACATAGAACTCTTTTCAATCATGCTTTACATAGACTAATTCAATGAACAATGCGCATCATGTTCAATAGCTCTGTTAGTAAGATCATACACATTTGTTAGCTTCGTTAATTAATTGCTGTCATGATACAAATAAAAGAAGTAAAACGTGGCACATTGTCATATAAGTGTCTGCAACTGGAATTACTTAATGTTACAATGTTATGTATGGCAGGAAGAATTCAAGCTCACAATGTGAAAAATAAAAAAGAAGAAGGCCCATGTGGTCAAAGAAGAGCCATAGCTAGAAGTGGTCACCAAGACAAAATACGTATATGAAGACACTAAATGTATTTCTGGTGTTGAACCGGAGTATCAATGGGGGGAAATCTATAGACTAATTACCCGAAGAGAAGTTCCTGACATGGGATTAGAAGAAGATTCCATATATGCAAACATTGAAAGATCTTCCCTTATGAAGGTCGCCACCAGGCCAGAGCTTTTCCCATGCTCTGAGGTAATTGGCTAGATTCTGCCCCGGGCAGATGTAACCACAATGATTCTGGAAAATGTTGAAAGACAGGGCTATGCTGCATTTAGCCTTGGATATGTGGCGTTGGATTATCACCTGCCAGAAGCCCAAGTATACTTATCCGACGATTGGATCAATAGCTTTAGAATGGACCTGGTAGAGACTCTTAAGAGAATGTTGTTGCAGGGAAAACATTACCGATACAGACCTAGGGGTGAGTATGATACAACAAGCTTGAGGGATCCCTACAAATTTATAGCTCTGATGCTTAATAGGGTCTTTGGCAGATCCCATGGCAGATTCTTCAAGCTAGAGTGGATACCCATCATTTTTCATGTGGCAACACAAGGGACAGTCTTCAATTGGGCCATCCTTGTATCAAGCAGTCTTTCTTCTTGCTTGGCCTCAGCCCTGGAAGGAGAGTCCCAAAAAAGGTCTGAATTTTATATGAGATCAATGCTCATAGACTGTATACTAAGCAACCATCCTTTCCCTGGTCTTAGGTGCATCTGGGATAGGGAAAGAATGCCCGTCTATGCTGCTTATAGACCATTGTGGGCACACCAGTACCACAGCCATTACAGAGAGCTCTGTGAGCACTTCATTATGCCACTATACACACTCATTTTCCAGAAAGAGTGTGATTGTATGTCGGAGGAGGCCATGCAAGTGATACAAGATTACGCAGACTACTATTTGACCGAACATGGCATGGACTTCAGAATGTTTGGTGGCTCGAGAGCACCATCCCTACTGCCAAAATATGCAACTGATTACATTGTCCATAAGGAGGCAGTCAGACAAGTGTTCCTGGATGGAATAGGCAGCTTCCTGTTCGAACACAAGAAGACTGCTTATCCTCCCTTGCCCTTCAGACTTGGAAGCTACAGGTTCACTAAGGTGAAACAAGATGGGGAATTTGTAGAGGAGCTGGAGAAGTTCCACTTTGGCGAGATGCCCTACCACAGAAATGACTCCCATGGTAAAGTTGCCGAGCATTGCAAGGAAAAAAAGGTGCATTTCGAGTATACTCACCATTTTGATAGGGAAGAATCTATCTTCCGAAATGCCCCAAACATGACAGCACTGAAGAGAATATTCACGAAGAAAATCACCACCAAAGGTGGAAAGGGGGATGAGCAGGCAAAGGCAGAGGAAGAAGCCAAAAGGAGAAATGAAGAAGCCCAGAGATTGGCACAGGAAGCTGAAAAGTGGTTGCACAGTGAAGAGGAAGGGAAAAGAAAAGCTACCCAAGAAGCAGCTGAGAAAGCCCAGGAAGTAGCTAAAGAGGTAGAAGAAGTAGCTAGAAAAGCAGTCGAAGAAGCGAAGAGAAAGATCGATCAGGAGCTGCAAAAGCAGGAGGCAGAGAGGGTGAAGTTGACACCGACTGAGACAGAATAGTCAGCTTTCGACATAGCTGGAGGGAAAACCCAAGATGTTGAGAACCCCAAGGTTCAGGACCCACAAGTACCTGCTGCCAGCAATCCCATGGTCCCCACTCTCAAGCTGGTTCCTTTTGTCTAGAGGAAAGGGGAAGAAATTCCTGATTTCAACACTGTATATTATGATAGGGAAACAAAGAGAATAATGAAGAGAACAGAGAGGAAAGTAGAAGTAGGAAATATGCCTAGAAAAATGATAACGGATACGGCTATTATGTTAGGAACAGACCAAGATCCAAGGCTCACCCTGAGAGCTGGGACTGCACTTCTCCATGCCTCAGAAGATAACATGGACAAGGTAATAACTGACTTGGAGCAGTCCAAGAAATCCTCTGCCCAGTTACAAGACTCATTGAGGAAAGAGAGGGAAGAAGGCAACAGGCTCGAGAGGAAATATGAAGATATGCAAAGGGAAATGAAGTCCTCAAGAGCTGAAGTACAGGCCCTCCAAGGAGAAATACAAGTGCTGGAAATGACACAGGAATCTATGGAGAGAGCACAGAAATAATACGAAGGGTTAAGAACTGAAAAGGAACAGCTGCTGACAAAGGTGGAGGAACTAGAAGAGCAGCAAAAGATCCTCTTGCAGGAAAATGATCTGCACACCCAAGAACTGAAGAAGGAACACCAGGAACAGATTTCCTCGCTAACAATTGCTCTGGAGGAAGCAAGAGAATAGCAGGTTAACCTCCAGCCTTTCAAAGAGCATGTCTTGGCCCAAAAGGCCAAGATGCTGTAGTTACAGACTGCTGTTGAAGAAGAAAGATGTAGAGTGTTGCAGATCGATGGACGATTGGAAGAGATCTTGGAAACAGCATATTACTTTGTGGATAGATCTCGGGACGTCCTTGAGGTCCTGACTGCAAGGATGACGAGGTTGGAAAGAAACGAAGAAGCTCCAGGAGAGCTGCCATCAAAAGATAAACGGGCCCTTAAGAGGGATTATGACCTGGTAGAGTTCGCCATCAACACCGCTGAATATTTCAAGAAGGCAGTTAAAAATACAAAGGGATTATGCACCGAGTTTTTCAGAAGTCTTCTCGTTACCTACAACCAGTGCCAAATAGAGGCTGAGCAGAGGCTCGAGGCTTTCCCGGAACACGATTAATTCATGGGGATGTTGCAGAAAAGACATCAGGATGAAGAAGCAAGACTGCAGCTCATTCAGGCCATTGATGACCAGATTCTGAGGAGCGAAGTAGTCCATTCAGCAGTTAGTGTGCAGATCCTAGAAGACCATCTTCGATTAAGCACAGCGAGAGTGGAAGCCATAAAGAACCAAGCAGAAAAATTCAAGATCAACATTAAATTTTTGGAACCCTACACATTTCAGGGCATTGCCTCTGATGCTGCGTCATGGAAGAAGTTTCTAGATGCTCAAGTGGGACCCTCCTCATGAAGGAGCGGTCATTATTGTAATTTGTAACTTTTTTTTGTAAAACATTTAAGAAAAGAAAAATGTTAAACGAGGGGTTGGGAAGCCCAAAGGTCACTTTGGGAAGCCCAACAGTCTCACCCTTTTGTATAAAGATAAAAATCCCAGAATAAAAATGGACTTTTTCCTAGCGAGACTGGTGAAGACATATTATAAGAAGAACTATTTCCTTTTGCAATAGAAAATTACAGTTGGCCTGTTGGAGAAACCTTGGTGGAATATTCTAATGTTGTGCTAATGGATTGGTTGAAGAGGAACTATTTTGTTTTCAGCTTTGTGTCCATTAACCGTGAGACCGTTCTAACTCTTTGAACCTATGTTCTTGCATGAATGTTTTCCGGTTTATTTTATGAAGATTTCCACTATGAGTAATGAATGTTGTTCATAAACGATTGTCTATCTGGTTGTGAAATATCTTTAATTGTTCATGCAATATGGGAAGAAATAATTAGCTAACTGTAGTTTCTCTTTATGTTGCTTGCACACTTTACATTACTCATAATTAAATTCAGTTTGCTCCTCGGGGATAGATAGATAGGTAGTTAGTTTCATTTCATTGCTGCATATGTGATATAGATTCAGGTGAGCCTAAGACGAGAGGTAAGAACCTGCGCATCATGTTGTGACTGCTCTCGGCATCCGAATAATCTTGCATTGTTAGTTAGGAATATGCATCTCATACATTAAGTCAAAAAATACAAAAATATACACGGTGGACCGGGCCGCAACTGGTAAAGCCTTGTTTTTGTTACTTTGACCTACAGTAACCGGACCGTAAACCGGACGGATTCCCTATACCAAACAGTCAACGGGCTAGTTGGGAACGTTGATTGGGGAGAATCTCTTTCTATTGTTACCTGCGAATTTCCAGGCCTCAACAGGTCCTGAAAGCTTGTAAAGCCAATCAGAAAACCCAAATCCAACGCTCAAATATGATGTCCTAATCTCAAGCAAAACTTTTCTTTTTTGAAGGAAAGAAAAAGAAGTTTACTATGCAAGTAAGAAATGAAATCTAGAAGCTAATCTAGTGTTCTTCTTTCAGTATATGCAACGAAAAGAGACTTCAATGAGCACCCTAACTTTCAGAAAACAAGAAATCCTTCTTTAAGCACAACCAACAAGCAAGAAGCGGATGAACAATAAAAAAGTATAAATAAACTTTTGAAATTCCTCTCAAATTAATCTTAAACCATCAAAGCATCAAGAGACACACATCAGATTCAATAACACAAGCCTGATAGCAGAACTGAAAGCAATCAAAATTCCAAATTTTTACAAAGAAAAATGAGGAAAAATATTTTTGGACTAATGCCTACCTGGAACCGCATTTCATAGGTGTTGACAGAGCGTTTACAAGATAGCACTGCTCCTTGCAAACCAAATACAGGAGGTGGCACCGCTTACTACTCACTATGTTCAGGCAGTGGCACCGCTCCTCATACACAGCATGGGCATGGTTCCCTGTAGATGGCCAAAACAAAAAAAGAACGATGGATCAAGTCAGAAAAGACTAGATCAAGGAAAATACTATCAAATTGAATGTGGTAATAGAGCATAAAAGACCGAAATGTCTCAGATCTGAATAGATCTGGAAATTTCAAACCCAAATAATACAAATCAGAAAGTAGATCCGACTGAAAAGAGTTGAAGAAAATGGAGCTTGGATTCGGACACATTAGAGGAAATTTCAACTCAAAATGGGATTTTAACTTTAACTCAAATTCCATGTCATCATGTGTTAGCCAATGAAATTGCTTTAGATTTGAAATACCGTACAGGTCTTAAACACTTTTTTAATATAAATTTGGGGACAGGTATCATAAAAAAAACTACTTTTTTGTTTGTATTTTTGACATATCTCCCCATGTTTCTACTCAAATTTCGATCGAGAGAGCTTGTTGGATGCAGAATTAAATTCCGCATCCAACAAGTACCCACTCGGCATACTTTTAACGGAACCCGCTACCCAAAAAACAAGAAATACCTGGAAAAACGTGATGATGATCTCATTGTCACGTTTTTTCAGGTATTTCTTGTTTTTTGGGTAGCGGGGTCCATCAAAAGTATGTCGAGTGGGTACTCGTTGTATGCGGAAATTAAATTCCACATCCAACGAGCTCTCCCAATCGAAATTTGAGTAAAAACACAAGGAGATATGTCAAAAATACAAACAAAAAAGCATTTTTTTTCTTTTCTTCCTCCAAAATTAATAAATATTATTTTATTATTTTAACTATTATTTTATTAATTTTGTTTAGGAGGCCCATTTTGAGTTGAAATTTCCCCTAATGAGAGTTGCAGACTGAGGAAGATCAGAACAACTGAATACTAGACTCCCCAATGGAGTCACCCGATTTGTTCGCTGGAGTATTTCACCTCCTGCGGACAGCAAGGTGTTCCACTGGTCTGAATCGTTTAGATCCAGAACAAATAGAGGACAGAGGTTGAAGACTCTCCCTAGATGCTGTAGATATTTGTAATACAAGGATTTGACAGTTCACCTGTGTACTTGCAAAAAACATCAACACAAAACGAATCAAAGCAACCAGAATATGATCTACTAATCTATGCTAGTGACTAAGGAATCTAGCAACATATATATGTGAAATCACAACAACAACATCATATGTGGGACAGAAATCAACTTGCATTAGAAATATGTATAAGTTTACAACCAAGCCTTAGTGTTGACATGCATCTCCATGAAACTAGCTCTTCATCCCCAAAATCTCTAACTCTAGCTCTCTATGCTCTCTCCAGATGATCTTGGGCCAATAATCAATCCAACAGCATAACAATACCTTCAATGTTCTCCCCTTAAGCATGGCTATGAGCTTATATTTATAGGGCTTTAATGGATAGAGATGGTTGAGAAATTAGTGGGTGAGGTGGCCTCTAAGATCCTAGGATGAGGGATCTCGAGCTCAACCAACCCACAACAGTAGGGATAAGGCAATACACGAGGCTTATCATCTAGAAGCCTCGAGAAACTTCTCTTTTTCCCTTTTTACCTAGAGTACCGCGCTTCTCCTTCTATGACAGAGTGGTTCTAGTAGTAACCCCCTATGGACCAAGGGAAATGGGTGGTGGCACCACTTGTGGACAACTGATGAAAGGTAGTGCAAGCAGGGGTACCACTCCTGGATAAAGAGGCATGTGCGGTGCTGGTAATTTGTATGACAGATTGATGAAAAACCATTTAGTTTCCACTACAGAAGCTGGGATTCAGGGCATGTAGGTATGTCAAATGTCTTATCGCATGATGGTGATAGGATTTTGGTATAACAATACCCAACAAATAGACACTCTTGGCTTTGGGGCTGCAAAGCCTTCCTCTTTTCTGTTGGAATTCTATCCCAAGCCCTTGAGCCAAAAATCCTGAAATGGGTCACATCTGGCTTGTGCCCATTCCATGCTTCGAAAGGAGTCATACCATCAATTTGTTTATGAGGCACCCTATTCTGGATACAGGATGCATAGTTTATAGCCTCACCCCAAAAATTTGGTGACAAAGTCTTAGCCTCCATCATACAGGTTGCCATCTCTTTCAGTGGTCTGTTCTTTCTCTCAGCAACACCATTTTGCTGTGGTGTGTAAGGGATTGAATGTTGCACCTAAATACGTGGAAATTCACAATATTGAATGAACTCAAACTTGACATACTCACCACCATTCTCAGATCTGAGGATCTTGAGTTTCCTCCCAAATTGGTTTTCAACCAAAGCCTTAAAGACTTTCAAGAGGCCAAAAACATCAGACTTGTGCTTCAGGAAGTAAACCCAACAGTACCTTGACAAGTCATCTATAAATTTTAATGCATATTTGGCCTGACTCATTGACATATGAGGGAATGGACCAGAAACATCATTGTGGATCAACTCAAGAGGTGTAGAGGTTCTCTCATGACTAGCTCTCTCAAATTTATGCTCTCGGTGTTTTCCTAATATACAACCTTGATAGAATCCCTTGGAAAACTTAATCTTTGGTAACCGTATGAACATTTATTTTTCACTTAGATCAGAAAAATACTTATAGTTAATATGGACAAATATTTCATGCCAAAGCTTGCTTGCCTCATTGGCATGAATCAGAAGAGTAGAGGGGTTTGAGTAGGGTAGAAAATGTGAAAACGTGTATACCTTTGAAGTGTGATTTGCAACTCCTTTTGCAATTAATTTACCACTCGATATCTCTATGATCTCAACATCATCAGGGGAGTATAATACCTTCTTTGGAGACCCTGTGTGGTTCATCTGATACATTGACAAGAGGTTAGAGGCAAGACCTGGAACATACAATACATTGTTGAACTTACCATGGTCAAGATCAATCCTTCCTTTTCCCAAAGTGTCAGTGAGAGAGTCATCTCTCGGCACTATTGCTGGACCTTTTGACATGTGAAGAGAGGAGAATTCCTCCTTGGTCAAAACCATATGTCTTGAAGCTCCAGAGTCTATGATGAAACTAGGTGAGCTTGATGTGCCAACAACCAACACATGTACTCTCTCTCTGTCTTTTGAATTTGATCCTCCTTCCCTCTTATTTGAGCTATCAGGAAGGGATATGTTATTCTTCTCCAGGATTTGGGTCAGCATGTCAATTTTCTTCTTCATGCAGGAGCTTTCAGGATGATAGCCCTTACTGGAGTATGTGTACTTGCTCATTTCTCCTTTGTTCTTCTTCTTCTGGAAGTTCTTCTTGGAGCCTTGGGGCTCCTCCTGAGACTTGTTCTTGTCTCTCTTCTGCTTATGTGCATTCTTAGCTTTCTTCTTTCTTTTTGAATCCACCCTCGAATCTCCAGCAACCAGAGCTTGGTCTTTGGAAGGTTTCATTGTGCCCATCATCACCAGTTTATCTTGTTCTTGTGTGAGGGATTCCATGAAATCTGCAAGCTTAGGCATCTTCCAGGCTCGAGCTGTCAACTTGGTGGCATGGAAGGTCGAAACAAACACTAAATAGTTAGGGTCAAGCTTTGAGAGTATGGACAAAACTAGTTGCTCCTCCTTCTTTTCAATTCCACACTGTTTTAGCTACAAAACAAGGGCTTTAAACTAGGAAAAGTAGAGTTGCAGGGATTCAAAGCTGTTGGGACTCAAAGAGATCAATTCATTCTCGATTTGATGTCCTCTCATCTCATCTATCTTACCAAAAATATCTACAAGCTTCTCCCACACTTCATTAGGTGATGTCAATCCATCAAGATGGAAGAGGACGTCTCTGGATATGCTTAGACACAAGAGACCATAGGCTTCATTCCTCCTGTTGTGCCATTTAATTTTCTCTGTAGCTGCATTGAGCTCTGCTTCAGTTGCCATAGTCACCCTACAAATACCTTTCACTCTCGATAGTATCTCCATCTCTGCTTTCCATTCAAAGAAATTAAATGGAGTCAAGATGATCTTCTGAGATTGATCCATAGCTCGAAAATTGTCCCTTCAATTAGCAGAATAACTCCCAGTCAAGATGTAGAACTTGCAATAGCAATATGGAAGGAGAGAAATCAATCTACAAAGGCTCTGATACCATGTGGAAATTGAACCCAGGTGATAGAACAATTGCACTCACAAAATTACTAATCAAACATGCAAATTTACACACAAAGGAGACTGAAATTGGAGCATAACACTAATCTATATTGAATAAGTGTACAATAGCCAACCTTATGCAGTCATAGGCTTCTGCAATATATAATTACATGAGAGATTCAAATTCATAAGGATTCTATTTGAAATATTCAAAAGTAGGCTTACTAAATCTAGTCAAATCCCCCATCGGTGCATAAAGCAGTTTCCAAATCTACCTAGGAGCTCACGAATTCGCAAATTCAAGTAGGAAAGATAATAGGTGATGGAAGGAAAAACCATACATGCTTTTATTAGGAGAAAAGAATGGAGGATGATGAGGTCCAAAAACAAGTCAACTGCACCTAGTCTTACTTTCCCTGCTTTTTGGAGGTATATTTAAATGATAGATTATGTCAGAGTTCTGTTTAGATTGTATTCTCCAAAAAACAAAAATATGTGGAGTTTGGGGTGTTACAACTTACTGAAACCTCCCAAGGTATTCCAAAACACTGAATTTTTTTCTAGATTGATCATAGTATGAAGCAATAAAAATTTCATAAGCGCATGATGGAAGGAAGGAGCTAATTCAGTTCTATGATTTTGGTTTAAAAAAAGACATTTATAAAACAAAACTCAAATTTGTTTCAAATGTGGATACAAAATATAAAAATATATTTTCATATTTTCATAGATGTAGGCTAAGATAGTCTATGCTTTATTTTGGTAGCAATAAGGCATTGTAGTGATTCTGGCCCAAGTGTTGTGATCTTATTAAAATATCTGGAGGGTTCTGGACCCACTTTTCATGGTTTTGGTAGTTGTTAGAAAGAAGGGCATCATAGATTGGAATTTTTCGTAGATAAGATTCTATGAGCAAAAAACAAAGCTAGATTTTCTTGTAGAATGTTTTAGAACCAAAATTTACAAAACCAAAAATGAGGAGCTTCGATTGTCAATGGGCTACTGAGGGGACCAAATTTCCTTGTCTGAATTGGAGTCTATTTATTCATCTTTGGAGGGTGTGGAATTCTATGCAGTTTGATTGGGTTTCTTGGCTTGTTGTTCTTGGTCCTGTTCATGGGTTCTGTGACCCATCATTGGAGGTAGTTTTTAAGTTTTCCTAGAATATAGGCTACAACCTACAATACGAATAATATGAAAAAACCAATGGAAACTCTGAAGGAGCTTGAGATTCCAACGAAAATCACAGATGGAGATGCCATATGAATATTACGTAGGGGATTCGAAGATAATAGTCTTAGCACTCTAGGGTGATAATGTTGCTAAAATTGTGTAGTCCAAAGATGACATGGTATCTAGAGTCCTTCTCATCCTCGACAATCTATCAAGTCCTAAGTTTAATTAGGTAACTGATAAAATTGCCAATGATGCAGCCTCCATCCCAAACTCCTGAAACCTAATGACTAGGATTGCACAAAATTTACCTACATTTCATATATTTTCACTCATTATTTAAAAAAATAAGAAAACATGTCATTCTTGGACTCACAAAAAGCATCTTCTAAGAGCAGCCACAACCTCATTATGTGCAAAGCAATGAATAAATACAAACCTCAGTTCTGTGAATCAATGTTAATATCATCGCTGGTTGAAATTGTGTCTGAAGATTATGAAGAAGATGAGCTCTATGCAAATATGGATGAGATTATGAAGAAGCTAACAAATTTCAGCAGTTCATTTTTACATAGGCCAATCTCTATATATTTCAGTGAGTCAGTGTTCATATTTATGTCTGTGTTTAAGTATGTGTTATGTTGCTATGTCTGCATTGGTATGCTATATCTAAAAAGAAATTGAAATAGAAGGAAGCCCAGTGAATCTTCCAACAGTGACAAAACAAATTTTAAACTGTCATAAAGAAAAAACAATAAACTTTCCATTGTAAAATTTTGAACATAAAAGATTGTGAAAACTGTAAACATGACAGATGAAAAAGACATTGAGATTACCTGTGATAGTTGAAGGTTACTTGGGTACATATAGTGTTGGATTTGCTGTAGTGGTTGATGAATTTGATGCTTTTTTTCATTGTTGGAAGACTATGTGGGAGTGACTTTGGTGAAATACTTAGAAAAAATGGCCAAAATGACATAGACAACATGAATTGGACATGTGGCATTATTGAGAAAGAAAACACCCAATCAAAATGGTGCAATCATGGCAAGAGTAGTAGGCATGAATGATGGGTAACAGCAAAATATTCCATTTGGCACCAATCGCCACAATGCTAGGGAGAGAGGCTATTGCACCTACAAATTGTTTATAGAAAGGATGACCAAGTATTGGTTCCATGTGAGGAAGTCAAGCTGTTGGAGGAGTCTATTGGGTTGTTGAGCCACCAATTTGTGCTTCCATTGTTTAAAGGAGAGTGCCTGCGATTTAAGGGAAGAATATCCAAGTTGTTGAATAAGGAATATTAACCCACCATTGTAGAGATCCCATGTGGAGGAGCTTGAAAGCAATATCACATGTGTTTGAGGGTAGAGATTGTAGAGTGGAGGTCATGATAGAGTCATAGTTGAGATCTATGTAGGTGAAATTGGTGACATGAAGAGGCTACATAAAGAGAATCCCTAGCCTATTCAGTCTTCTGTGAAGTAATTCATTGACATAGACTAGCCTCTGGTTTCTAAGAAGGGCCCCTCAACAACCAGAGGTTCCATTTGTACATATTCAACATTTATCTTTCGTTTTAGCAAGATAGCTAATTTTGTTTTTTATGTACATATATTTAGTTTTCCTGTAGACGATTTTTGTTGTTGAGAAACTCTAATTTTCCAAAGTTTTTATGCAATTTTCCATACGGCCGGCCATTCATCCCTCTGTTTAGATTGTCTTTTCAGCCTTCTGTTCGTCCCTCTGTGTGGACCGTTTTTCAGCCTTCTGTCCGCACCTTAATCTAGTCTATCTTTTAGCCTTTAATTCGAATTTAGATAGAATTTTACAGAATTTTCATTCATTTTTAGAATTTCTAATATTATGTTTTGTGTAGAAATAATTAGCTAGGGTATAGGTTAATTTTCCATCATTTTACTGTGTTTTGTAGTTAGTGGGCATTTGAATCCATTTTCATCATTTCATATTTAGTTTTATATTAATGCATAAGATTAATTGTTTCAGTTTTAATTATGATAAAATTCAGGATATAAATGAGTATAAATGTTTTCTTCTTTTATATATTAATTTTGTATCGTATTAATAAAATAATTCGAGTTGGTTTAGGAAACAGTGCGAATGAGAATGGAACGGCGTCCTTCCGGGGCTAGGGTTCCCTAGCCGCCACTCTGCGCAGGCCGAGCTTGGCTGGAGCAGGGGCTGCTCTCAGCACGGGCTTCTTCAGCGTGGGCTCCTTCTCAGCGCCGGGCCAGGTTTTTCGCTGCCAGTTTGTGTTTTTATTATTCTCTGTGTGGGGTTTTCTTGTAGCTTCTTTCAGCGTGGAGTTCTCTCAAGAGATGGGCTCTCACGCTCAGCTTGCTGCCTTCAAGGCCCTTGTTCAAGCTGCTGCTCCTCAGGAAGCTTCTCATTCTTATTCCAAGTTCGTGAAAAAAATGGATGAGATCCCTTCTCTAGAGCTCTCTCCTTCGGATCCATGCCAGAAATCTCTCCTCCTTTCAGAGCAATCCCTCATTGGCAAGTTTACAGGGTTGTGGCCCAGCCCTAAGGCGATGGAGAACTGGATTGCAGAATATTGGAACCCTCTTCTGCAAGGACAGGTCTCTCTCTTTGCTGCCGGTCGAGGGTTTTTCGTATTTCTGTTCTCCAATAAAGAAGAAAGAGACCTCGTCTTTCGCTCGGGACCCTTCTTCATGGGCTC
This sequence comes from Pseudotsuga menziesii, assembly GCA_001517045.1. NCBI lineage: Eukaryota > Viridiplantae > Streptophyta > Pinopsida > Pinales > Pinaceae > Pseudotsuga > Pseudotsuga menziesii. The sequence continues at coordinate 130,993 of LPNX010591722.1, read as the reverse complement.
GAGAGGTTTGTTCTTAGCCGCCTGGTCTCTGGGGTTTAACCCAGAAGCAGAGATCACTGCCGCTCCAGTCTGGGTTAGACTCCCTAACCTCCCTCTTCATCTTTGGGGGAAAAGTACTTTGATTGACATTGGTAATAAGCTCGGCCGCTATCTAGATACTGCAGAACCAAAAGGGGGGCAGTACAGATGTGCCTAGATCTGCGTAGAGGTGAATCTAGAGAAAGGGCTTCCGAAAGCCCTAAAGCTCACTTTAGGAGAATGGAGCCACATTCAAGAACTGGACTATGAGCAGATCCCTTTCAAATGCAACTTCTGTCATGTATACAGCCACTTCGCTAAGACATGCCCCAAGCTTGCAGAATCACAGAAACCAGCAAATACTCCAGCTACCACCGACACAGATTTCCAGACGGTCTCGAACAGACGCCGTCCTCCCCTTAGAAAGGAGCCTCAAGCGTCCCAGCAAAAGGCCTCCCAAGATCATTCTCCTCTTGTAGATACTCCACGGCCAGAAAATAAAAATAGTTTTGCAGTACTCCAAGAAGAAGAAGCACAAGAACCTGAAACTGCAGCTGTCCAGGATAAAGGCAACTCTGGCCCCATTGGCGTTACTGAACAAGCTTCTCCAAAACCTACTTCTCTAGGTTCAAAGAAAGATCCCAGCGCTTTGATTCGTGAGACTTCAACTCAGGCAGGACCGGCAACCTTGATCCCGTCGTCAGAGGGAACCTCCGATTCAGAAAACTTCTCAGCTCCTTCTCCTCCCCTCACCAGAGGGCGAAAGACAAATAAAGAACGTAGAGAAAAGGAAGCAGCCTCAAATATCAGCGCGGGCTCCCAGAAGAAATTGGATCCTTTCATTAAGGGGTATCCCTCTCTGCTTTATTAATGTTTTGTTTTTGTGTTCTTCTTTGTTCACAATTTGTGAGAGTCTACTCTTGCAAGCAGGATTTTTTTCGAAATAGCTTCAGAAAAATTTAGGAATCTCTTCTCATAGCACTTTTAAGAAGGATGACTGTCCTAATTGAGGTCATCATCCTTCTCCTTCAGAACTCCTCTTTGTACGCTTGGCTGGGCTACAGCCTTTTTTAATCAATCAAAAATTTCTCAGTTTCTGTTAAAAATAATAATAATAATAATTCGAGTTGGTTTATAATTGTTATTAATATAGGTTAAAGTGTTTATATTTGAATTTATTTCATGTTTAGTTTTGTATATTTGGGAATTTATATAACTGTATTAGATTTTGTATTTAATATGTATTTTGTAAGTTTCCTCTTCTAAAAATTTAATTTATATTCTAGAATTCTTAGATGTATTCTGTATTTACTTTGCATTTTGAATTTTGCATTTATGTATACATCATTCGTATTTTGTTATTGAATTGCTTAATGTGTTCTTGAATGAATGGTAGAGTGAATTTTCAATAGAGGGTTATTTTTATGATAAATTTATTTTAGGTTATTTTTAATTAATCTAGTTTATTTCCACTATTTTGTTTACTTTATGAAATTCTTTTAGTTTAGTTTAGTTTTATTTTTAGTGTAGATCCTATTTCTTTGCATTAGTTTAATTTATTTTATCTTGGGCTTAGTTTAGTTTTCTTTATTTTTATCTTTAACTTTAATTTAGTTTTATGCTGCTATGAGTTAATAAATTTTGCATGATAGATTTTAAGCATTAGGAATAAAGGTTGGTTTAAATTGTTTTCATTTTTATTTATTTATATTAGATATATTAGTTTTATCTTGAAAGTTCTTATAGCTTAGTTTACTTTCTAAATTCATAGATTAGTTGTTAATTAAATTGGATTTGTTAAACTAGTTGGCTTACATTAGTTTATGGTTCCTAGCAAAGTATTTGTTTACACTTAGTCCTTAGATTAGTGTTTCAATCTACTTTATACGATTGCATAAAGTTCGATAACTAGAGTAGGATAGTTGGCTAGTTTTCCCTTTTGAGAATATAGAGTAGTTTCTTCATAGAATAGATAGATTGATTGTTCTTTTCACTTATAGCATAATTTCTTGTTTTATAGTAATTAATTTCATATTTGCTTTTGTAATTAATTTCAGTATTTGCTTTCATAGTTAATCATATGGTTAATTTTCATCCCTGCATAAGCATATAGTTCATGCATTCATGAAATAGTTTAGTTGATTTGTTTTCTCTTCTGAATAGTTAAATTTACTTTCATTACATTAGATTGATTTTGCACCAAGTGACCACTTTCCTAGATTAGTTGTTGCAATTTCATTTCATAAAATATATTAGTGTATCACTAGACTAGTTTGAATCTCAGTTGTTAATGAGTTTCCTTCCTTTATAGAATATATTACATTAGATTTGAATTTATCGTCACTTTTCAAGTTCTTAGTTAATTTCATGTTTTCATAGATAGATTAAATTCTTGCATTTAACTCATGATAGCCATGCATGTATATTAAAATCATATAGTTGCATGTTAGCACATCTGCATATTTAGTTAGCTTAGGTTAGTTCAAGCCTTCAATATTGCACATATAGTGATTGCATATCACCAGCTCCCTTCTTGGGTTGACAATTAAGTGTTGAATTAAAATAGTGCATATTTTGACTGATACTTACCAACATTTAAGACACCATATACAATGTCCAGAACTCAACATTCCAAAAATCAACACCCATAAAGAGATTTTAGTTGTAGACATTTAACCCTTTACTTATGGTAGCATTTTCCAATAGAAAAGACAATTTAATACAAAAAATTTCAAATATTCAATGTTTGCAGTAACATTTATGGATAAAAGATAATATCCAATTAAGCTTCAATGATATTCCAATACTAGATCTATCAATCAATGTAGATTTCAAATCACACAACTAATGAATAATAAGAATCTCATAACAAACTTCTTCTTGGGCTTGGATTTTAAAAGACCTAATGGTTGACTACATTGCTAGTTTTGTGCTTCCTACTTATATCCCATCAGTCAAACCTTCACCCATGTTGTTCTTTTCAGGTTATTAGAGCTTAATGTTGCCTATTTCAAAATTCTCCTTCTCTTCTTCTATTTCTTTTACAGTTCTTACAGATATTCCTTCACACTCGCATTACTTACTTATTATTGTACTTCTGTAGTCCCACTGGTTGTTTTTGTTCACTAGTGGACCTAACATTTAAATTAAATATAATTGAATTAGATATCTAGTATATGAAGAACAAATTCTAGAGAAGAAAACAGAATTTTCACAAATAGGCCACATCGTAAAGAATCAAATATGACTTGGATATTAACCTACTTACCTGCGATATTAACCTACCATATCGCTTAGAGCTAAGATCTTTGTAATTAGAGTAGTCAATGTATTTCCCTATGACTTTAGGGTTCCAGAACCTCTCACGCAAAATATATAAATTCACAATAAGAAAGGAAACTTACTAGTGAGCAACCTACTCTTCGGTATTTAACACCAGGGAATAAAGAAAAATGCACCACCAAACCAATGAAATTGCAATACAAGAAGAGGGTGCAAATAAGGGTATGCTATAGAATCAAGGATTTTTCGAACAACATGTGGATCTTATCACTATGGGGAATACTATCAAATCCTCTGATGAGTCTGATCATTAAACAAGGACATGGATTCAATGGAAAATAAGGGTATGCTATAGAACCAAGGATTTTTGGAACAATATGTGGATCTTATCATTGATTTACACCGAGGAATATTGAAAATATAAACATTAGGAATCGCATGAACTTCAAATTGTAGGACAAGTTGCAAATTTCACCATGCCACATGAAATGGAATTTAACTTCTCCCTAATGTATTCTTGCTTGGGTAGTGGATTCAATTTATGGGCGATGAGATGGGTTATCGTAGCAGAGGTGGGATATATTAGGCTTGTCTGGAGTGTTTCTTCATTCTGTCAACACTACTCTACATCCTAGTAGTTGAGTAGAGATATGTATAATTCCTAATATCTCAGCATCAAGGGAAAGCAGTGGATGTATATGCATACTCAAGGAAATATGTGAGGAGTTTTTGCAGTTTAGGATGGAAGAGAACACCAAAGCTTAGAACAAATTGGCAACAATTTGGGCTCATCTTTATTGGAGTGGTCCAACTTGTTGACCTAAGGCATTTTGGGACATGGGAGAAGGTAATCCAGCTTGATTTTCTATTTTTCTATTTTTTAGGAACATTTGAGCCCTTAGGTATCCAATATTTTGAGACTGCATTTCCTCACTGCTCTTGGTGGAAACTGTCCTAGCTTCACAAATTTTTGAGACTACCTCTGCTACAATGGATGGTCATAGGAATATAAGTCATATTTCATGTAAAATAGCAAAAAATTGCATGGTAATAAGAAGGATGGTGCACAAGACTGAAGATCTTTAAGTAGCAGTATCCCATTTCAACAATAGATTGTTTTCACAATTACAATTTCAACTGGTTCAAAATTCAGTGCTGGAAGTCAAAGTGGCAATACAAGGTGAACAAATTAAGAAAATTGTTGCAGTTTTAGACTTAGCCAAATGTTCAAATTCAAAGATTTCTCCCCATCAAGAATCGGTCAGATCCAAAAAGGAAGTGGCTATGGAGGAAGACACGGTCCAACAGAGACATGGAGATATGGAAAATTAATAAACGACTCCAGTGTTCGAAACAGAGGATCAGATGGAAGCCCACAATGGGTAATATTTTCACTAAAAAATTAAGACCAGGCACATGCAAAGAGTATTTGATAGAGAAAATGCTATAAGAAATGGCATGTAGAAAATTCCCTTGAGTTATAGTTATCCCATATAATGGGAACCTACAGCGTATCGTTCAATATAGACAGGCTGCAGGCATAATCCACAAGAGGGATAGCGCAAAAAGGAATAAGTAGCAACAAGGAAAATCATTGGCGTAGCTATGACCGCACAATACATGGTTTGTTATCCAAATTTCACTAAAAATTTATCAATTCAAAGTAAATCAATAAACTTACCAGGGATTTTGTAAGCAAAGAAGGTGGTGTTGACGCCAGAGGTGCAGAATTAGTGGCCCACCTCTTCAAAAGCCTCCAAGTTCTCTCTAATGTTGTTTTATCCATGAAAGCTATGGAAATTAAATAGGGAAATTGTAAACTCTCAACATTGGTTAATATCCATCGCAATCTCCTCAATGGGTATTACCAATATCCATATCCATAACCCACCAAACCCTCCTCTATGTTTGGTGCCAACAAATAGGCTATATGATGAAAACTAACAAGTTGAGCAGTAATTGAAATTGAAGGATGATGGTTCAGGAAAATCAGCCATCGGCCATGAATGGCATTGCCATAGAGGTGGGTGGAC
>LPNX010591722.1:98757-124838 GCA_001517045.1 Pseudotsuga menziesii | reverse complement strand
TTATAAATTATGTAGATTTTTTTGTTTTTGTTTTATTTTTTGTTTTTGTTCCGTAAATTATACAGATATTTTTTGTTTTTGTTTTATTTTAATTATTTTATTATATAAATTTTTTTTTGTTTTATTTTTATTATCCCCATCTGAAACAAGCACACGGAGATAAAACTACTGGCACCAAGGTTTGAGAGAATCACCCTCAATAAAAATATTCTAACGAATATTTCCTTGCATAATAAGGCATCGACTCTTGTATCAACTCTGGGATCGACTGCATGGAATAGCATAATGAGTATCGGCATCGACTCTTTACACACACTTGTATTGATTAATAGTATCACCACGTGACATCTACTACATGAAGTACAAACATCGAGTGTATCAACTCTTGGGATCGACAACATTTATATTTTTTTTCTTTTATTTTTATTATTTTATTATATTCATTATGTTAATTGGTTATATATTATATTTTTTTAATAATTATCATATAATTTGTTTAGTTTTATAAACGGAGTAGTTTACGAAGTTGATGATTTGGCTTGAAAGCCGGTCGTCATTGCCACTTCTCATCCAAATCATCGACTCCAATCGGTACCAAAATCCAATCAATACTCTTCGGGATAGCGATCGACAATAGCCACATATGAGGGCCCTACATCCCCTCGAGAACCGACCATTCGAATGCGCCTCCTGCACGTAGAATTACCAAATGAATCCAATGCATGGCCAAAAAAACACATCAACTTCAGATCTTTGGGCTGAAGGTATCGTTCGACCCCTCCTCTACAATGACATCTGCAACAAGTAAGTCGTCTTGCAAAGTTTAATCACTTGTTCTAATGTTTGCTTCAGTTTTCTGAATTTGGAATGTGTGAGGAATGTTAATGTGAAAAAACCAATGACCTTTGCAAATATTGGCATTGCAGGAGGGTGCTCATGCTTTTCCCAGGATGAAAGATCAAAATGCATATGGTTATGGCAGCATAGGCTGGAGATGGTGATAACTGCGGTGGTAGCATTGAAACCTGTAAAAAACCATAATTACAACCAGTTATTGATTGGAGTGATGAACATGATTGGAGTGGCAAGAACCATACCTTTGAAGCGCTTCGACTAGTCACTGTGAGATCCTGAACCAGCCTATCATCTACAAAAATAGGGTATCGAGTGCAAAAATAAGGGAGCAAGGGTCAAACGATACCTTTAGCCCACAGATCCAAAGTTGACGTGTTTTTTTGGCCATGCATTGGATCATGCATTTGGTAAGTCTACGTGGAGGAGGCGCATTCGAATGACCAGTTCTTGAGGATTTGTAGGGCTATGATACTTCTAGCTAGGTATCAATATGGTACTCGTTCTAGTTCCTAATTCGTAATTGACATATAAGGAATTACCTAATACTCCTTCGAAACACGCTTAACTGGGTTTACTAATTCAATGGTGCAGCAAAGCTAAAATGGTCAAGAGAAAATCCATGCAAATGCTTTGTTGGATCTTTGAAGATCGAGGTGAATGACACCAATTTTACTAATAGAAGGTAGACAATTTACAAAATTTACACTTCAATATTGTCAAATTTGCAATTTTCCATGACACAATTAAAAATGACTAACATAAATGACTAATTCATATTCTTCTAGCTAGTCATTTTTTATGCTGTGACTAAATTAGTCATTTAAGTTAGTCATTTTTCACTCTGTCACTTATTATCTAGTCATATTCGTTAATTGGTGACTAAATTAGTCGTTAATTTTAGTTGTTTATAGTTGGGTCAATCAAAATTACTCATATTTAGTAGTAAATCACTTAAAAATCCTGTGGTAACTAGAATTTTTAGTCACCTAGTAGCTAATTCCTCATTTTTTACTAGTGGTGGATTTCCCCTCATCAGTAATGCTTCAATGTACGACCAAATTCTGAATTGTGACCAGAACTTGGAATGTGACGGTTGACGACATCCTGGTTTCTCCTTGATCCAAGTCAAAGGTGATAAACCTAAAATTAGAGGGATCAACGACACCTGGTGCAAACAACAACTATTTACACTGTGACGAAAAGATTTAAGCACTTCCAGAGCATACATGGCAGTAGCGGATGGTCATTATCATACCCACACACCTATTTGGTCAATTTTGGCATAATTAACCACTATCCTAATTTTATTGACTTGAATTGGCATAATCATTAGCACACCATGACATCAGTATCAACACATCCACGCCATCCTTCAATCAGGGAGGGAAACTAAGCATTCTCCTTCAATCAAGGAGGCTAACTAGGCTTCCTCCTTCAATAAGGGAGTAATTCTGGGGTGATTTGGGTGTCACAAGTGCACCAATTAGATAACTGAATGTTTTTTCACCTAACAATTAGTTAAGCTAAGTTGTAAAGGTGCCTCCCTCATGTCATGGTCTATTTTGGTGTGATTTGGGTGAACTAAAGTTAGTTAATGCACCTCCAACAACTTCAGGTGACTAGTTTCAGTTCAGTTCACTTCATCGAAGTTTACTACAGTTAGTGATGCACTCCCACCTACTAATTGACACGCAGTTGAGTTACATTTAGTTAGACGCAGTCATTTATTGCACTCTAATTCAGTTAGGAATCAGTTAGAGTCAATCATGTCTAGATTAGTGGTTAACTTGTGTGTTCAATGTGGCTAATGGATAGTTAAGCTACACCCATACATGCAATTCAAATGACCTACCAGATAGGAAACCCTACATTAGGAACTCTAAGCTACTTGCATATTGGAGTCCGGCTCGGGGGGATCCAGATTAAAACCAGGAACATTTTTCGGGTCATGGTTGGGTGGAAAGTGGTAGTTCCCAGGTGATTTGGTCATCAAAAGCAAAGATCAGATCTGCCTTGAATTTTTAATGTCGGTTATTTAAGTGTCTAGGTTATGCCATTAATAGGGCTTCAAGTTATAGGTATGAAGCCCTAGACTGTGTATACTACTTTCCTAGAATAAATGATAGCTATGTTAGGAAAATGATTACATTGCCTTTCCTAACCCAATGTATATGTTTCTTTGTTTAAATTTTCTAGGGTTGGCATTTTTTAAATATTAACCCTAGGTTGTAAGTGATTTTCTATACCAGGTTTATTTGAGGTTTATTTATTAGTTTACTTCTGCAAGTTTAATTTCTCTGCAAATGTTCATCAAGGGTTCTACACCCTAGTTTTAATTCCTATATTATTTTTACTAATGAAACTGGGTTAAGTACAAACTAGGTTTATTTCAGATCTATTGCTTATCAGCTCCTTTGGTATTTATACTCTACTGACATATTTTATTTGTCAGCAGAGGCATGTTTTAGAATTACATAAACGAGATCAGAGGTAAGTTATATATATACCTATAAGTATAAACTTTCAACGTAGAAAACCTAAGATATTATCTACAAACTGCACTACTATATTATATATAAATATATATAGACATCAACAGTAAACAAATCAAAATACTATCTATAAATAAACATTAATAGTTATAGAATGGAATTATGAATCTAATCAATTAAAGTACAAACTATAATTATTCCTAAGATAAGTACACTAGTGAAGACCTTTCAAGGTCTACATCTTTAAATACAAGATAATTTCTAAAAAATTCCATTAAAATTAACATCCTCATAATCAACAAATAGAGTGAGTATCTTGACCATTCTTTGGTCCAAATATTATGTCTCTTTTCATTATTTAAATCCACATAATCAAAACTTTTGCCACAAAAACCGATTAGTCTCATTTAAATATCGCTCACGGCCATCACATAACGATTATCCAAATAAACATTCCAACCGTTAAATTACAATCCTATTTTATCCAAAGTTCATAGTATTGACCCCTATGGGTTACAAAATAGAAGTCCCAGGCTTAATAAAACCACCACATAAAATGCTACACAGTAATCATTTACATAACCATGAAACCATCATATTAAAAACCCCAATATAATTTTATACACATGAATCGTTTTCATTTATAAACCATATCGAAATATCTACACAGTTCCAAGTAATTACAAGGGTGGATAGGAATTGAATCCTATGGGAATCCAAGCCCCAAATCACATCCATATATAAAAATACAACTTGTTACATCACACCACGAACGGGATTTGAACCCTGTGTGTTTTTGTTTACAGTAAATCACGGCCACTATATACATACAGCGTATGCGGGCTACATTAGTATTTAACCTCAATATTGTCAATAACAAGCATTTGCGCTACAACTAAGTTGCAATAATTAAGCTCTACCCCTATGCTGTAATCATGGCCACGTCCAAATTAATCAAAAAACACAGTCCCTTAAAAGTTAGTTTACAGCGACGAAGGCCATCATGGGTTTGCACCCTTGGCTCCTTCACAATCCATATTATTTTCTAATCAACAGAATAATGACAGTAATGCAACTGTCTATAGCTATCGCAGGAACCTTGGGGAGCCTCATGCCACTCAAAGCAAGGCCTCAACCCAAACGTTGTCAACAAGTACAGCTAAATAAAAACACCTAATACACAGTCCATCAATGAAGGTGAATACCACATATAACAACAACAATAATCAAATAAGTGAGGCATAAATTCAACAAATACACAGTAAAAGTAAATACCATTTCCATTTCATCAAAAATAGTATATATTATGTATAGGGATGCCAATAATGCAATTCAAGTATTATCTAGACGTGCCAAGTGTTATGCCACCATTGCAAGCAATGGTGCTGCCCAGGCATAAAAACCCCAAATTCCAAGGTATGTATTATAAATAACATAATATATAGACAGATCCTGTAAGGGCACTAAGATTCGCTTAACAACCAAAATGCCTCACACAATATAAAAAACCAAGTATGTTAACACAGGCCCAAAGGTGCATCAAAACCCCATAGAGGAGCCCCAAACCAAACAAATGAAGACAAAACATAGACAAACTAAGAGATACAAGCGTAGGCTTGTTTGGCAAGCTTACCTTACACCTTGGAACCCCCTACAAACTAGCGATGAAGCTTTAATCTACACTAATTTTCGCCAACCCTGGCACCCACAAACCACCAAACAAAACAAGGATGAGAATTATGGACTATCTACAAGTAATAAGATAAACATCAATGCTATCACGAAACCAACAGTGCTCACCTCGTGAACCAGGGTGTCTTCTTCACCTCCTGCGTAGAGACAAGCCCAAAATCAACCAACAACCAAGTAAAATGACAACCATCGTGAGATCCGAATCTTATGTTGGGCCTTCCATGATCTCCAAGGAACATTAGTGGCGTCAGTTTGGTCTCCACTATCAAACTAAAACCCACATTCCTATACTTTACAAACAATTCGCTAATATTGGTCTCCATTCCATGTGATACCTTAAACCCCATTGCATAAGATTCAAACCTTATATTATAAACTCACCACCCCAAGCTTGTATCACAAGGTTTTGTGAAATGTATAGTCCATACATTACATTATGCACCAACCCAAAGTCCTTGCACCATGTGCTAAGTAGAACATAGGATATGTAATGTTTAAACCTTAGGCTTAAAACCTTAATACATTGTGTCTTCCCTACGCTTAATTCTTAGTAACCACGCCATATGAAATATTCCATGGTATGAATTCTAACATAAGACCCAATTTTTATTTTTACCCAAGTTATAACCTGCCAATAGAAACAAGAGCTATGTTAATAGCTATAATAAAATAGACATGATATGTAAATACATAATGAAAGTACAACATAGATAATTTAAATATGTTAAATAAATAATGGAATTAGTAATTACCTCGTTACAATTCGATTTGGAAAGAGACCTTAGTAACAAACAGTAGGTATAGTATCAAAGATCAAGATATTTAGTGCTCTTTAAATAAGTCTTCATCACTATGTTAAATCTACAAATAAGATGAAAGAGGTTCCTTAATTCCAAATGAACTATGTAAGCCTATATACAAATAAACACTTTTACCTCCTAGACCATCATGGGAGAATGGGTCTCGCCACTCCAACCACTTTGTTTCCACAAAAAAAGTTAAGTTAGGACATTGCAAATAATCAGTAACCTTACGTATAAATGAACGAAGTATATAAACCAGTAACTAGCACATACACAACAAAGTACAGCCATAAGAATCAAGGAGTGGATAGAATAAAATACATATTAAGTGAAGTACACTAATAATGTTTCCTGAAGGTAGATGACAGAATGTAAGAATAGCTTATGACTAAACATTGGTACATGCAGTGTACGATCTATTTCTGCAAGACAAATAAAATTCCACATAGGTAGTTTTTACTAGCCTAATAATTTTTTTATTTTTTTTGGGGGGGGGACATTACAAGTGGTATTAGAGCTTAGTTTCCATACTAAGAGACCTATGGGTGCACCAGCAGTCACTGCAAAGAAAAATAAAGTATGATATTAAATTTGTTGCTAACAGGATATTTTTCTATTATTTAAAAATTTTGAAATTTGAGGAAACTTTTATTGAACAGTTCAGTTTATGAACATTGAGGAAGATAACAATCGAAAAAGAAGTATGAAAACCCCCACCCCAGAAGTAGAACTGGTGGTGGAGTGCAATTCTAATATTTTGAAGACTATACACAGTCTTCAAATAGAATTGTGAAGTCTCAGGGAAGACAGTATGAATGAAAGAAAGGAACACCAAGCTATAAATGAAGCATTAATGATAAATGTGATGGGAGGAATCCCACTGGGTAAACTCCCGAGTCCACAAACAGCTCCAAAAGAGAACCTTACCATAAATGGGCCAAGAGCCCAAGAGAAGAATAAAAATAGGAACGTACCCCTGAAGTACCGAAAGGAGATCATGACAGTCCTTCCAGAGATGACTCTCTTTCTCCCTAAAGAAAAAAGCAAAGAAGCAATGACAGTCTTCAAGGGGAGTTTAGAAAAAGAAGATCCCCGACCTATGAAGGTGAAGTAAACACTAGGGACAAGGCTGAAGAGTGGTTGTTGGGCATGAGCAAATATTTTTAGGTTCATAACTACTCTAGTGAGATGAAGGATCGTCTTGCCATATATAACTTGAATGGAAAGCTAGTAAGATGGTGAATATATTTAAAACATAGCAAGAAAGATGAGATAATAGAAATACGTTGGGATATCTTCCGAAAATTTTTCCAAGAGAAATATATGTTAGAAAGGTTCTTTGACAGGAAAGTGAAAGAGTTTCACGAAATACGTATGGGATCCATGACTATGGACGTGTTTATTAACATATTTCTAAATCTGTCGCATTATGTACCATACATCAAAGAAGAAAAGTTAAATATCCAGTAGTTCATAGGATGTCTTCATCCCAGTTTTCAGGACAGGATTGAATTCGACATTCCTAATACTACCTTGCACAAATCTAGGCTCTGTTATGAGCATGGACAACTAAGGCAGGAGAACATGAAACAAAAGCGAGACAAGTCTAATAACTTTTTGGATAATCATAGACATGGGTCTAACCCAAAGCCATATAGAAAGCAGAATAACAACTTTCAAGTGAACAAGAAAATCAATAAATCTGGTACAAAGCCTTATGTACTAGCTTCTAATGTTAACAAGACATTAGAAAGTGGATCTAATGCTACCCCACTATAGATCAAGTGCTGGAAATGCAACGGGCCTCATTATGCCCTATATTGTAATAACAAGACCAGTGGAGTCTTGCAAAACTTACAAGAAGAACAAAGTGTTGAGGACATAGCTAGAACACCACGGATCTATGTAGCATTACATGGCGAACAGGTAGATCATCAAGCTAGAATGGTTGAGATAGAAGGTAAGATATTGAACACTTCTATTTCAGTATTTATTGATCTCGGTGCTTGTCAGAGCTATGCTTTGCCTAAAATTGTTGATGAATGAAAACTAGGAAAAGTAAAACATGGCAAACCTTGGATAGTTCAGTTAGCCATAGGTACGAAACAGAAAGTTTCATAAATTGTTAAAGAATGTGAGATAAACCTGAATGGTTTTCCTATGAAAGTAAACCTGAACATCCTACCTTTAGGATCGTACGATGTACTTATCGACATGGACTAGTTGGAACAACACCATTTCATGCTCGATTGCTTACAAAAGTCTATCTTGTGTACTCATAGTCAAGGGAAGCAAGTGAAGGTTCAGGGCATTCCAAAGAAAGTTTTTGTAAGGAAAATATCTGCCTTACAAGTAAAGAGATGCGTCAAGAAGGGCTGCAAGTTGTTTGCAGTGAACATCTAAGACATAGAGTATGATAGAGAGCAACGCATAAAATACTTTTTTGTTCTTGAAGAATTGGAGGATGTGTTTCCCAAGGAAATCCCAGGATTACCTCCGAAACGAGACCTATACTTTTCCATCGAACTGACCCGAGGATCAGTTCTAGCTTCCAAATCCCCTTACCGCATGAGTGCACTTGAGTTGGTAGAACTCAAACTGCAAGTACAGGAACTGATAGAGAAAGGATACATCTGATCCAATTTGTTTCATTAAGGAGCATCGATATTGTTCATAAAGAAGAAGGACTATACGATGCGGATGTGCATCGATTACCATCATTTGAACAAAATGACTATCAGGAACCATTATCCACTCTCTAGGATCAATGACTTGTTCGATCAAGTGGGAGGAGATAGAGTCTTTTCAAATATTGATCTGTGATCCGCATACCATCATGTACAGATTCACAATGAGGATATTCACAAAACCGCCTTTCGTACAAGGTATGGGCATTACGAGTTTGTAGTGATGCCATTCGTGTTGACCAATGCACCCACAAAATTTGTTTCTGATGAACAACATATTCAATAGGTATTTGGATAAGTTCTTCTTGGTCTTCATAGACGACATACTAGTTTATTCTAAGAATCAAGAAGAACACGAAGAACACCTTCGCATAGTACTACAAGTGTTGAGACAACACCAAATTTACGCTAAATTTAGTAAATGTGATTTTTACAAACCACAAATATAGTACTTAGGTCACACTATCTATGAGATAGTGATAGCTATGGACCCTGAAAAGATTAAATCCATGAAGGATTGGCCTACCCCTACTAGTTTCACTGACATTAGGTCATTTTTGGGATTAGCTGGATATTATAGAAAGTTCACTGAGAACTTATCAAGAATCGCTTGCCCCATGACCACTTTGCAAAATAAAGCAAATAAGTTCTTATGGACTGACAAGTGCGAAGCAAGTTTTCAAAAGCTTAAGTAGCTTTTGATGATGACATCAGTGTTATGAATTATGGATCACGATGGGGATCTTATTGTTTCCACAGATGTAAGTAAGGAAGAACTTGGAGGAGTCCTCTTATAGTACGATCATGCGATCTGTTATGAATCGATGAAGTTAAAAGACCATGAGAAGAATTACCCTATGCACGATCTTGAGTTAGCTTCCATCATCCATGATTTGAGAATGTGGAGGCACTACCTCATGGGAAGGAAGTTCCTTCTGAAGACAGACAACATGAGTTTTAAATATCTATTTGATCAACTAGATCTACATGCAAGGAAAGCCAGGTGGTTGGATTTCCTTAGTGAGTACCATTTTGAGCTAAAGCACATTAAGAGAAAAGAGAAAAAGGTTTCCGATGCTTTGAGTCGATGAACTCATATGATATATGAGGTGACTTTGAGTCAAACTAATGCATATTTGCATGAGAGGATTAGAGTGACCAATAGAGTTGACCCCTTCTATGTGGAAATCCTCAAGAAAGTCCAAGAGGAGATGTTGTTTCCACAACCAAAAAGAATACAAGGTAGAAAAATCTGGACTGTTGTGGTCCAAGGATCGTTTGTATGTTCCAGAAGGAGGGGACCTTTGGTCAAGAATCCTCACAGAATTTCATCAACCACCCTACTTTGGGCACCTAGGGTATCAGAAGATGATATCCATCATCAAGAGACACTTTTTTTGGACTAAGTTAAAGGATGACATTGCAATTTTTATTGCAAAATGTCAGGAATGTCAGCCAGTCAAAGCTGAGCATCAGCATCCTGCAGGATTGCTGCAGCCATTACCCATTCTGGAATGGAAGTTGGTGGTCATTAGTATGGATTTCATCACTGGTTTACCGAAAAGTAAGAAGCAAAATGATTCTATTTTTGTGGTCATCGACAAGTTGTCGAAAGCAACACACTTAATTCCTATGAAGTCAACCTACAAAGAAGTGAACATTGCTGGTATCTTCTTGAAGGAGATATTTAGATTGCACGGGATACCCAAGGCAATCATCTTGGATTGAAATGTTAAGTTTACAGGAAACGTTTTGAGATCTTTATTCTCCAGATTGGAGACGTAGTTGAAATTTAGTACATCATATCACCCGCAGACATGCAGGTAGATAGAAAGAGTAAACTAGATTGTTGACAACATGCTTCAAATGTATATCATGAATAACCCCACAAAGTGGGAGGATTACCTGCATCTCGCAGAGTTTGTGTATAACAATGGTTCTAAGGATTCTGCCAAGATGAGCCCCTTTGAGGTACTCTATGGATGGAAGTGTAGAACAATTGTTACTTGGGATAGCCTAGTGGATCAGCTCATGTTAGGGCCTTATTTGTTGATTGACTTGGAACAGTTGGTTACCAAGGTCCAGGTGAACCTTAAATAAGCACAAGACCGGCATAAAAGTTACATGGATAGGAAAAGAAAAGATAAATACTTTCAAATAGGCGATCATGTTTACTTGAAAGAAAAATCCAAACGAAGCTCGTTGAGCTTGGGTAGGTGTGGTAAGTTAGCACCTATATTTTATGGACCTTTTGAAATACTGGCCAAGAAAGGGATGGTGGCATATGAACTAGCATTACCCGCGCATGTAATAGTCCATAATGTTTTCCATGCATATTTTTTAAATAAATATGTTTATGATACTAAACATGTTGTTGATTGGTCCCTATTACACGTGGAACCTGAAGGGGAGTTTTCCCCTGAGCCTATTCATATACTGGACAAGAGAGAGGTGCAACTTCGAAAGTGCACCATAGTCCAGTCGAAAGTGTAATGGAAGCACTTTGAGGCTGATGAGGCTACTTGGGAGAATGAAGCCACCATGAGAAAGGATTACCCTGCCTTGTTTCATGATGTCATTCAATGTCCCTAGAACACCAGGGACAGTGTTGCTCTAAGTGGGGAGGGGTTTAATATCCTGAATTTTAGACCTAACAATTATAGGCATGTGCTAATTGATTATGATGTTGACTTGATATTTTATTTTGATATATTGTCGAAGACCCCACTGCATATGAACATGATGATTTATTTTATATATTGGGCTTAAGCCAATTATTGATGATATATATATATATATATATATATATATATATATATATGCTTGTTTTTGTTGGGCATGGACCCTGAATCACATGATTGATGAGATGCTTCGTGTTGAGAGGGAATCTCTAGAGAAGGGGAATGATTGATGATTTGTGTTGAACGCGGAGCTCTAGAGCACCTGAATGATCGATGATTTTTGTTGAGCAAGGAGCTCTAGAGCACTTGAGTGATTGATGATTTTTGTTCAACGAGGAGATCTGGAGCACTTGAGTGATTCATGTTTTTTGTTGAGCGAGGAGCTCTGGAGCACTTGAGTGATTGATGATTTGTTTTGAGTGAGGAGCTCTGAAGCACTTGAGTGATTTATGATTTGTGTTGCGCGAGAAGCTCTGGAACACATGAGTACTTACCTTTGTGTTGAGCAATAAGCTCAGGAACACATGAAAATATAATTGGAAGTGTTGGGAATAATCCCTGGAGCCTTCCATGTTTATGTTGAGCGTAAGCTCTGGAGCATCGGATCCTTGCCCATTGTATCCCTAGGTGTATTGTACAAGTACATCCTAGCATTAGTGTTGAGTGAAGAGCTCTGGAATTTCACTAGGTTGTAACTCCCTGTTAAAGCATTGAGTATGGGATCTGGTAAGTGCTAAGGGTTACTAAAAAGAATTTAATAACTTCCGAGTGAAAAAGACTCAAGAAAAATATTGATCTTATCATACTTATTTATAAGTGATTAAATGAAATTTTTAATTTCTGTATTCTCATCAAGTACTGAATAACTACCACGTTATACGAGGGAAATCCAACATGCAAGGATGTCTAAAGTTTTCTAGCCTAGTAGATCTAAACCATCTACCTACTTGACCTTAATAAAGAAGTGTCATTAAGCATAGGGATCATGGTATATGATGCCCAAAGACAAATGTTAACAAGTGTTATATTATTATGTACTTTAGACATGGTATGTATAAAGAATTAAATATATTCATAATATTAATGATGAAAGAAAGAAAGAAAAGCTCCATCCATTATTATTTATTATGTAAAGATAATAAATAGTCCAAAACCTACAAAGTCTAATTAGGAACTAATTGAAAGTTCTTAAGTAAAAATATTAATAATCACCCAAAGTAATTGAAAACGGTTAAATCAAGAAACCAAGGTTTCTTGATTTAACTGTCCCTTTGACTGAAAATTTTGTCTCTAAAGACTGAAGACAAGGAAAGGCTTGGGGTTCTGATCTATCATTAAAGGAGTCATTTTTTTCCTATTTTCTCTCAAGTAATTCTTGGAGAACATTTTTGTGGAAGGAAAAAGGAGAACTGATCCAGATCTGATATACCATATAGGAAACCCTACCTTCGGAGCTCTAAACTACTTGTATGTTGAATTCTTTCTCATGGGGGGGAGAGGGGGGGGGGGCGTCTGGATTAAAATCATGAACGGTTCCGGGTCATGGTTGGGTTGAACGTGGTAGTTACCAAGTAATTTGTTCATAAAAATAGAGGCTAGATCTGCCTTGAATTGATAATGCTGGTTATTTAAGTGTGCAGGTTCAGCCATTAACAGAGCATCAAGTTACAGGTATGAATCCCTAGACTGTCTATACTACTTTCCTAGAATAAATGATAGCTATGTTAAGAAAATGATTGCATGCCTTTCCTAACCCAATGTATATGTTTCTTTGTTTAAATCTTCTAGGGTTGGAATTTTTAAATTATTAACCCTAGGATGTAAGTTATTTTCTATACCAGGTTTATCCACGGTTTATTTATTAGTTTACTTCTGCAATTTTAATTTCTCTATAAATGTTCATTAAGGGTTCTACACCCTATTTTTAATTATTGTATTAGTTTTGCTAATGAAACTGGGTTAAGTACAAACTAGGTTTATTTCAGATCTATTGCTTATCTGCTCCTTTGGTATTTATACTCTACTGACATATTCCATTTGTGAGCAGAGGCATGTTTTAGAATTACATAAATTAGATTAGAGGTAAGTTATATATATACCTATAAGTATAGAGTTACAACCTAGATAACTTAAGATATTATCTACAAACTGAACTAGTATATTATATATAAATATATATAGACATCAACAGTAAACAAATCAAAATCCTATCTAGAAATAAACATTAATAGTTATAGAATGGAATTATGAATCTAATCAATTAAAGTACAAGCTATAATTATTCCTAAGATAAGTACACTAGTAAATACATTTGAAGGTCTACATATTTAAATACAAGATAATTGCTAAAACATTCGATTAAAATTAACATCCTTATAATCAACGAACAAAGTGACTATCATGACCATTCTTTGGTCCAAAGATCGTGTCTCTTTTCATTATTTTAATCCACATAATCAAAAATTATGCCATAAAAACAAAAAGTCTCATTTAAATATCTCTCGCGGCCATCACATAACGCTTATCCAAATAAACATTCCAACCATTAAATTACAATCCTAAGTTATCCATAGATCGCAGTATCGAGCCCTCCGGGTTTCAAAATAGAAGTCGCAGGCTTAATAAAACCACCACATAAAATGCTACACAGTAATCATTTACATAACCATGAAACCATCATATTAAAAACCTCAATATAATTTTATACACTGAAATTGTTTTCATTTATAAACCATATCAAAATCTCTGCATAGTCCAAGTAATTACAAGGGTGGACAGGAATCGAATCCTGTGGGCATCCAAGCCCCAACTCACATCCATATATAAAAATACAACTTGTTACATCACACCACGAATAGGGTTTGAACCCTTTGAGTTTTTGTTTACAAGAAATCACTGCCACGCTAGACATACAACGTATGCGGGCTACATTAGTTTTTAACCTCAATAATGTCAATAACATACATTTACGCTACAGCTAAGTCATAAGCCTTAAGCTCTGCCCCTGTGCTGTAATCACGGCCACGAACAAATTAATCAAAAAACAAAGTCCCTTAAAATTCAGTTTACATCGACAAATTAATGACAGTAATGCAACCATGTGGCCCGTATCACAGAAACCTTGGGGAGGCTCATGCCACTCATAGCAAGGCCTCAACCAAAACTATGTCAACAAGTAGAACTAAATAAAAACACTTAATACACAGTCCATCAACAAGGGAGAATGCCACATATAATAGCATCAATAATCAAATAATCAAGGCATAAATTGAACACATACATAGTAAAAGTAAACACCATTTCCATTTCATCAAACACAGCATATTTTATGTACAAGGATGCCAATAACGCAAGTCAAGTATTATCTCAACGTACCAAGAGTTATGGCACCATTGCAAGCAATTGTGCTTCCCAGGCATAAAAGCCCGAAATCCCAAGTTGTTTATTACAAATAACATAATATATACACAGAGCCTGTAAGGGCACTAAGATTCACTTCACAGCCAAAAGGCCTCACACAATATAAAAATCCAAGTCTGTTAACATAGGCCTGAAGGAAGATAAAAAAAACCCACAGAGGAGCCCCAAACCAAACAAACGAAGAAGAAACAAGACAGGCTAAGAGATACAAGCATAGGCTTGTGTGGTAGGCTTACCTTACACCTTGGAACCCCCTACGAACAAGTGACGAAGCTTTGAGCCACGCTACTCTTTTCCAACCTGCCACTTGCAAACCACCAAACAAAAAAAGGATGAGAAGTATGGACTATCTACAAGAAATGAGATATAATCAATGCTATCATGAAACCAACAGTCCTTAACTCGCAAACCAGGGTGTCGTCTTCACCTCCTGCGCATAGCCAAGCCCAGAATCAACCAAAAACCAAACGAAATGGAAACCATCGTGAGAGACAAACCCTATGTTGGGTCTGACACGATCCCCAAGGATCATTAATGGTGCCAGTCTAGTTTCCACTATCAAACTAAAACCTACATTCCTATATTTTGCAAACAAGTTGCTAATATTGGTCTCCATTCCATGCGATACCTTAAACCCCATCGCATAAGATTCGAACCTTACATTATAAAATTGCCACTTAAATCTTGTATCACAAGGTTTTTTGAAATGTATAGTCCATACATTACATTATGCACCAACCCAAAGTCCTTGCACCATGTGCTAAGTAGAACATAGGATATGTAATGTTTAAACCGTAGGCTTAAATCCTTAATACAATGCATCTTCCCTAAGCTTAATGCTTTGTAACCATGGCATATGAAATATGCCATGGTATCAATGCTAACATAAGACCCAAGTTATAACTTGCCAATAGAAACAAGAGCTATGTTAATAGATGTAATAAAATAGACATGATATATAAATACATAATGAAAGTACAACATAGATAATTTAACTATGTTAAATAAATAATGGAAGTAGTAATTACCTCGTTATAATCTGAGTTGGAAAGAGACGTTAGTAACAAATAGTAGGTATAGTATCAAAGATCAATATATGCAGTGCTCTTTAAATAAGTCTCCGTCGCTATGTTAAATCTACAAATAAGATGAAAGAGGTGCCTTTGTTCCAAACGAACTAAGTAAGCCTGTAGACAAATAAACACTTTTACCTCTCAGACCGTCATGGCAGAATGGGTCCCGTCACTCTGCCCACTTTGTTTCCACAAACAAAGTTAATTTAGGACTTTGCAAATAACCAGTAACCTTACGCAAAAATGAATGAAGTATATAAACCAATAACTAGCACATACACAACAAAGTACAACCATAAGAATCAAGTAGTGGACAGAATCAACTACATATTAAGTAAAGTACACTAATAATGTTAATCGAAAGTAAATGACAGAACTTAAGAACAACTTACGACTAAACAGTTGTACATGTAGTGTACTGTCTATTTCCGCGAGACAAATAATGTTCCGCATAAGTAGTTTTTATTAGCCTAATAAAAAAAAAATTGATTTTTGGGGACATTACACCAAAATGTCACGTACCCTTGTTGTAGTGCACATCCCAAATGAGATTTTGTCGGGGCTCACCTGTCAATACACAAAGCTGTCCAAGCTTGTATAGCCACTGTGTCTTTTAGAAAATAGTCAGTAGTGGATGGTGGGTCAATTTATAGCTATTGATAAATTGCGGAAACGTTGTAGTCTACTGAGCACAATTGAGACCAAATAGTGGTGTCGTATCCCTCCATACTCATCATTGTAAAAAGGAGAGTAATGGGTGGTCGAATCAAACAATCGGTTGTGGCATTGGATTTACCTTTTTGATACTTAATTATCAATTGGAATTGTTGCATGTAATTAATCCACTTGAGTTGTTGAGTTTTTTATAACTTCGAATGGGATAGGTCAAACGGTACAAGATTATGGTCACTAAGAATGGATGTCTCCATTCCAAGAATGTAATGTCTCTATTACTTTAGGGCTTGCACAATGGAATACAATTCCTTGTCATACGTTGAATACCTTACGACAGTGTTATTAAATGTTTCAGAATGAAAAGTGACTGGGTGGCTAGATTGAGTAATCACTATGCCAAAGGCATAGTACGACGCAACTGTCTCAATCTCAAAAGGCCGATGCAATTCAGGTAACACAAGTACTAGTGTATTTTAGAGCTTGTGTTTCACCTTCTCAAAATATTTATATTGTGTCGATGTCCATTTGAACACAAGTTTCCCATTTCCATTAATCAATTGATTCAAAGGCTAGGCTATGTGATTGAATTCAAGTATGAATTGTCAATAAAAAATTGCCAAACCAAGAAAACTTCTTAGTTCATGAATGTTTTTAGGAATGGGCCACTCTTTAAGGATTTATACTTTGTTTGGATTGATGTGAATTCCTGCAGAGTCGGTTACATATCCCAAATGTTTGTTGTTGTTCATCGCAAATGAACTTCTGTCCATGTTCGACTAGAGTCGATGCTGTCAAAGAGTGTCGAGGACTTATTGAAATTTTGTAACATGTTCCTCTCATGATGGAATGAAAATCAAGAAATTGTCTAGGTAGAAAATTACACACTTGCTTATTAAAGGTCAAAGAATGGCATACATATAAGTAATCTGTCTCGATCTTGAAATACATTCTGGTATTCATCAAGAATATTGTCGATCTATTGCTCCTATCATGAGTTGCACTCTACTACTCCTGTCGGGAGTTGCACTAGTTGTTGAGTCAACTAGTTGTTGCGGTCTTCTTGAGATGTTGAGGATTGATCATGATCAATGCAAATATCTAAGCATGGTTGATGAGATTCTTTCTGTATTTAGCAGATATGATCCTAATCGTTGGTGCAAGTCCTCTCTCTGGTATAGAATACCATTGGTTCCATATTTTGGCAAAATCACCTTCTAAGGTTGTGAGTGATAAATCCCATGTCGATAACATAAGTAAGGTTTACCAAACAAGTCATTGGTTCCGGAAAGTGGTGCCACCTAACAGAGTACTTCATCTTCAAAAGGTTGAATGAACTAGGTGAGTTTGCATTATCATGTGATCCTCAATTCCTGTCCATCTTTCATCAAACTGATATTATAAGGATGGGGATGTGGAGTGCTAACAAGACATGGTTTCTTCATGAGATATTCAGAAACAAAATTCTTCTTATTATCATTATACACAATCGAATGGAACGGATTATTTTGAACCCATATCTCTGTATTGAATAGGTTCTCTTGTTCCTCCTCTTCAATGATAGTTGAAGTTTTTGGAGTGGTCCATGTCGATTTTAAAAGGGTCGATGTTTTTGGGTCATATTGCACCACTATTTTGTTAGACAAGTCAGAAGTATAATTTTTTTCCAAAATTGTCTTTCGAGCCTTGCATTCATACGTATCATTCCATGATGAATTATGGTAGTAACACCATTTCTCGGTAAGGGGTTGTTTGTTACGTTCCTTATTCTCTTTCTTTCTAACATTTCATTTTTCAATAGTATTTCTTTGGCGTGGTCATTTGAGAAGGGTGTCTTTATTTGGTGGAGTCGGATGATGCCTTCTTGTTAGATGTTTTTCCTTTTGTCTTAGTCGGTAAGCGTGTTTTTCCTTTCTATTTGGATTCAAGATTATTGGCATATATGAATGTATCTACAAGTGTACTAACAATCAAAAACTGCATATCTTGTTGAATGAACATGGCTAATTCGTTGGCGTACTACAAAACAAGTTGTTTCTCTTCTTCTTGAACACCAAGTCTAGACATTCGTCGATAGAACTCGGAGGTGTAACTCTGCACAGACTAGTATTTCCATTTCCTTATTTTCTAACACTTTTAATACTTCTATTCAATGTACCTAGGTGGTTGTAACTCCTTTCGAATGTAGTCAACAAATTTATACCATGTCTCTATGGGGTATCTATCTTTCTCCATCTTTGTCGATAGGTTCTCCCAACAGCAGTGCACATATGTCGACATAGTTAAGGAAGCAATGGTGATATTTTAAGCTTCTGAAATTTATTTCATAGAGTATTAGGATTCTAGTTATTGTATCTAATTATCTATGGATTCTGTGTCAATCTTTTGCTTCTAGATTCGGTATATCCAATTTCATTTGCACCTTGAATGGATTGATTTTTTCAGAGTTGGATCTTGTTGAGAACTCTCTTAATGTCAAGGTGAGTCACATGATAATATCATTGAACTAGGTGAACAGTTTGGTTCAGTTATGAGCTAGTGCTTTCTCTATGAGTGTATTTGTCTTGTTAGTTACATGTGTATTGTATTGTTTGTTCCTCATTAGCTTGCTTGAAGTAGAAGGTAGTGTTTTCTTGTATTGTTGAGTTTTCAAACGTGTTTGAACATTCATAAGTTAGGTAACCTTGATATAAGTGTTTCCACATTACTTAACCACGAACAAGATCTAATACCAATGAATCAACGGTGCCCAAGTGCGCGATAGGGACAATAGTTCGATTTTATGAATCGAGTACTTTTATTGCTGAAGCATATTAATAATAAGCAAATAAGGAAATACACTACACACAAAAACATACACACACACATAGAGAATATGAAAGAATTCAAACCAATCTATGTTACTTCATTACTGTTGTCTATTACAATTATGTACATGCTTAAATAGAGTGCTAAGAATGCTTGGTTTGTCTTTGCATTACATTCAGTGACATTACAATAATGTACATGTTTAAATAGAGTGCTAAGAATTCTTGTCTTGTCTTCGCGTTACATTCGTGTTATGTTTGAGAAGGGCGTCTTGACTTGGTGGAGTCGGATGATGCCTTCTTGTTAGGTGTTTGTCCTTTGGTCTTAGTCGGTAAGCGTCTTTTTCCTTTCTGTTTGGATTCAAGATTATTGCCATATATGAATGCATATACAATTGTAATAACAATCAGAAACTACATAGCTTGTTGAATGAACATGGCTAATTCGTTGGCGTACTACAAAACAAGTTGTTTCTCTTCTTCTTGAACACCAAGTCTAGGCATTCGTCAATAGAACTGAGAGGTGTAACTCAGCACGGACTAGTCTTTCCATTTCCTTATTTTCTAACACTTTTTATACTTCTATTCAATGTACCTAGGTGGTTATAACTCCTTTTGAATGTAGTCAACAAATTTATCCCATGTCTCTATGGGGTATCTATCTTTCTCCTTCTTTGTTGATAGGTTCTCCCAACAATAGTGCACATATGTCGACATAGTTAAGGAAGCAATGGTGATCTTTTAAGCTCTTAAATGCTATTTCATAGAGTAATAGGATTCCAATTATTGTATCTAATTATCTATGGATTCTATGTCAATCTTTCCTTCTAGATTCGGTATATCCAATTTCATTTGCATCTTGAATGGACTGGTTTTTTCAGAGTTGGATCTTGTTGAGAACTCTCTTAATGTTTAGGTGAATCACATGAGAATATCATTGAACTAGGTGAACATTTCTGTTCGGTTCTGAGCTAGTGCTTTCTCTATGATTGGATTTGTCTTGTTAGTTACATGTGTATTGTTTGTTTCTCTAGCCATCCTCATTAGCTTGCTCGAAGTAGAAGGTAGTGTTTTCTTGTATTGTTGAGTTTTCAAACGTGTTTGAACATTCATAAGTTAGGTAATCTTGATATAAGTATTTACACATTACTTAACCAAAAACAAGCTCTAATACCAATGAATCAACCATGCCCAAGTGCGCGGCAGGGACAATAGTTCGATTTTATGAATCGAGCACTTTTATTGCCGAAGCATATTAATAATAAGCAAATAAGGAAATACACTACACACAAAAACATACACACAAACATAGACAATATGAAAGAATTCAAACCAATCTATGTTACTTCATTATTGTTGTATATTACAATAATGTACATGCTTAAATAGAGTGCTAAGAATGCTTGGTTTGTTTTCACATTACATTCAGTTACAAGAGAAGTTGGAACGGTTCCATAAGTTCAATAGTTATAGACGACTAGAAAAAAAAAATAAACTATGTCATACTTCATTGGTTGTCGGTGTCGATGATGCATGTTGAGGTCTTGAATGTGTCGAACTCAATTTGCAAGCTATTGAATTCAATGTTCAACTTGTTTAAGTGCAGAACTTGTCAAAGTCCATATTGAACCTATCGAAGTCGATATTGGCATTTGTTGTCTCCAACAAACAATTCCAACTACTGGGTGGATCATCTTTCATTATGAATTTCCATTTGACTAGGGGCTCTCATATGGATATTTTTATAGTGGTACCAATATCTATTATTGTCAACTAGGACTAAATTTTTACAACTTTTAGAGATAGAAAATGACACTTTCCTTTGACGATAACTCTATATTGATATTTAGGAGCATCTTCCCTCACTTTATATTTAGTAGCATATTCCATGTAGAGACTCTATGATGAAGTATGGCAAGGGTATTCTTCTTGGGGACTTGACATTGGAGGTAGTGGTTGGTTCTTTACTATAAAAAATGCATTTTTATTGATGCTAACATAACCTAATACTATCATTTTCAAAAGGTTTATGTGGGATTATGTAAGATAGTCATATTTAATATTGTAAATGATCATGCGTATCAATTTACCTTCAAACCCGATAACTGCTGATATAGATACTATCATGGTTTTGGCATTATTAGGAATTGTATATGATTTAGTACAGTATTTAGTATTAATATTAGTATTAAGGTATATAACAATCAAGAGAATGAAGCTCATTTGACAATACTTAAGAGTTGTAATGGGAATCATTTTGGAACTCCATTCGATTTGGATTTTATTTTTATTTTTACATTTATGATGTTTTTTTTTTGTGGGATGATGGATCTCACAAAATAATTTAGATAGATGTGTTTCACTTTTATTGATTGGTGTAAATAACATGAATCAATTAGTTAGATTTGAGGAATATATATTTCCACTATGAATAAATATTAGTTAGATTTGAGGAATATATATTTCCACTGTGAATAAATATGTAGTAGATTCTTCTAGAATGAAAAATATAAGACATTTATGTATCTATAATTTTTGTCAGAGGAAGGTTAGAAATTATTATTCTTGATTAGTAGACCCTCACGAAAATAAAAAGGATGCTGGAATGAGATGAGAATCAAAATGACCCAAGTATTCCTAGCAGCGGGACCCTTCCCTATGCTCAGGAAGGCTTGTGCTTCTCTCTCTTCTATACCGGGTACTCTCTGAACACACCATTCATTAGACACATGAATTTAGCTGGCACGCCCGATTCAACAGATCATATATGCTTACTGTTGCGGGTGTGGGGGGACGCGTGTAATAGAATTTCCACATGCTTTCAAGATATGTAAGTGAGTTGAGGCCCGGCCAGGGATGGAATTTGATGGGTAAATGCCCGTCATGGGTCAATTTACACGTCAAATACAGATAAGATTTTACCGAAACCATCAAAATCTAGCTTAGAATAAAAAAAAGTTTCATATTTTGATTGTTACCGGCAATTTTGACGGGTGTCTGCCATTTGAAATTCCAACCCTGGGCCCGCCACCGCCGGGGCCGGTACTACTTTCCAATAAATGCAACTATAGATATAAAATGTCCGTAGATGGATGATGGATGGGAAGATGAAGTGACAGTCCCTATCATCGAACGATGGCTGATACGAATAGATACAGGCTTCACCTTCCAATAAATCCATTATCTCGCTAGCACTCGATAAATGATCCTGCCTATAGTAGCACGCGACTTTACTTGCCACCTTTTCAAATATACAAAGCACTCCAAAGTCCAGTTTGGGATTCTTATTTTAGGGAATAGTGAACTTGTTTCTCCATTCTCTGGTGAATAAGATACTATATTAACTCTTATAGTTAGGACACACGAAATTGATTGATAACTGTCAAATTAAATTTAAGGTTCTCTCTTTTCCTTTTCTTATGATGTTGTAACTTGTAATGCCCCATATTTTGACTAGGCTTATTTATGAGTTAGATATACTGCACTTTATTGCTTTTACCTTTTGGACTTTTCTTGGCTGAGTAAATTTACTTATAATGTGATGGGACCAAGATTATGATGTTACTATGTTTATTATGGCATTGCGATTATGATGTTACTATGTTTATAATGTCACCATGAGTATTATGTTGATATGTTAATGCGGTTATAATGTGTTGATTATCATAGGATTACTCTTGAAATGTTTTTATTATAAAATGTGAAGCATATGATGCGCCATGTGGACACTGTGACCAATTGAATCATTATATGTTGTGTATCTATGATGAAATAAATTATTACATGAAATAAGGACGTGGATGATGCTGTGATCAATTGGTTATCAAGTGAAATTACTTGTTATACTTGTGTATTTGTGAAGTACTAACCCAAATGGAATTGGCGATATGTGATAGTTGAATACTTGATATGATATTTAGAAACGTGACTTGCTATGCAGTAAACTTTAGTGACCAAAAATGATGATACGATGACACAATCCAATAATCCTCATAGCAGCAAACTATGGTTTTATAGGGTATAGACCGAGGATGTTGAGAGGGATGGATTTATTGCCCACCAATGTCACTATGATAATCGGGGTCGAGGAAGGGCAGTGCTGAGACACACTCCCCAAGTTGTTGTGATGATGACTGTGGGATTCTTGATAGAAGAGGTTAGGTCTGCTAGGTTAGGCAACACTACTGCTCTCACATTCTATGTGGCGAGGCCAGTATAGCTAGTATCCACTTTTTACTAGTAGAGGAAGGATAGGGAGGATGTGGATGTAGGTTATGATGGGAGGATATGTTAGTTAGTATTATGAGAGTGGGTATTCCTTGATCATGAGTTGGTACCCTTCCACATGCTTAATTAATTAAACTAAATATACACACAAAGATAAGGATATGAATCTTAAAGGGGTTAACTGTTAAATAACTGAGGACACTAAGATAATTATGTTATATTTATGTATGTGTTATACTTGCATGAATGACTATTATTAGTAAATAGAAGTTATTCCTAGGAGAGATGATGTTTTCTTATACTACATGTATGACCTGTGAATGCGATGGCCATGCATGCACTCTTTGCACATGTATGGCACTATCAATAAACAAATAAATAATAGGTTGAATAATCGTATAAGTTGTAGTAGGAAAATATGATGATTATGTATTAATCAGATTCATATAATGGATGTTTAGTTGTTATATATGTGTAAGCATAAATCAATTACACTATCAATTAATGGTAATAAGCAATTAAAATAAATATAATCAAAATGAAGTATTGTTAATAAATATTAACTTTCGAAAGATGTATTGTTTAACTATTAATCATGATTAATTAAACCATTAAATGTACCTCCAGTATTGATACTCGATAAAAGTGTACTAGAGTATTGCTACTTAGCAATTAAACAAATAAATGTTTCCATTGCCATTGCCATTGCATTTTAATTAAACTACAATAAATTTGTCCATTTCAAAATTCATGATAGAATCCGTCAACATGTCCTCTTACAAAGTTTAATATTATAAACATGATTGATCATTGTAAAAGTATTACTTGTTATTAAATGTGCCGAGTAAGTGAAGGTAGGATTCATTAAAATAATATATTAATAAAAGCACTACCATGTGATACTTAGAATAGAAGTTTAGATTTTTGTAAATTAATCAATCTCCCACTTCAAGTTTGGAAGAGTCAAGAGGATAACTATTTAATTATTATTTTATTTAACATATTAAATAAAGGATAAGGCTAATATTGGATCGAGGGGAAGATCCTAAATTGAAACCCGAGAACCATTGACCCTTAAATGATATACATTCAACCCATTAAATTCAAACTTAATTATTCCCAATACCATTGAACTCCTCGAGAAATAGAAGTACAAGAGAAACAATATTTTATTTTGAAATAGATTGTGAAGCCACCCATCATCATGAATGTTTGGGAGGGCGCTGGAGGAAGAGGGAAGGATATTGAAGGTAGAAAATGGTATATTAGAAAGATATTTGGGAGTATTGAAGGGGGTTTTATGGAGAAAGAATATGACTTAGTATCTTGAGGAGATCTTATTTTGATGAGAAGGGAGGAAAACCGAGGAGGACGTTAACTCGGGGATTGAGTAGGTGGAAAACTCAAAGAAAGAAGAGAAATTGAACTATGGAGATCAAACTATGAACTATAGATGGAGGTATCATAAAATTGGCTGCTAAAGTGTTCCAACAAGGAGCAGGGCCTGTGCAAGAAGATGAGAGACCTTTTTGGCACGTTAGATGCAATAGAAACCTGAAAAATCAGGCATCCCTCAACGTACTTGGATTTTTTGAGATACTTATGCAAAATATCTTGCATTCAGTAAAAAACATGAAATGTAGGAAATTGAATCACCTTTCCGAATATATAACTTTTATGTATCGAAAATTTGCATAGCTATGTCAAATTTCATTTTTCCTAACATGCACTTTTTATTTTTCAGGGAAATTATAAGGTATATGTTTTTGTGGGTGCAGCCTTTGAGGGCCTAAATGATCGAATCAAGCTACAAAAATTGACATCCATGTAGAGAACCCATAGCAACAGTGCGGCATTATTTTTAGAAAATTAAATTAGTAATTTTATAATATTTTTATAATTGTCTAAGTGAGAAAACCTCGAAAATGGTACATGTTTTGTGGGTGTAGCCTTTGAAGGTCTTAATGAAAAAATCATGAAATGGGGTTTTGATAGAACGTAGAGGTTAGTGTCTAATTGTGCACCATATAATTTTTGTTTGAAGTGATCAAGAATTGAAAAATTTATAGAAGAAACACTAACAGTGTGTTTCACAAGTTAAGGAGGTAGGAGAGAAAAGAATTTGAAGAAAAATATGAAAAATTAATAATTTTAAATAAAAGTTACATATTTGGAATCTGTAAAAAAAACCATATTTGTGTTTAAGATTTCGTCAAAAATGATTGTGTGTAGCATACTGTAAAGAGTGGTTAAACACGGGTTTCTTCAGAAACTGGAAGAAACACCCAATTAGTTTTGGTTCATGATTACCATAGCACAGGTTTGGTATTACCGAAGCAAACACCAAACCATACACATACGATTAAGGTTGACATGTGACCAAGTGATTTGGATTGGTTTTTACTCTAAAAAACATGGCGTGTTTTATTTGAATTCAAAAAAATATTCCCACTCATAGAATTTTGAAACGCGCTCGTGTTATAGTGAACAAAAACGCACTAGCGTTATAGTGAACCAAAACGCGCACGCGTTATTGAAAACATAAAAAATATTTTTTAATAATTCAGAGGGGGTAGGAAAGACTTTGGTTAATGTTTTAGAAGGGGTGGGGAAGGCTCAAGGGAAACTATGGCTAATATTTAATAGGGGTGGGGAAGGGTTAAGGGAAACTA
>LPNX010591722.1:37360-92075 GCA_001517045.1 Pseudotsuga menziesii | reverse complement strand
TATATTCTATAAGGCATGTATCAGAAGTCAAGCTTCCTCTTGTTCTTTCCCGACTTTGATCCACTAGGCTCATCTATGGGATCAATGTGCGTCGATGGATCCTGTAAATTAAACATCAATTATTAAATTGAACTAACTATGTACTAATACATTAGAAAATTATAACAAACACTCACCCCCACCTCTGGATGTGTCGGTGTTCGTCCTATCACCAATATCCTCCTTAGTGGAGTCAGAATCTGTAATACCATATCTCAATTAACTCAAAACCTATCAACATCTTGTTGGAAATTGAATGAAACAATTAGTCATCAATAGACATCTCACCTCAACGACATCCAGTGATAGCTGGAGTTCAGTTCCTTGTGTCGCAGACAGAGCCGTTGGTTCAACATCAATGATGGTCGGACCGGGGGGGCCAGGAGCTACTTCTTCTGTTGGTGGCTACAATCACCAAATGTTGAAGTAGTTAGACATGCATGAGTAAACAATAAAATACAATAATAAACTATGTCTAGCTAAACAACAATAATAAACTATATGTCTATATCAACTTAACGAGTTCAAATATCATCGAAGGATATACATTACCATGGTCTCAACCATGGTAGAACCAAGGGGGGCAGGAGCTGCTCTTGCTGCTGGTGCCTCAACTGTGGTCGAAACAGGGGGGGCAGGAACTACTCCTGCTGTTGGGGCCTACAATCACCAAATGTTGAAATAGTTAGACATGAATGAATAAACAATAGACAACAATAATAAACTATGTCAAGATCACATTGAAATAGTTAGGTATACCTCGGTGTGACTAGCTTCCATTGATGAAGCAGCATCAACTGCTGCATCAACCATCGATGCTATACTTTCTTCTGTTAACTCCGGCTCCTGATGCAGTAAACATGCAAATCAAACATTAACAAAAACAACTTATGCACCGGATTTCAAGTTAAGCAACAAATATCATCGAAGGATATACATTACCATGGTCTCAACTGTGGTAGAACCAAGGGGGGTAGGAACTGCTCCTGCTGCTGGTGCCTCAACTATGGTCGAAACAGGGGGGCAGGAACTACTCCTGCTACTGGGGCCTACAATCACCAAATGTTGAAATAGTTAGACATGAATGAATAAACAATAGACAACAATAATAAACTATGTCAAGATCACGTTGAAATAGTTAGGTATACCTTGGTGTGACTAGCTGCCATTGATGAAGCAGCATCAACTGCTGCATCAACCATCGATGCTATACTTTCTTCCGTTAACTCCGGCTCCTGATGCAGTAAACATGCAAATCAAACATTAACAAAAACAACTTATGCACCGGATTTCAAGTTAAGCAACAAATATCATCGAAGGATATACATTACCATGGGCTCAGTAACTCCATGGCCGTGGGCAGCTCGAGTCTTTTTTGGAGTGGACTGCCTCATGTACACATGACCCTTGTCCATGGAAGGCCTAGGAGGAGATGCATTTGCAGGAAATGGCCCAGATGTTTGGGTCGATGCCTACAATCAGCAAGTGTTCATGTAGTTAGATGTATGCATAATTCAACAAACACATGTACATGTATTTAAAAAATGACAACTGTAATTGTTTACCATATTAAAATGTTTACCTGGGTACCATGATGTGTCTCGTGGATCTCTCCACCCAGTGACGGATCTGGGATCTGCAAGTTTAATAATTGTAAATATTAGACCATAGATAGAATTAGTGAACTAACATGTAAAGTATGTGGAAATTAACAAATTATTGACAAGCATAATTGAAAAATTGAAATTTTAGAATGTTTACCTGAGTAGAACCAGATGGGCCTGTACCATCATGGATCCCTCCACCAACAAAGGGATCAGTCGCTGCAATGCCATGCCCCAATCCAAAGTCTGGGGGGTCTCTGGCGTCAAAACGCAATAACTGCAAGTTCACGAAATTAATATATTAGCTCAAACTATATATTTGTGTACAAAGAGGAAACTAAATGAAGAATTTATTAAAATTAACGAGATCTACATACCTCACTCAAAAAACCACTGAACGCAACATTTGTGGAAATACCATAGCAGGGACGACCACATGATGTGCACACGTGAGGATCAGAACTCTCTTGGGGATGTGCCGATGGTGGTGCATTGGTGGATGGTCCTGCATCAGTACGTGGTGGTGCACTAGTGGATGGTCCTGCACTGGACGATGGCCTCGAAGAAGACGATGGCCCCGAAGAAGGCGATGGCCCTGCATCGTGACCACTAGGTTCTGCATCCCCACCCATCTGCTGAAGAGTAGTGTTATGGCGAAGGACCAGTCGTGCCAGTGTCAAAAAAGCATCCCATGTCTCAGAAACTACGCGAGTTGCAGGTGGGACATCTGGCCCATGCAATGGCGTGCGAGGTGCAGGGATAGGGCGATTAGGGTCTTGGACCCTCGCATTGGGTCAGTTTTGGGGCATCCCCCCAACGATCCCCTGAAAATTCAAGTAAGAAAAATAGTTCATGTGTTTATGCAACATGAACTCCGCATACAACTTTCGAAGGAAATACAGGGGCATTTCCGTGTTGTTATGCAGTGGAAAATCAAAGACCGTATACCATCTATCCATCCTGTTATCGATAAATGGTTGGAATGTGCACCACTCAATGGATATATGTGGCCGGTTTGCATTTGGGATTTCTCCAGTCCGAGGATCCCTGAATAATGCAAAAATGTGCTCCTTTGTTATTTTTAACCTTCTTATTGCCACATAATCCAATCCATCCTCTTGTTCTCTTCTTTTCCTCTCTCTATATGATGTGATATCATATAGTATATTAGTTGACTGTGAAATAGTGTCAACAATAGCATCCATGGTGGATGCAAGAGAGCGGCGAATCTCATCGCCGCCACGAAAAGAAGCACTGATGCCCCTTAAGCAGGCAAGCTCAATCAGGATCGCGGCATTCGGATCCATTGCACCAACTGCAAAAAAAACATCAATAAGCAAATCATTAGAAACATATACATGGCATATAATGACGTCTCTTCAAAATTGAAAATGTATTAAATCAAACTCAAGTTAGCAATTTAATGACAAATTCACTTACATATATTTATTTAAACTTAAGATTAAACATTTCACAATTAAAACGTAAGTTTCGTTCAACTTGTGACTACATTCAGTTAATGAGTAAGTAAGAATTGGATATAACTTGTTGTGGCTTAGAAAGATGGTTGTGCTAACCTAGAAAGATGATTTGAATTTTGTTGAGAGGTTTGTCTTTCGTTTAAGGTTTGGATTTTGGCAGGAAAGGAGGAATTGTTCATTATTTGGGACATGCCTTGGAGGCTATGATGATGTTGCTTGATCAAGGACAATCTTTCTTAGAGCATGATGATGGATATTCCAGAGCTAGCATAGTCCAGAGTTCGACAGGAGAAAACCCCGATGATATGTGTCAATGGGCATTGTATGAGTACAATTTCAAGCTTATGATGGTCTCCTATGTGTATATATGTAGAGCATATGATGTGTATTATGATGATCCTTGATGATTACTTGATATGTATCATGTAGGTCATGTTATGTACATGCAGGGTTCATCAGCTAAGATTGATGACTTTGTAGAGAATTTTGAGGAGTGTTCATTTTCTACTTGTCTTTTAGGATGTAATCGTGTAGTGTATGAGGATATTGGGGCAGGCATTCTGAATAGTGAGTCATCTCTCCATTATGAAATTGTCCATGGTTCTATAGCGAGTACGAGTTCTTTCATCACTTTTTGAAAAGATGCTTGTTTATGCTTCAAGTCATATTGAAAAGATGTTTGTTTATGCTTCCTAGATTCTAGTGAGAGTGGTTTTTTTTCTAATGGTTATGGTTTTCACAATCTCTAGGAATTTTGACTTGCTTGTAATTTTAAAG
This sequence comes from Pseudotsuga menziesii, assembly GCA_001517045.1. NCBI lineage: Eukaryota > Viridiplantae > Streptophyta > Pinopsida > Pinales > Pinaceae > Pseudotsuga > Pseudotsuga menziesii. The sequence goes on along the minus strand of LPNX010591722.1, from coordinate 88,174 downwards.
GCCTTAATTCATATGTATGGCATATGATGTAGATTTTTAGGCAATATTTGGTTTGTTGGTGAATTTCTCTTGAAGGGTCTAGGCTCTTTTGGTCATGTAATTTTTTGGGTTATTGACTATTCTATTTTTTTTATGTACTAGAGATTTTCATTTGATTAGATATAGAATAGCGTCTAAATTGTTTTTATGAGGGAAAAAGAAAATACAAAGTTTAGTCTTCCTACATAATGCATGTCAATAGGGTTTTTCCAATGGCATTGCCTAGAAACATTTGTGTCAATTGTATGTGATCAATTTATGTGTTTAGTCTCGGGAAAGGCATTGGCATATCATCATCTTTGGTTGGTTGGTGTTTTGGCTATGAGATGGTTGTTTATTTTTTTATGGTTTTTATGGAATTTACAAATAAAAAATGGTAATTTAAGTATCTAATTGAAAAAAAAAAAGCTATGGGTGAATGAATTACATGTTAATATGATGATTCACCGGAGGATTTGTCTTCAAATCGAGGAATGGGCACTCTTCCAAGCTCCTAGGGCACGGGCACTCCGTCGTAATCGCGATCGTGTTTGGTGAAAACGACTCTCGGGTCGGGACTGTGTGTTTTTTATTTGTTTTTAGATTTACAAAACGCGCACGCATTATAGAGTTACAAAACACGCACGCGTTTTGGAGTTCTATAACGCGTGCGCGTTATTGTTACCTGGCCTACATGTCTGCTGACATGTCAGGCTCGGATTTACTATTCCAAGTGCTATGGAAGAGGAGCGCGTTCTTTTTCTATGTAACGTGAGCCTGTTCCTAAAAAGTAAGATTGCTTTTAAAAGGTCCCTCAACTTTTTGCACACACCCAGCAACTACATGAGCTTAAGAGGAAGCCTACTGCAATCTAAAAAGTAAAAAGAGGTATTCTACTTTATCAAACTCTCCATATTTCAGTAATGAAAAATCAAGAGGAAAAATACTTTTATTTTATTTTATCCCTAATGTTGTTAAAATTGTTACTTAATGAAAATGCCATGCTAGGAGAAATATAGTGTCAAATTAAACTTATGTATAGATCTTTTATATATAAAAAAAAGAGTGGTAAACAATAAATAAATTCTCCTATTATCCCATAAGGAAGCTCTTTAGGAGCTAGATAAATACAAGTATAAAATGACAGAATTTAAGTACTTTTAATGATGGGCATTACAAAATGGTACGAGAGCTTTAGGCTTAAAAAAATGGAACTTTAAGGGTCTACTTGCAAAAAAAATTATATACCTTAAGGGTCTACTTGCAAGAAGAAATTATAATGGAACTTTAAGGGTCTACTTGCAAAAAGAAATTATATACATATAGATACATATATAGAATATATGAAATAAGCTCATGAGAGGCAAACATATACATATAGATACATATATGGAACATATGAAATAAACTCATGGGAAGCAAACAACACAGACTATCTGTAAAATGAAGCTTTTACAAAGTTAGAACTACCATAAAGTAACTTGAATGAGATTGATAAACAAACCGATATGAAAGTGTAATTGAAATTAATATTTATGGTTGTAAATTCATGGTTTGGACCCTTGAAAATTAGGTAATTTTTGGTTCCTTGGAACTCCTCATTTATTACCTCCAAATAAGATAAAAATAGGTTTAAATAAAAACAAAAAACTCAAAAATTATTACTTTCTATATTATATTATTGTGTTTAAAGGCAGTTTACACAGTGTGTATATATACACACTGTAATAGAATATACACACTGTATAAACTGCCTTTAAACACAATAATAATAAAATATATATATATGGGTATATATGGTATTGTGAAAATTTAGGAGAATGCGCCCACACAGGTGACGAGAGATAATAATGAGTGTGTGAAGGGTGAGTGACTGTTAATGATCTTTTATAAAATAGATTCAATCCTATGACATATTGACTATTAGGGTATCGGTAACCAAAATAAATGAATAAGAATGTACGAACGCGCCTTCACCACTCCATCTAGCTTATTTCTTATCTGTAAATTTAAACTCTTAAAGTTGACAGGGTCACTTGTTCACTTTGTAACACCGAGCAACATGTTCAGCAAGCGTGTATTAGATATGGGGTCTCCGAGCAATATTTGATGATGATATCTCTAAACAGCAATACCATGGATGTGGTATATGTATGAAAGGGAGTCGCTGGATTTTGAACCCGCCTTCATCAATGCACCACTAGATTTACTTAATCAGTTGTGGCTGAATACAACAAAAAATTATTGATAGTTACATCAGTTTTTATGACTGTTCATGAGAACCTTCTATAAAACATCGTCACTTCATCAAAGGCAACACAACTACTGTCAACAGGTTTCTGTGGTGGGGCACCCTCGGGTCTGCCGAGTGTTGTATGGATTGCAGTTTAGGCAATTTTGTGCAACAATGTGAAATGAGACTTCTGAAGTTGCATTACAAGCATTGCATAAAATCCACATCTTCTTATTCTCATAGAACTCTGGCATTGGTATCATTGCAACCTCTTCGTCGAGTTTCTGCCACACCTTTGACATATCACATACTGACTTAGAGCACATTGGGAAAAAGAACTGTAGGTGCTGTTGTATCTCTTGCAAGCAATCCATATGAATGGTGTTTCCAGAGGGTAGTACATTAATATCAATCCAAGGATAACAATCCAACAGAATCGAGTAGCAACAACCACATTTATAACAGTGGAAAATTAATCCATTACCTGAACTTCGAGTTTTGCACGGGGGGGAATAGTTTAAAGGAGCGTAATTCTTTAATTAATCCTCAAATTGCAATCCCAGCAAGACTGTCTTTGAGTGTTGTTGAAAACGCTGGTTGAAAATGTTGATTGAAGAATGGCTTCACTCACTGCCATCTATATCGTAGCTTCCTTTACTCACTTTTGTTGAAGGAAAGGGGTAAATGAAATTATAGACTTATATATGAATATATAAATGACCTCTCGACTTATTGTTTTTACCTCCAATCTCTTTCCGTTCGACTAATACTCAGTGATTCATGAACTCTTATATAATTGGTTGGGAATAATGGATGGAGGCGTCCAGAGAAAAAAAAGGGCTAACAAGATGTCCTACCTTAGAAACCTAATCATTGGACTAAGTCTGCTCCTACCGGTTCAGTAATATATGGACAAAGGCTTGCTTAACTAATTCACTGTAACCAGTAGAATGTATATCATTTAACTTGTATTGCGGTTATTAAGTGTTTGTTAGGCCAATGCAAAATAGCGATTTCTCTTTCATTGTCCTCAAAGGTATCCAAATGACTACCAAATGACTATTTAGTTCAAGGTTAAAGGATGAATTATAGGGTCAAGTATAGGGGGAACATCGATCTTCTACACGCCAGCTATTTTATTACATACGACATATATATTGAATCTTCCAATGTAAACCTTCAATCAACCATTCTTCCAACAAAATGCTTAACCAAGTGCCATGAATAAGAAGAAGGCGAGCTATCAAATGAGCTAACTGGTGTACTAAATATTTTTAATAGGAGGAATAAAAATGACCTACCGTATGGACCGGGAGTTATATCTATTAATGAAAGAACTAGATCATTTCCTGTAGCAGCTCGTGCTCCTCCAACGCCAACGACTACTGATTGTGTTAGCATTATTTCATTATTGCTATTGATATAGTGGAATTCATTTCATTAATTCCCTCCTACACTATTAAGATCTATAATTCATGTAAATCAAAATTTGACTTCATAACTCTTGTGGTCACTCCTTTACTTACAACAATCCGATTTACACCTTCTATTGGAATGGGAACTGAAACTTTTGGATTTACCAAATCCTCATCTGAAACCTAAATTATTGAATTTCCAGAGAGGGATCACATGTCTTTTGCTCTGTAGGCTACTTCTTGATTGCTATTAGTTCAATAAATATTATAAACTATTATGTTGAAAAACTATTAATGAAAGAACTAGCCGGGGGTTATATCTATTAATGAAAGAACTAGATCATTTCCTGTAGCAGCTCGTGCTCCTCCAACGCCAACGACTACTGATTGTGTTAGCATTATTTCATTATTGCTATTGATATAGTGGAATTCATTTCATTAATTCCCTCCTACACTATTAAGAGATAATTCATGTAAATCAAAATTTGACTTCATAACTCTGGTGGTCACTCCTTTACTTACAACAATCCGATTTACACCTTCTATTGGAATGGGAACTGAAACTTTTGGATTTACCAAATCCTCATCTGAAACCTAAATTATTGAATTTCCAGAGAGGGATCACATGTCTTTTGCTCTGTAGGCTACTTCTTGATTGCTATTAGTTCAATAAATATTATAAACTATTATGTTGAAAATAATTTTCTCATTACTATCATCTAAAAAATAATAATAATAACCAAGTGTAGCCCTCACAGTGGCCTCCTCTACATTTTTAGGGCTAGCTTCCTCTTGCCTTATAAGAAGTTATAGACGTAGTTATAATTTGTTGTTCAGAGTCTGGCCCACCCCATCTACTTGTTTCCATAAAAATAAATCTATATAATGTCCACGCCCAGTTGTGAAACGTGTCAATTGTGAAACGTGTCAATCCGAGGCTTCCTGTATCCAGTGATCAAATTTGAAGGGTGGGTCTTAATTTCAATTGGAAGGGCATTTATTATCTCAGCCCTTCAGAAAGGAAGGGAAATATAAATAATTGTTCTTTAATTGACAAGTATAAATTAGCCAAACCTTTTCCCTAAAACAATGCAAAAAACAAATTTTGTTTTTCAGTGCTTGTTGTGAAAGCATACATGTATGTGATGGAGGGGCCTAAGTCAAGTGAATCCTTGCAACTCATTGTATTTCTAAGTCTCAACACTCCTTTTAAATTGAACCAGAATACCAAAATAAGTTTATTTCTAAGTCTCAACACTCCTTTTAAATTGAACCAAAATACCAAAAAAAGTTTATTAACCTCTAGATTTGAGAAAGTTATAGGTGTGTGTAATTAAGTGCTTGGGGCTCTAAAATTTGTTGTGTTTTGTACCAGTCCACTAAATAGATAGTCATCAGTAGAAATTTAAATTATTTAATGAAAACAATTAATGTGTATAACCTCCATTCCTAGAACATTTTCCATGCTGATGCAGGCTACTACCCTCTTTATTGTCTTACCAAAAGGCATGATAATGAGGAAGAAGACATAAAATTATGGACTTCACCTACAAAGAATGCCTTGCAATCACATTGGTAAGGACTCGTGATAAGAAGATCACAACCATCCAACCTATCAAATCTTAGTTGATATTGTTAATTAAAGACTTATAAGAGAAATTTAATATAAGACTTATAGTTGTATCTTACTCTCTGAGTCTTGACACATTTAATATTTTATGGTTGTCTTTGGGCCTTGACCCAATTTGTATTATAAGGTGAGGATGTGCAGGCATAATAATCCTTAGTTATGACTATGAGATGAGGATTTAAAGAGAAGAGAAATTTATATGGATGGATAATTTTAAAATTTGCAGTTCTTTAGAAATGTTGATATAAATTATGCCCTTCTTTATTGGAAGGGTAAAATTCAAATTTTAAATTTTTTTAAGGACAATTTTAACTTTACACTTCTGAAAAGGACTAGAACCCTTTCAAAGGGCTGTGAAACGTTCAGACCTGTTTATCGAGAGTCCCCATGTCATAACCCAAAAAGGACTCCCCCACACGCGCATGAAGAAAGTGCAAATCCCAAAGCCTTGCCCTTTCTCACTGGAGAAGCAAGTTCGAACAAATGACTATATAACTATCCCCCATCTCAAACAGTAAAAAATCCTTGCTTTTCAGCATTGTCACATATCTATCACAGGTACAATCCGATTTCATAAACCACTATCTATGATAGGGGAAGCTGGTCAAACTTGCATCCCTAAATTACCTCCTCAAAGCTGGTAAAGCTATTTCCATTAAGTGTGGATATAAGTATGAATATATATAGATATATATATATACACGCTATTACCAATATTATTGTACGATCCGATTATGAGAGCTTAACGCAAAGAGATCTCCACTTACCTATCGTTTGGAGACGCCCACAAAGCTTTCTCAAATTCCCACCAGAAGGTCGGGGTCAAATCAAGACCTCATTGTGATTAAAGGAGCCCCCTTGTAGGATATATAAACGCGTAAGGATAAGCGGAGTAAAATATTAAAAAAAACGTAATGGGATTTTTCTCGGTCCATGTGTGATGTGGATTGGTAAGCATTCAAACTGACATCATTTCCAGCGGCATTAAAAACTAGCAGAACTGACAACACTAGAAGTAGCATTTTGAACTGGACTCATACCTATCATTAAAAGAACCAGGGGGTACTACTTTTAAAGTGGCTCGTTCCAGTGTCCAGCCAGGCATTAAGCTCTAAATGGGGATATATAGCGTAATATTCTTAATTACCTTAAAATACACTTAATTAACAAAAAGATTGTCCATAATCCACCACTCGTTGGATGGTTACAAGACTGTATATTATTGTTTATTCGATAAATGATGCTCTTCGTCCAAATTGGGTATTGAGCAACCCTTCCAAGCCCTATCATCTGAGGCGAGTAAATCTATTTGTTTTGTTTTCCTCAAATCAATCTATGATATCCATGCCTGGGAAGGCCTGTCCTGAGCATAGTAACTATGTTCACCTTGGTTTCTTTGGGATTACCTTTCGGCTGTAGAGATATTTCATGGCAGAAATAAAAGCAGCATTAGAATGGGGTTGTTCTGGCGGGAGAGAAAGGGAAGGTTCGCCGCATCAAGCCAAGTAGAAATGTTAGGGCCGAGAGCTCAGGAGTCATTAAGGGGCGAGGGCGTTCTGCCAAACAGTAGGCCATAGAATGGGCCAGTCTTGCAGACGCCCCTCCAAAATGGTAAATAATATTAATTAAATTAAAAAGATAAATAAAAATAAAATAAAATAAACAACAACGAAGGGTTTAAGCCTACACCACATAACTAAGCAACAAAGTCTTTTCCTGAACCTTTAAGAAAACCTCACGCATTGTTCATACTTAATCCCTGCAAGGAATAGTCGTTTTGGAAGGGGATAGAGACCGACTATGGCTCTATTTTTCGATATTATTGTTATTATTAATTGTTCTTTCTCTTTATAATATAATACAATACAACTAGCAGCAAATGGATTTAGATACCGAGATGCCTAAAAATAAAAAAATTGGAAGCATATATATATAAAACAAGTGTTAGTACTAAAACACAAATATCAAAGTAATAATAATAAAAATTTGATATGATACCCAATGGAGGATGTGAAGCCAAGTTCCAAACATTTATTGAAACTATGCATGAAAGAGCTCTTACCACCTAAGTTGTAATTAGTGGTCTTTTATCAAGTGAGCCTCGTGAATTGGACAAAGATGATTTGTTCGGACTTCAGAAGACTTTCGGAAGTACTTCTCGGAAGTGCTTGTTGTACTATATCACATGTTCATACCCCATAGGGGAGTTGTAATAAAATGTTCTAGCATGATAGTGTCTGTAAAAGACTCAGTCTCTTAGACTTTATTTCTCAATCCGATTAACCTAAGGGGTTTTTTCCCTTGGTTATTATTGGTTGTTGAATAAACGAGTCATAATTTCTGAGTTTTTCACTCCATACCTCCAAAGTTGGTGTGGTCAGCTTGGCATTTGGGCCTAGTGAGGTTATTAGAGTCTGTGTGTCAATATATAAACATGCTAGGCATTATTGTTGAGTCATATGAAGATGTCTAAGTTTTAATTTTTTTTAAATTTTTTCAGTGTTTTTTATTAAAATTTATTTTTTCCAAAAACTTAGGCTATTTTTTAATAGTTTAATTGGAAAAATTGGTTTTGTAATAAAAGTGGGCTCAAAAGTCAAATTCGGTCATGTAGGTACTCATTTTCAAACTAAGAGCACTTAGTAAATCTATAGACCCACTATTTCCTAGTTTTGAGTGATTTTCCATCACTCGGGTGAAAAAACCCCAAAAAATCAATTATTGATTATTTTAATTAATAAATTGATGAATAATGGAGCAAATCCAAAATCCTAGATCAATGGATTCTCAACCGATTTGATTGAAATCAGTCTCATCGGCACCAGATTGACTGGATCTCACAAATCCTTGACTAAAGGAGGTGATCTCGGTGGATCCAGAGTTGAACTTCAGCCTCCTTTATGGGGAATTGCGCCCTCTTTGTCCTCCACACGCGTGGGCTCTTCTTGGAGCTCTGTGGTTGATGCTTCACTCAGCAGGTCGATGTGTCAGCTCAACCAGCCCCCTAATTGACATTCAGACTCGGCAGAATCTCAGTTCAGCTTCAGATTAGGCATTGATGGACTCTCCTTCAGCTGCAGTGGTCTATCTCCTTGGGATTTGCGCTCCCTCTCGGATGGGGTTTCAATTTTTTGCATAAATAAAGCATCGTGGCCTCCTTTTCGAGTGAGTAAGAGTTGGATCGAGGAGCTATTGCTATTGTAATACTGTGTAATATATTTTTCTATTGGAATAAAGTGAAGCTTTGGAGGCAAGACGGTGTCATGTCATTGTATGTGTGGATGAACATTGCCATGTTTTACTAAGGTAACCTATATCTATGTTCATAATTTGCTAATTGTTTGTGGATTCATTGCTAAGATTGATAATAAGTTTATTATAATCTTGATAGGAAAATAGTTTGTTAATAAGCTTATTGGCCATCTCTTTCCTTTTTGATGCATGTTTAGAGATCTAGATTCAACATGTTTAATAAGTTTGTATGCATGTTATTATAAAATCTCTATGTATGTATTAACGAGATCTCACAAGTATTAGGCAAGTCTTTGGATTTAGTTGCAAGTTCCTAGCTTGGAGAGGATGTTGATCTAGTTTTCTTCTTCACTCTCTCCAAAACCATTCAAAGGCATAGTCACTCGACATTCTACCGGAAAGCTCCACGGTTGATCGTCAAGGCTTCCAACAACAAATGCTCTTCTTTTCCTCTTCCTCCTTCAATTTTTTCTAAAATCAGTCTGGTTACTTGTCTATAGCTTTAAAATTGTTTAGATCTATCAATTTCAGAGTTTATTTTACATAGATCTTACTGCCTTGAAGCTCATAAACTAGATCTCATTCCTAAAAGAAAATTTACAAGCATTTTAGATCTAGTTTTAGGGAAACTTGTCGTTTTTCAAGGCTTTGAAAGTAGATCAAGAGCTTGTTGAATCCATGATTGTTTCCTTAGAGTCTAAAAATTTATATTCAGCAATTTAAGTGATTCATATTGGCTTCCCCCAAAGCAGGCCAAGATCCCAAGGAAAGCTTGCTTTCGTTGGTTCATTTTCTGCTTCTTTAAAAACTAGTTTTAACTTAGAATTTTTGGGTAAAAAGTTTGTTCAAAGTACTTTTGGGAATATTTAAGTGTGATAAGCTTGCTGGTTTTTAGCAGGTCTAACAGAAAATAGGAGGAGGCGTTGTCCGGAAAGCATTTTTGGACCATTCGAAACCCCCCACGGGGTCTTCGTCTTCCCAAAATTTCAATTTTTTGCAATTTGTAAACCTTTGGTCTCATTCCATATAAGGACGAGGTATATTAATTTCATTTTTCTAATATTTTAATTGATGCTAATAAAAAGAAGAAAAAAAATCGAATAGGCCCGTTCGAGCCTACTCACCACCCCCCCTAGGGGGATCCGCGTCCATTTCACTTTTTGTATTTTTCCTTTTTTTTGTTCTATTTTAGTATTGACATGTAGGATTGTAAAATTTGATAACACTTTGCATCATTCCATATTTTCAATTCAAAAGTAATCATACTACTTACCCCACCACTTTTCGATTGACCTGCAAGGGGAAAGAGATGGGTGGTAGGACTAATTAGACAACTAGTGTTGTGTATCTTTGATTCCATTTTCATTAATTGTTTTAATAATCATAATAAAATTAACCTCTCCTTGATTCCCCGATTGAGTTCCACTTGGACAGAAAGAGGTTCCTGGAGGGTTTTCTGTTTAATAAGAACACTTCTTTTAAAATTTACTAAAAACAACAAAGGCTCCAGTGTGTATGCTTTGTACTTGGTTGTGGTTCGTCCGATTAGTCAAGCTGCATCAAAAGAACTTGAGTGACTAGATTAATTAGTCTTCACCTCCCAAATTGACAAACCGTCAGGCAAAAATCCAACGCCTCGAATGAACTGTAAACGGTGGAAAAATACCCAAAGGAGTGGGAACAACTGAAAAGTGACATCGAGGTGCCGATCTTTGTCACACCCTAATGGGTGTGTTATGAACAATAGTCTCCGAGACTCTGTTCTAGCCCACAAACCACCTTGCGGGTAGCTGTGAAAGTTCACTTTTGGACATACTCTAAGTACCCTTTGGGTATATCTGGAGTCCCCTTTTCACCTAATTTAATTCATTCACATTCCACATTAATTTAAAATATACCAAGAGACATTTGCAAAACTTTCCTTCAAGCGCATGCAAGCAAATTATTTTCTCTATTGACTCCATTTAAGGCACTGGTGATTTATTTGATGAATTCTTTCAATTATATGTATATTGAGTGTCATTACTGTGCTTATATGCTTTAAATCTTGTATCTTGTTATCTTTTGTTTCCACTATTTTATTTCAAAACTCCTAAACAACTTAATCAATATAACACCATCACACTAAGTAATTAGCCTTATTAATCTAATAGGGTCTACCCCCCTTGTCTTCGTTAGGATTTAGCTTGAACGGAGGAGTCAAGAACAAGGTGACATCCTTGACTCGAGACTTGCCCCCAAGGACACACCGAGTGGATTGAAGATTTATAACATGTAACCGAGGTGTGTGAAAGGCGACAACAAGAGCCAAGACAAATGATAGTTTAACCATTTACACATACCCACTAAGGACTCCACAGAGATTACCCTTGGAATATTCTTTAATCAATCAGAAGACCAAGCAACAGGTCAAGGAGAGCACTTACATGTGCCTGAGCAGTGGGAGAAGTCCTCGCCATAAATCTTGTTATTTGCACATTCCTTCCCAGAATACAATGTTTCCATACTAACAATATCTTATTTTCTGGTAGATACCACACCTTGTTACATTTAGCACCCACCACTCCATAACTTGTAAAAGATCCCACACCTTACAGTGATTGTAGTTGCAGAGCTCAGTGATCCGCATAGGGTTGAAATTTTGAGATAACCTCGCGCGCGTGAAGGGGGGGCGGGGCATGTGTACTTATGGAGAACTACCTTCAACCAGGGATCATGGAGGACAAATGTGTGGCTACATGCATAAGGATCGTGGCTTACATGAAGAGCTCCCTTTGATGTTAGGGTTCAAGTCGTGCATAATGGTCCACGTTTATGCTTCTAGATATAATTTAATTTGAAGGAATAAAGAAATTATTTTAGCCAAGGGTTATTATAAATCATAATTAGGTGGATATTTATGTATGCATGTGGGAAATTGAGGATGGATAGACTACCACGTGCCACCTGTTGTGTTATCGAAGGTTGTTATGGGTTTAATATTGTTTAAATGCATGAGCCAATAAATTTAATAATAATAATTGGGCGTTGAAAATGTACATGAAGATTCCACCTATACTTACATTAAAAACAAAAATAAATAAGAAAATAAAATGAAATATTGGTGCTTTAATTGTTGATGGACAGCTTGAAGTGAGGTTGAGAAAGGCTCACAAGTCACGATGATAGCTTTAGGTTAATCTAAGTGAAGATTAAGTTAAATCAAATAATTTAGGATATATTTAGTTTAGTATAAGTGAAGATTAAGTTAAATAAAGTAATTTATGATACTTAAATAAATTAATGGGTTTCATCACTAATTAATCCATTGGAAGATATGGAAAATGATTCTATGAAGGAACATGGCAATACCATGTTAGAAAGTAAGTCAATAACAGAGATACAAAGTTTGTTTAAAAAGAAAAAAGAAATCTTTATGGTTAGGGTTTCATTGTTCACGAATATGTGTGTTAGGTTTTCTTAGGTGCATTGTACTAAAATGATTATGATTCTTTTAGGTTGTAAGAGAGAAATTGATATGATCTTAATATATGCCTATTTATGATCAAACGAATGCTTGTCAATACCATAAAATAATCAGCTAATAAACAAGCTTATTAATAGAAAGATACATATTGATAAACTAATAACCATGTGTTCTTACCTTGCTTCACATAGAGAAATTTTGTGATATAAGGGTAATTGGAAGCAATCTAATGTGCCTTCTCATTTTGAATGGAACAATCTTGTATCAAAATTTAAAACTATAAATGACATGGTGTATCACAAGAATCATGGGACACAATTCCTCTCAAAATCTTGTGTAATAGTATGTAATTCGTTGGAAATAAATGTTGAAAAAATAGGGGGTTATCTAAATCTATGAATTCAGGACAGAATTGTATCAATACTTGGGAAGAAAAATAAAAGTTGCATTCAAAGACTAGGGTATTCTATAAAAAAAGCCAATGAAAAATGGCACTATCGAATTTAACCAAGGCACAACTTTGTTGTAGAGAAATATATTGAGAAACCTTGAAGAGGCAGGTTATCCTCCTATAGAAATGTCAAATATAATATAGAAACACCTATAGGATAAAAGTAGTAATAGGGATTAAAGCAATAATGGTTTCCCTCGGGAATATATTTAATTAAAAAGGGGAATAAAGAAATAAATGAACGAATAACATTCGCATTCTTATAAGATCTAGTCATGAAACCCTTATAAACAATAATAGTTCTCTTAAGTTAATGGTTGTCCAATACTTTTGTTGTCGTGGATACGATAGCTTATTATTGCTAAGAGAATAATAATGTATAACTTTAAGATTTGAACTACACAAACCTTCTTACTTGAGAGAGATATATCAACCTTAAGGATCCTTAGTAGTTGTGTTGAGTGATTCAAATTATGAGTTCCAAGACCTCCATATTAAATTGCTCGTTATTTCATGCTAAGTTGGATAAATATGAGCTTCTATTAAAATAATAATAATAAAACTCCGTTGTGTGATGTGAAAACCTATCAAGATGACGTAACTTAAATGATATTGGTAAAAGTTAAGAAGTAGGATGCTAAGGTGGATAGCACATGATTATAAACTTTAGGGATTTTGGATATAATATTGTGATTCAATAGAAGGATTGATAGAAATGTTCTTTAATTATTAAAACAAATATCATGGGATACAATCAATAAAACTATAAGATAACATCGATGGGTTTGGTCAAGTTAAATCTTAGTGGGATAGGTATACCCCAAGTTATGCTACCTAGGATGACACAAAGACTATGCATTGGTAATTTCCTCACTATTCTCACCATAACTTCGGGTTGAAGTTTCCTAAATGGTGGGTGTATGTAATGCCCCATATTTTGACTAGACTTATTTATGAGTTAGATATACTGCACTTTATTGCTTATTACCTTCTAGACTTTGCTTGGTTGAGTAACTTTACTTATGATGTGATGGGACCAAGATTATGATGTTACTATGTTTATTATGGCATTATGATTATGATATTATTATGTTTATGATGTCACCATTATTATTATGTTGCTATGTTTAGGCGGTTATGATGTGTTGATTATCATAGGATTACTGTTGAAATGTTTTATTATCAAATGTGAAGCATATGATGTGGCGTGTGGATACCATGTTACGATGTGACCAATAGAATCATTATATGTTCTGTGTACCTCTGATGAATTAAATTATTACATGAAATAAGGATGAGGATGATGACATGATCAATTGATTATAAAGTGAAATTACTTGTTAGACATGTGTATTTCTGAAGTACTGACACACAGGGCATTGGCGCTACGTGATAGTCAAATGCTTGATATTATATGTGGAATAGTGACTTGCTACGCAATAAACCTTAGCAACCAAAAATGATGATACGATGACACAATCCAATAATCCTAATAGCAGAAAAGTATGGTTTTATAGGGTATAGACCTAGGATGTTGAGAGGGATGGATGTATTGCCTACTTGGGGTTGTGGGAGGGCAGTGCTGAGACATGCTCCCCAATTTGTTGTGATGACGACGGTCGGATGCCTCCGAGGAGAGGCTAGGTCCAGTAGGTTAGCCAATGCTACTGCTCTCATGCTCTGTGTGGTTAGGCCAGTATAGCTGGCATCCACTTTGTACTAGCATAGGAAAGATAAGGAGGATGTGGATGCAGGTTATGATGGAAGGATATGTTAGTTATTATTGTGAGAGATGGTATTCCTGATCTTGAGTTACTGGTGGTAGGTACCCTTCCACATGGTTGATTAATTAAACTAAATATACACACAAAGATAAGGACATGAATCTTAAAGGGGTTAAGTGTTAAATAACTGAGGACGCTAAGATAATTATGTTATATTTATGTATGTGTTCTACTTGCATGAATGAGTATTATTAGTAAATAGTAGGTATGCCTAGGAGAGATGATGTTTTCCTATAGTACATTTATGACCTATGCATGCACTGGCCACGCATGCACTCTTTGCACATGTATGCTAGTATCAATAAGCAAATAAATAATAGGTTGAATAATCGTATAAGTTGTAGTAGGAAAATATGATGATTATGTATTAATCAGGTTTATATAATTGATGTTTACTTGTTGTATATGTGTAAGCATAAATCAATTAAACTATTAATTAATGGTAATAAGCAATTAAAATAAGTATAATCAGTATGAAGTATTGCTAATAAATATTAGCTTTGGAAAGATGTAGTGTTTAACTATTAATCTTAATTAATTAAACCATTGAATGTACCTCAATTATTGATAGAAGTGTACTAGATTATCGCTAGGGTACTTAGCAATTAAACAAATAAATGTTGACATTAGTATTTCCCCATTATTATTGTTGTTGTTGTTGTTGTTGTTATTAATTATTAATTATTATTTTTATTATTAATATTACTCTTATGTTTTAATTAAACTACAATAAATTTTTCCTTTTCAAAATTCATGAACAAATCCATCAAAAAGTCCTCTTACCAACTTTAATATTATAAAAGTGATTGATCCTTGTAGAAGTATTATTTGTTATTAAATGTGCTAAGTAAGTTTAGGTAGGATTCACTAAAATAATATATTAATAAAATCACTACCATGTCAGATTTAGAATCAAAGTTTAGATTTTTGTAAATTAATCAATCCGCGACTTGAAAATTGGAAGAGCTAAGACGATAGCTATTTAAATATTATTTTATTTAACATATTAAATAAATGATAAATATAATAATGGATCCACTGCCTCGGGAAGATATTAAATTGAACGATTCAAGAACCATTAAATGATATACATTTAACCCATTAAATGCAAACTCAATTATTCCTAATACCATTGGACTACTCAAGAAATAGAAGTACAAGAGAAATAATATTTTATTTTGAATTAGATTGTATTTAGTGAGCCATCATAATGAATGTTTGGGAGGGTGGTGGAGTAAGAGGGAATGATATTGAAGGTGGAAAATGATATATAAGGAATATATTTGGGAGGATTAAAGGGGGGTTTTATGGGGAAAGAATATGACTTAGTATTTTGAGGAGATCTTATTTTGATGAGAAGGGAGGCAAACTAAGGAGTGGGTTAAATCGAGGATTGAGGAGGTGGAAAAATCAAAGAGAGAAGGGAAATTGAACTATGGAGATCAAACTATGAACTATGGATGGAGGGATCATAAACTTCAAAGTCTACAATTCGGATTATCAGATTGTGGGCTTGGGGGCTAGGAAATCCGTCGATTTCCTAGAGCCAGCATGATGCGCTGGTTGGAAGGGTGGTTTATCTAGTTGGTTGCTAAGGTTTTCCAAGAAGGAGAAACTACATGAGCGTAAGGAATCCTACTGCAATCTACAAAAAAGAAAAACAAGTATTCTACTTTATCAAACTCTCTATATTTTAGTACTGAAAAATCCAAGGAAAAATACTTTTGTTTTATTTTATTGCTAATGTTGTTAAAATTGTTACTGAATGAAAATGCCATGCTAGGAAAAAATTACTATCAAATTAAACTTATGCATAAATCTTTTATATAAAAAAAACATGGTAAGCAATAAATAAATTCTTGTATTGTCTTACAAGGAATCTCTTTAGGAGAAAGATAAATACAAGTATAAAATGACAGAACTTAAGTGCCCATTAAAAATATGGGAATTAAATAACTTTTATAGTTAGGCCACAAGGAATGTCTTGGTAACTATAAAATTGAATTGAAGTTTATCCATTTTCCTTTTCCAATGATGTTGTAACTTTTATAATCAAGCGAGAAGAAATGGCTTGATAACTCTCAAATTGAATAAAGGTGTCAAATGTCCCTAACCATTAATAATTAGGAACCATCTTGGTTCTATGAAAAAAGGAAATATCAAACCAAGTGATCTTGAGCATGATAGAAAAATCAGTCATTTGTAATATTTAGGAACTAAACTGACTACTACATAACTCCATCAATTTTACATACATGAATGAAGGGGGGGAAACTTTCACTGAAAGTACACCTCAATGCAAACCCTCATATTCACAATGAAAGAATTCCATTATCCTTTAAGGATAATAGATTTGCCAAATATACAAGTAAACATGGAAACAAATGGGTGCATGTCAACAAGTAGGTCTAGTAACTCTAGTAAAAGTGGATAATGATTATATATACAATCCAACAGGTTTAAATATTCCCTCTAATATTAAACAGAGGAAAGGAACCTAGCCATATTTCAGGTTCCAAATAACTCATGGCAAGTTGCAACATCTTAGTGAAATAATAAGAAAACATACTTCAACCCCAATCCCCAATAAGAATTCAAGAAGATCCCCTTCGATTTGGAGTTCAACAAGTACTAGCAATTGAATGCTTATTCATCAGTTACCTCTTATAGTATACCAGTTGTATACATAATGTTCTATATATGAAGTGACCTATTCAATGTAATTTATAACTTATTGGTAATACTTCATGAAGCTTCATAGTAATCACAATGATAGCATATCTATATCTCCCTAATCAAGTAGTTTAAATCATTTATTATGTTTTTCACTTGGAACCTTTACACAAGCTAGTGTGATTCCAGTTTATATTTTATACTCTTCTTGTTTCTGTCAAAACCACCTATCATAATAAGCATTTTTATATTTCTTACTCCAATTCTCATCACACTATCTCATACTTTTAGTCAGGGTAATTTATATGGATAGTATTAGTATCATTAATTTTCACATTCACACAAACATAATCATAACAATTCCAATGATAGTACATGCAAAAACTAACTTGATCATGATAGTTGGATTAGAGATACCACCTCTTTGTAATATTGATTCCATATAAAGGAAACAATGGTATTGAGAGTAATACTAAGGATTCAATGTGATATCTATACTAGTATCTGTGTTTCACCTTTAATGCATACCTTCTTTGTATATACTATATCAGTAATTAGTCTTACAAGTTATAATGGTTATAACATATATGTGATGATTAACGAATTACATTGAGCTATATACCTTTCTTAAACAATATAGGATTGACACCGGGTACATATGGATATCATACTAGTTAACCAAATTAACTGTAATACTATCAACATCAGTACTATTGTATTATGTCCAATCTATTGTGTTTCCGTAAGTATCATGGTCATTATGCCATGGACATGATTACTCTACTGATTGGGATAGTAGTGATATAAAATGTATTCTATTTACATAATTTGCATATAATTGATATTAGGGATAGTTAACCAAGATGAAATGAGGTATAAGTGATAGCTTACTAATGATTAAAGTAACAGGTGCACAACTATTCGAGTGGAGGGGTATTGAAAGGAATTACTAATATATACGAATCTCGAGGAGATTTATATGATGGATTGTTTAGTTAGACATAGATAATAATAGATAACATACAACAAGCTACGATACAATAAGGGGGAATAAATGGTTCTACTAAATTCATATCGACTCTTGCTTAGCTCGGTATGGGATTCTAAGAGATATACCAGTACTAGAGGTATACAACTCATTATACAAACCTAATTTAACTCTTTGCACTAAATGGGTTTAGTACTACCTATCCAAATGAGATGGCTAGTACATATAAGTAACAATCACAAGCTTATGTTAGATACATGATTATGTCCTTTGATTAGTGGTAAGTGAGACAAAAATGGCTACAATCAAATGTTTTTACTATGAGTATGAGTATTCCATTACTTACGTATAATATTCCATTAGTATAAACACAGTCATATTCACTACTATACCGAGTCCAATTACTACAAGATATTTTCTAGAGTATCATTCATTAAAATAATAGGGAACAATACTACTCTCCTCATTATTATACCAATACTTATATGTTACTCTGAACACTATGTTGGATATGCTTTCACTAGTAGATTTACCATTAATATGTACATATTCTCAGGTAAGCTATGTACCTTAATAACTTCTATTTCCAAATTGATTCGATTGACTTAATCTTAACAATAATCATTAATCTATTAGATTCATAACACTAATAATGATAGTAATCATACATAGAATAACTATGGGAATAAATGTTGGGTTACTTCTTGTTAATAAGGGTAATTAGACTACCAATGTTATTAAGATTATATCTATGTATGTTGTATAAAGTATAGGGTCCTTATTAGAATTTGCACAATAGGATCTTGAATAAAATTATAACTTCACTAAGAATTACAACAGATATCAATAGAATAATGATTAAAGTAGTGAGCATAAACATCAGAGAGAGAAATCAATTGGAAGAATATTCGTATGCATATTATTCATCGATGTGATTACAATAATTAATACATCTCAAAAGAGAAAAATGAATACCAAAGAGGAAATTCAAATAAATCACAATTAGGTTGGCTTACTTGTTACTAATTCCCCAATATGGAAATGTATCATCATCCAAGTCATAGCTAAAGGTCATGAAATGGATAACTAAATCTAGGTATGCCATTAATGACATAAAAACCAACAACTATTGGATTTTAGGAGAAAAGTGGAGATGGTGGTTGAGTCAAAAAGTTGAAAGCATGCCCAACTTATCGTAGTGAAACTTCATCATCCTAATCCAAGAGAAAATCATAACAAAACGAGCTTAAACTCGGAGAACATGGATAAAATCATAATAAAGAAGGAAGTGTGATTTCTCTCATAAAGGAGAGAAAAAAATAGGAACAAGGGTGCTATCATATTCTAATATGGTCAAATAAAGAAAAATGTGGTCTCATAAACTAGACTATGTGGAATAAATTCACTAATAAGTAGGAGATCTAATAAAGATATAAACCTAATGTTTAGATGGAATTATATTGCAACAACCCCCCTTAATCCAAAATGGTAGTGAGAAAAATAAATGAGGGCCGAAGCAACTACGCCTATGGTCATCCTTTACATTGTTCACCGATGTAAACTAAAGAAAAAGGTAAAAAAACATGGGGAAAATTCTCCCTAAAAAATGGACATGAAGTATACTAGAAATAACTGGTCCATATTCCAAGAAGGTTTGAACTTGATTAGATGTCTAGAGGAGACTTATTGGGAATAATTGGTTGTTTCTACCATGTATAGATCATGTTCTTGACCTCTACATTGTATGGAAGAACAAGAGATAGTTGAACCCATGTCTATATCATGTGCTTTGTCTTTGAATAGTCTACAAGTGAATGGTGCTACTCATTGAATCAATAACAAAAGCAGTTGCATGATGGAGACTAAAACCATGTAGAGAAACTAAGGTACGCTGACAAGAGAGTGTATTAAGGTCCTCATTAAACTTGATCTTCGAACCAAGAAAGGTGAAATCAGGTCCAAATGAGACTTGATGATCTTAAATATTTTAACCAAAGGTTATATCATCTCCATGAAAGTGAAACAAAAGTACTTAGTGTTCCAAGGAAATTCCAAATGCACTACATTCTTCATCTTCAAAGGAAAATTGAGGAAATGTACTATTCTTCATAGATGAATAAATACAAAACATTGCAACATTGAGGGTGAGGGAGAAACCAAAAACTGAAGAATGTGATCTAGGTTCCAAAATATCCAACTTATCCGATAATGCTACATCATTCAATGACCTATGCACAAGATCAAGAACAACTAGCTTATCATCCTCAAGATAAAAAATTGAAGAGTGATTAGAGAAAAATGAGATATGGATATCACTAATTTATTCATCAACAATGGAAAGTTGAATGTATTATTCATGTACATCTGCTTCATGTGAAGAAACAAAGGGAGAAGAAGCCTTTCCAAGGAGACTTTCACCAATATGAACTTCATAATTTGTTGATATTTCTTCCATAATATCTTCTTCAAATTAATGAACAACGTTGAATCCTTGTTGATCTAACCTATTGTAAATGTCATTTTTCCCTAGAATTGATGATTAGTGTGTTCTTCACAAAAATCATATTTCAGTAGGCTTGGATAGTTCAGGTGTCCATAGGGACAAAAAGGAAGGTTTCTAAATTTGTAAAATATAGTATCATTGAATAAGATGGAATGACAACAGTGGAAAAATTAAATATTTTTCCATTGTTATCCTATGGTGTTCTCATAGGGATGGACTAGTTAGAAAAAAATAAAGTTATCCAGAATTTCTAAGCAGAGTTGTTCACCTGTGAAGACTATAAGGGAAATATTAGAATTCTAAATGACATACCTCGTAAGGTATCAATGAGTTATATCTCTTCCTTGCAATTAAACCATAGTGCACATAAAGGATGTAAGTTATATGCAACACACGTGACAAAGTTTGGGAAAGAGAATGGATCTAAGTTGGATGAGTATTATGTGCTAATGGAATTTCAATATGCGTTTCATGAAGAAGTACCTAGATTTCCTCATTAGGGAGACCTAGATTTCACTATTTACTTGGTACTAGAAGGAGTACATATATTGAAGGAACTATATTTAACGAGAACCCAAGAATTGGTATAACTTAAACTACATCTGTAGGATCTGCCAAAAAAAAATACATCAGACTTATTATGTCCCCATTGGGAGCTCCAATTCTATTTGTTAATAATAAGGATAGAACATTAAGATTGTTCATTGATTATAGATAGTTGAACTAGGTAATTATAAGGAACG
The DNA here is from genome assembly GCA_001517045.1 of Pseudotsuga menziesii. Taxonomy (NCBI): domain Eukaryota; kingdom Viridiplantae; phylum Streptophyta; class Pinopsida; order Pinales; family Pinaceae; genus Pseudotsuga; species Pseudotsuga menziesii. Next base: position 67,018 of record LPNX010591722.1, on the reverse strand, counting down.
TGTGTTCTCTACCCATAATATTTGATGATCTATTTGATTAATTACGAGGGGAAAAGGTGTTCTATAAGATTTATTTAATATTTTCTTATCAACAGATTTGGATCAGAGCTAAAGATATTCATAAAACTACATTCAAGTTTTGATATGGAAACTATGAGTTTGTAGTGGTGCCTTGTAGCCTCAACAATGCACATGTTACCTTTGTGTTCCTCATGAATAGTATTCTAAGTAAGTATTTGGATAAATTACTAAAGTTGTTGTGCCATTTAGATCATCAAGCAACGAGTCCAATATTATTGATGCAGTAAAAGAGGAGTGAATATACACACTGAACAAATTAAATCACATAGAAAACAAATGATTATAGCTCAGATAATGATAATATCATTCTTATTAATTAATCCGGTGTTACAATATTGTTACATAAGGAAGAATTCAAATTCATTAGGGATGAGTTCGAATATAGCAATTGGATGTGACTATATCTAACTAACTAGTTAACTAAGGATGTCTCCATCAATATCGGAGTCCAAATGGTTAACCGAAGATGTCTACTCAAGTCACACAATCAGTAATAATCAGTTAAAGCAACCTAACTAAAGTGGTAGGTGAGGAAAAGCGCCTTATCCACATGCAGTCATGTCTAACTGCCACTAACTGAGTTGACTATGATCTAACTGAAAGTAACTGGCAAATAACTAAGCTTAACTAGTTCCAACTCCAGCTGACTGAAGGAGGTTGGTGTTGGGACTCCCAGTGGCTCCTAAAATGTAGGGATTGGTATAGGATGCACCTAAAATTATGCATGAAAGTGCATTTACTAGAAGTTAGCATCTAGTAGTGTTCCCCGCACTCTAGTAACTGGTACATGTGGCCCCATTAGGCCAAGTGGACCCAACCGTACTAGAAGACCCAATTAATTAAATAAAACTCCTAAGTTAGGGTAAAATCATCTAATGCATAGTTTGGTCAAGGGAGGATTATAAATCCTAACTTGGACAAATGTGGGCCCTGGTAATAAGGCCAAAATTCACCCATGTACAATCTAAAAGATTAAAAAGTTTCTTAATAAACAAAGGTAATAGGGGAAAACCTCATGGGACCCCCCACCCCTCAAAATAAGAAGAAAATAGGAAAATGAAAGATATTTTTAGAAGAAAGAAGCTTCCTCCTTAGAAAAATTACTTGAACAAAAAACTCCTGCAAAATTGTAGCTCTATGCAGTAGCATAGTCCATCTGTGCAAAAACATCCTAAAGCTATGCATGTGAACCTCTCAACGTTCTTCTGGACTGATGAATCTATGATTTTTTTCTGGATGGTGAAGGTAGGGAATGATCAAGTTTCTTCTTCTATGGGCCATGCAGTTGTTCATTCTCCATCCTCAAGTAGCATCGAACTATAATTTTGTTCCACCACTCTATAGGGAGCGAATCTGTGACAGCCAATGCAACATGTTCAATCTGATACTGGGACCTAGTTCTTCTTTTGTCTTTTGTATTTCCAGCACCATTTCCAACTGCATCTATGAACTTTTGATACCATCTGGGCTTAGGATTTTTCTTTGGAATGGATAATCGATCTGTATCTAGAATCTCATGAGATTCAGTCTCAATAACATGATCATGCTGGATTTGATCTTCTTCATCTGAATCTAAAACCTATAGCAAATAATCATCATCAAAACATTGGGGAGAAATGGTTATACCTTCTTGTGTTGCTAATGGTGGTGTGTCATACAACCGATCTTCTTCAAATTGAACACTCCATTCAGTGAACCATCTCCTAGTTGCAACCTCCATCAATTTCTAAACTTGTGCATCTTCTCCATATCCCAGCAAAATGCATTCGCTACTTTGGGCTTGGATGGCCTTCCTCTTGTCAAATGGTATTCTGGCCCAAGCTTTGGAACCAAAAAATCTCATATCAGAGACATTGGGCTTATTCCCATGAAGTGGTTTGAATGGAGTTGCCCCAACTACTGGTTTATGAGGCACTCTATTCTGCAAATACAAAGCACAGTTTACAGCTTCAACCCAAAGAGAAGGAGGGAGATGCTTGACATGGAGAAGGAATGTTTCCATCTCCTTCAATGATCCGTTCTTCCTCTCAGCCACACCATTCTATTTTGGTGTGTATGGAACTAACTTTTCCATTCAAATCCCCTATGATTCACAAAAATTCTATAAGTCTTGTTTGATGTACTCTCCTCCTTCATCAGATCTTATAGAATTGATTTTGTTACTGAAACTGTTCTCAGCCATATCTTTAAAAACATTAAAAATTCAAAAACTTCTAATTTTTGTTTCATAAAGTAGATCCAGCAGTACCTAGAACAATCATCAATAAAGGTGAGGAAATACCTGCAACCATTAATGTATTTTGTGGGAATAGGTCCAGCTACATCACTATATATCAAATCAAGTATAGAGGAAGCGTTATGTTCCTTTACAACTTCATGTGTCTTCTCTGGATGCTTACCTACTAAGAAACCAGTACATACTCCATTAAAAGTTTGGATGGAAGGAAAACCTTCAAGCATTTTATGAATGTGGAGTTGCTGGAGATATTTGAAATTGAGATGGACAAATCTATCATTCCAAGTCTTGTTGGTGTTGTTAGCATGAGACAATAATGTTGTAGGAGGATAGTCAGGTAAAAAATGTGAGAAATCATAAGATTTACTAGAGTGATTTGCAATACCTTTTGCTATGAGCTGTCGAGTGGATTTCTATGTAATCTCAACTGTATCTGAGTTGAATGTAACTCTCTTGGGAGATCCTGTATGAGTCATCTGATAAACCGACAACAATTTAGATGCAAGGGAGGGCACATAGAGGACATTCTTGAACTCTCCATGGTTCAATCTAACTAAACCCCTTCATTCTGTTGGAATTTGGGAAGCATCTCTAATGTGAATATTACGCCTTTTTGATAGTGTGAGGGTAGAGAAGGATTCTTTAGAGGAAACCATGTGGATGGACACTCTAGAATCCATTATGTATGATATTGACTAACTAAGGCTATATTTCAAAGAATGGCACCTTTCATCATATTTCGTTTGTGGTTCTTCATCAGTATTATTTTCTCTTTGTGGGAGAGCAATGTTATTCTACTTGAGGAGAGCTAATAGTTGGTCAATCTCCTTCTTTACACAATTTTCTTCAAGATGGAAACCCTTTGCACAATAGGGACATATCTTCTTATCAAACTTCTTTTTCTTAGAGCCTCGAGCTCCTTTAGAAGTTTTTTGATTTGGTTTAGCCTTCGAATAAACTTCTTTAGGATCCTTCTGCTTTAATTTACCTTTAGGTTGTGCTTTAGAATAGTATGTCACTAGGAGAGCTTGATCTTTGTAGGTCTTGCTGACTCCCATCTGGATCAACTTCTCTTGCTCCTTGATGAAGGACTCAGAAAATGAATAAAGAGAAGGAATTTTCCAGCCCGTAAAGGAATCCCTTTTGGAATGGAAGATTGAAACAAATATAGAATACTCAGGGTCAAGTTTGCTGAGAATGGACAACACATTTTCCTCATCCTTCCTTTATATTCCACACTTTTTTCATTGAAGTGAAAGAGTCTTGAATTTACTAAATAATTTCTCTATAGTTTTGAATTTGCTTGGATGTAGGCTACCAGTTCATTCTCAAGGAGGTGTCCCCGAAGCTCATCTTGTTTGCCAAACAAGTATGCAAGATTATCCCAGGATTCTCTGGGAGTCCTCAAACCTTCAAGTTGAAAGAGGATATCTCTGGATCTATGAGTGCATGGATAACCAAAAGATTCATCTGAATCATTCAGAAACTTGTTTCTCCCAACTAGATGATGGGGCTCAACCTCCCTTCCAAGTATTATCTTGAAGTATCTCTTGTTGTGCGAGGAAACTTGCATATCTGCCCTCCAATTAAGATAATTGAAGGGTGTTAGGATCTGAGGTGTAGAAGGAAAAATATCAATAATTCTCCTGTTGTAAAAACACAAATCTTCATACAAGCTACATAGCAGTTATAGAATTCCACTACAAAACACTAAAACATTCGAACTATGTTAGAATCATGCCTTACCTCTCGACATGAACACTTTCTCAGGGTCTGTCATGCCCGCATCATCACTCATAATAAATTCAAGGGAAGAAAGGTACCCTTTGTGGGATTTATGTGAAAACCCAACTGCTCCTAGTGTTCAATGGAGAGCAGATAGACATGAAGCTTTCTTGAAATGGATCTAATACCATGTTAAAATTGTTTTCTATTAATATCATCAAGAAATGAGTCCAATATTATTGATGCAGTAAAAGAGGAATGAAGATACATGCTGAACAAATTAAACCACATAGGAAACAGATGCATATGCCTTAGATAATTATAGTATCATTCTCATTAATTAACCCAATGTTACAATAGTGTTACATAAGGAAGAATTCGAATTCATTAGGGATGAATTCGAATATACCAACTGGATGTGGCTGTATCTGACTTACTAGTTAACTAAGGATGTCTCAATAAATATTGGATTCAAAATGGTTAATTTAAATGTCTAATCAAGTCACATAATCAGTAATAATCAGTTAACTCAGCCTAACTGAAGTGGTAGGTGAGGAAAAGCGCCTTATCCACATGCAGTCATGTCTAACTGCTACTAACTAATTTGATTATGATCTAACTGAAAGTAACTAAGCTTATCTAGTTCTAACTCCAACTGACTGAAGGAGGTTGGTGTTGGGACTCCCACTGGCTCCTAAAATGTAGGGGTTGGTTTAGGAGGCACCTAAACTGATGCATGCAAGTGCATTCAATGGAATTTATCCTCTAGCATTGTTCTCCACACTCTAGTAACTGGTACATGTGGCCCCATTAGGCCAAGAGGACCCAATGGTACTAGTGGGCCCAATTAATTAAATAAAACCCCTAAGTTAGGGTAAAATAATCTAATAAACAGTTTGGTCAAGGGAGAGTTATAAATCCTAACATAAATTTGTGTTGGTATTCATAGACAACATTCTCATCTACTCAAGGATAGAGGAGGAAAATACATAAGATATAAGAATAGTCCAACAAATCACATGGGAGCACCAAATGTGCATGAAGTTAAGAAATTGTGATTTGTTTCAAGCATAGATTCAGTACCTAGGGAATATAATTTCATAGAAAGGTGTCACAATGGACCTAGATAATATTAGAGTCATTATGGAATGGCCTACCTTAAAAAATGTAGCATATTTTTGGTTGTTCATGGGGATGGATGATTATTACCACAGATTTATTAAAGTTTTGTCAAATATATCTCATCCAATAACCTCATTGCAACAAAATGAATCCAAATTTATTTGGTCAAATAAATGTTCTCAATGATTTTTCAAGAGCTAAAATGGTTGTTGGCTACCACTTGCATCTTAAAAATTGAAAATCCCTATGGATATTTTGTGCTTTCCATGGATGCCTACAAGAAAGAATTAAGAGTACAAAAGAAAAATTATCAAGTAATTTGATATGAGTCAAGAAATCTTAATGAACATGAAATGAATTATGCACACTACTACATTTGGATGCCAATTCCAACATATTTATTGACAATGATAGTGAAAATCAAAGGGATTGTCATAAATTCCTTTCCATTTTTGAATTTAATCTCGACTTATTTTGTAATTATGACATGAGGTCTCTATTGCCTGAATTGAGTATGTTACATGTCGATATAACATAGTAGTTACATTTTCATTTTTTGTCTTTGAAATGATCAAAGCACCCTCATGTTGTCCTAGTCAATGGACGTTGGTGTTTAAATGATACTGACTATAAATGAAGACTATATAAGAGCTCATAATATTGAGCCAACAATTGTTTGACACTCTTGACATCTAAAATAGAATTTTCCATAGTTTTGACAAATATACCATGAATATTACAATTATTTCATATAAATATATATAATTTATTGGGTTAAATTATATAGCTAACAATTCCAATATCATAAGAGGAAAGCTTGAGGACTTATTCTAAGTTATGGGAAACACTTCGTGATGGTAAATTTTGGTGCCCTTGCAAAAATTGAAAGGAATGCAAATAATAAGGTCTAGATCGATAAAACATTGTTGGGAATAAGGGAACTTCAGAGTGGGGCATGAGTTTTATCAATTGGTAAGAAGTACTAGATGAGTTTCTTTATTAGATGTTTAATTTTCATTCTTATTAATTTAATTTAGAAGCTTTAATTTTTTTTTAACATTTGATTTATATATATACTAAAAATATCTGATATATTGTAATTTGTAATGTAAAAGATAAAATGTCCTAGGATTGGATTTAACAATACGCAAGATGTGCCAAATTGCAGTTGAAATGTTTTTATACAGGCTTATGGAGATCATCATGGAGCCAATAATGGAGATGATGAAGTTAATCCCATGGATGATAAAAATGATGATATTTACGTAATTCATAATGATGGGATAATAGATTGATCAACGACACATTTCATTCTTCGTCAATGGATGATAAATTTGATGGATATGTTGAATATGTACCTCTCAATAAGAAGGCATAAAAACACTCATATGGAGGTTCAAACACAAGTCTTCTTTTTGTAATTTTATTGTTGACGAAATTGAAAGTGTTGAATGGGTTATGTAACACTTTCCTCACACGTATACTAAGGTATGCAATATATTTATTCATACATATTAAATACAATTTTTTTGTTGTTTCTATTTTTCAAGTGTTTATTATATTTTGAAAAGGACGATGAAAAATTGATGAGCAATATTCATTCCTTTAAATTTTTGTTTTAATGTTGTAGATTTTTACGTTATATTATCCAACCATCACCAAATCATTTACTGCGTACATACCAAGAATTGTCTCTGATTATGAGAGATTTAGGAATGGAGTATGAATCAATTAATGCATGCCCTAATGACCACATTATATATTATAGACAACATGCAGCAATGTTGGATTTCCTTCAATGTGGAACTAATATATATCGAATCGATAAAGTAACAGATAAGGTACCCCACAAGGTTCCTTATCATATTCAACAATTCCACGTTTCCAATGATTGTTTAGGTGAAAAACATGGCACAATCTATGGATTTCCATGCATGAAATAAAAGTGAAGATGGTGTTATGTGAATGCTTACAGATGGTATGAAAGTTAGGGGCATTGAATAAATATATCCATTTTTTTAAAACAACGTCATAATTTTAGGATTGCATTTGCGTGTGGAGATGAGATATGTTTACTTAGTGTAGCCTATTTTTCTTATAAACAATAACCTCCCTCCTTGGATGTCCATAAAAAGGGAGCATACAATGTTGGAAATTTGTATTAAAGGTAATTTTTTAAATTAGTTATATTGTCTTGAAATACATATCTTTTCCATTATACTTAATTAGTTATTTGTTAGATATAAGGATTTATTTATTGTTCCTATTATTGATGAAATTCCAAATATATGGGATGGCATCACTATATAATACTTCTCCAATGAAATTTCAATTCCATTGATGTTTCCTCATGGCTAACACATTTTTGTGCTTATTAGTATTAAAGTAATATTGCACTCAAACAATTTTTTATTTTGCCAATGATTGAATAAATGTTTGATTTTTTTTTATAATACTTGTATTGACATAATTCCACATCTTGTAGGTCTTTAGAAAAAGGGTAAATTTGCATGTCCATTGTGTGGTCCTAGAGAGAGAGAGATTGGGGTTAGTGTTGGGGGGAGGATAGTGGTTAGAGATAGATAGTTGTTTTGAGAGAGAGAGACAAAGACAAAGTGGGGGATGGGTTGGAGAGGTGTGGTGTTNAGGAACAAATGGATAGAAAAGGGGCATATATATATATACATAGAGAGAGAGAGAGAGAGAGAGAGAGAGAGAGAGAGAGAGAGAGAGAGAGAGAGAGAGATTTTTGTAGGAGAGAGAGGAGATAGACTAAGGGGGGTATATATTGGATTCTTTTAATTGATTTATATGTAAAGAGAAACCCAATATTTATCCATAAACTTCATGATATAGCAAATTACTATATATCATCAAAATCATTACTTGTATTTGGATCCTCTTTTCCAATAGAACCTTGTTCCCCCCTGCCTCTAAGGTATATCCCTTGCCTCTATCATAAATCTCAAATTTTATCCTCGAAGGACATTAGTTGACACCCTACGATATTGATGAAACATCCCATCCCAAGCATTAAAAAATGTAGAATACACATCCCTTTCCTAATAAGTAATTTTTCTTTAGTGAGGGGTACATTTTTATAAGGTCGTGAAAAAGTAATTAAACAACCAACACCAAAACCATCAAGATACATAAAGGGTTTGATTATTTTGGTCAACTTTCAATCCCATACTCTCGTACATGATAAAATCCAATAGAAACATTACAATCCTGAAAACCTAAAAATTGTTAAGTCTATTGAATTCTAAATCGGATCTAAAATTCTACTTTCTACATATGAAGTTCAATGAGGATGGAAGTACTCTCAAACATCCTAAAACAATTCATGGTAATATTAAAAATTTAAGTAAAATGATGCGGAATGAAATATAAGGAGAATTCCAATTTTACTTTAATAATTTAATATTCCATTTAATGCTAGTGTTGATTATTGTGGTTTACCTTTATTTAGAATTTAAAAGATAGGAACAATAACATGGTCGTGTTAGTAACATTTAGACATTTTTTTTGTATAAGGACATCTACGCATTATTAACACATACACATTTCTAATTTCAAAGAAGTCCGGCACGAATGATTTTTTCCAACTATGTGGTGGATGGGGCATTTGTTTTGGTTTTAGGATTAGATTGTTGAAGCTATGGTTTTGTCCTACAACTAACAAAACATATTCATTTTTCATTTCCATATTTTTCAAACTTGAATCTACATATGCTAGAACAATTTGTTGCTAGTGAATTTGCACAAGCTTATAAATTATGTGCAGATTCCAAATATATAAAATTTTGAGGAAGAAAATATTGTTTTATATTTTTAATTTACTTTTATTTGGTCCTATGTCAAATTTATAAAAAAAACATAGGTTTCTTATTTTCTTTGCAAATTTTGATTGGTTCACCTATTTCAAAAATAGAAAAGAACCTACACAAGTAATGGTGACCTACACACTAAAAAAGCTTTATTGATTGTGTTAATACCCTCATAGAGGGTCCTAACACTACACATTGTCATTCTGAGGCTTCACTAAATTTAATAATTTAAAAACTAAAATAAAATTATTATTAAAAATTATGGAAAAATAATGTCGCATAAGAAAAACCTATTAACTACGACTCTGTATATTTATTAAAAAATAATAATGTTTGCATATTGAACCTGGGGCCTAATCTAATCATAGTCATTATGTTTTAGAAAAAGGATAACATAAAAATCTTAGAAAAGTGTCATTTTATTGCAGTAATAGTAATTTTCCATATATAAAACTTATATGCTCTCGAAGGTAACTCAATTTTATGCATTTAATCTTTTTACATCATGTTCTAAAATGTTGTGCAATTTCGTGGGAATATTAATTTATAATAATCATATTTCTATTTTTCCATGTTTCTATTGCAACGTTGTCATAATTGGAGAGCATACCTTGCACCATCCCTGAAAAAACATTAAAGAATGAGGTAAATTCAATACACTAGTGGATTAGATTATAGAGGGACATGTTGTGAATATTAGAAATAGGGATGGGTAGATGAGGATGTCCAATATACACATGGATTTCACCTACATTTTGAGCAATATGCTCAAAGTTCCAACCATGGGAGTTTGATGCAGGCACATCCCTTGTCTAAAAGGATATAATGCACATATATTTCTTCAGTTTATTTTGAGCTATATTATCAAATTTCCAACCATGGGAGTTTGATGTAGGAGCATCCCTTGTGCAAAAAGATATAGTGCACATATATTTCTTCAGTGGTTTAAGTATGATCCAAAATATTTTTATATATTGTTTCTATAGAATGGATGATGCTACAAGTCTGTAAAAGATGGTACAAAATTTGTGATGCTATATGATGTAGAGACAACCTTGGTCGTCTACCATATAGTGCGCACAATAAAATGTGACAGACCCACAAATACAACACAACAATAGGGTGTCAATAATTATTCCTTTGTAGTAATTTCATTAAAATACAATGGTGATTACAATGTAAAGTCAATGATCTCTTATAACTTTGTAATAATTAAATTCAACTGGGATCTTACAAAAATCAACAAATTATGTATGAAAGTATTCTTCATCCTCTAGATAATTATTGACAACAACATATATGAGTCAACTCTCTTCAAAACTATAGCATCCCTTTTTGTGGTCATGTACTAGTATTTATAGGGTCTTTCATTGTCCAAATTCTTGCTCAAATATCCTTCTAGAATCCTCTCAGTTTTTCTTTCTATGCTCCCATTCATTAAATCCTCATCTTCCTCCTATTTCTATATCCTACCATCTTCCACCATGCAATAACCACCACAGCTATTTGCCACCATAGCTATGAAATAAATGCTCAAACTACCTCCAAATTTATGTGTCCTTCTTCTCTTGTCGGCTCTTCGACCAATTTCCTGTCATCTTCCACATTGATCTGAATTATTCCATTTATTCAATTGAAACTATCCTCGATCTTATCCACTCCATTATTCATCATGCATGAGTGAGCTATGCCATCTATCTCACGACCCCTTCGACTCCTTGGTTGGTCTTCTTTCATCAACCACAACTAGTTGGTATCTCGAAAACTACCATTATTTCATCAACTCTTTATTTTGCACCCGTCTTTAGATCACTGGCCATCCTACAGACAGCATTGGTCATCCTACCTTTGACTGGTCTTCTTTTTGGGCATGTATTCCACTACATCAAGCTCCGTGGGTTGAAAAGAACTACACCCACAATTTTGCAATTCCTCAATCTTATCTATTTAAATCCACGCCGCTTCTTTAAAATCGATGTCATTTGACCAGACCAAATGTTGTCTCTTCTTCTAACTCCTTATCTTCCTCACTTCCCAAGTTCCCAATTTTGTAGTGCTTCCATAATTTCTTTTGTTGGTTGTAACAATCAATGGTCATGTCACCTCCACTCGTCGACCCTCCTCGTACCTCTATAAGTCAACAACCTTGATTTTTGGTGATATGTGTGAATCCTCGAGTAGTTATAACACACACGCATTGACCAAAATATTCTATAAAATATTGCATGGCCCAATCTTGTTCTGCTTCAACTTGTTATATGTTCTTCTTACGGAATTTTATTTTCTCATGTGTGAATACACTTATCACCTTCTACAAAAGATTGTAGTCATCTCTTCCAATCATCTCTAAACTTGTAGGTCATGTTACTTTTCTCTAGTTGTCTCCTAATATTTTCGTGCACTTCCTTCACGTGGTGAGAAAACGATTCTAGATTTGTGCTCTTCTACGTCCTGGTTGGTAACTTTGCTAACTGAACTACTCCATGTGGAATTATTCCCTACACAATATGAAATGGACTCATTCGATTCGATATGTTAGTTGAATTGTTGTACATGAATTCAGATTATGCCAATACATTCTCCCATTGCTTCAATTAGTCAACAGTTAAACACTTCAACAAATTCCTTAAGCTTATGTTTATGACTTCACTTTACCCACTAGTCTGTGAATGGTATGTATAATTGAACTACAACCTCATGTCAAGCTTATTCCATAGGATTCTCGAGAAATGGTCCTTGAACTTGGTATCTTTGTCTTAGGTGATTCCCTTTAGCAATCCTTGCAATATTAAGACTTCCATAAAAAACAATATATCAATACTATTTGCATCACTTATCCTCTGACATGGAATAAAGTGTGCCATCTATGAAAAGTTGTTGACTAGAACAAATATGGAGTAGTTACCTTGATGTGTCTTCAGTAATTCCAACACAAAATCCAGCATGATATCTTGCCATGGAATAGTTGGCACCAGTAGTTTGCATATAGTCTTATATTTTGAGTTCCTCCTTTGGCATTATGGTATATACTACACTATTGGATTCACTTCTTCACATCCATTGCCAATCCTATACAATTATATTTCTCCTCAACCAACATGTTAGTCTTATCGATGCCAAACTGTCCATTTAGTCCTCCATTGTGCAACTACCTTATCAAATTCTCCCTCATGCACCTTTTATGAGTTGATAATTAATGCCTCCTAAACAAATATCCTTCTTGTATGAAATAATCCAAGTATGGAGTGATGTCTACAATCCATGGCTCCTTCGACGCTTTCAAAGATTCAAAAAAAATATTCACTATCTTCATAGACATATTCATCAACTCTAACACTATGGATTGAATAGACATCAATCCCAACAATGCAACAATTCTTCGACTCAATGTGTCCACAATTTTGTTGATATTTCCTAACTTGTGCTTAAAAAAAAGTGTAACTATGTAGAAAATCAACCCAGGTCATATTCCTCTCGTTTATCTTTGTTTAGTTATATCGGTACCTTAGAGATTGGTGGTTGGTGAACAAAAAACATCTTTGGGAAACAAATAGAGACTCCACTTCCTTAATTCCTTCACAATGACCTAAAAATTGTAGTCGTAGACCAATAATTTCTTATTGGTGTCGCATATCTTCTCACTAAAAAAAACAATTGTTCATCCTTCCTGGATCAACACAAATCCTATTTCAAAACCTCTTTCATTGTAGTCGACTTGAAATACCTTGTCAAAGTCTTGGAGAGATAAAATTGGCCACTCTGTCACCTTCTGCTTCAACTTCTCAAAATATCATCACACGACCTCTATCCACTTAAATTTTTCCTTTTTTTATGCACATCATCAATGGTGCAGATATCCAACTAAAATCTTTGATGAACTTCCTATAGAAACTAGCAAGTCCACAAAAACTTCTTACCTTTATAGAACTCATCAAATCGAACAACTCTAAAATTTCTCTCATCTTTTATGGGTCCATCTTCATCCCATGTCTGAGATTATAAATCCCAAGTATACCAACGCCTTTTGCAAGAAGGAACACTTATGGAAATTCACTAGAACCTTTTCTTGACTCAACCTCTCTAAAACTTGTCTAAAATGAGCCAAGTGTTTGGCCTTCATCTTGATAAAAAATAGAATGTCGTCAAGGTAGACAATGACCAACTTCCCTAGAAATGGCTTCAATACTTTGTTCATCAGCCTCATTAATGTACTTGGTGCATTGGTCAGCCAAAATGGCATAATTAGCCACTCATATATCCCCTCTTTCATATTGAAGGTTGTATTCCAATCATCACCCTCTCTAATCTTGATCTGGTGATATCCCCTCATTAAGTCAATCTTGGTAAAGTATGTCGCTCCACTGAAGAAGTTGATCAAGTCATCCATCCTTGTTAATGAAAACATGTACTTGATGGTGATGTTGTTGATGGCCCTTAAATCAATGCAAATCCTCCATTCTCATCCTTTCTTTCGTGCCAATACAACTAGTAATTCACATAGACTCAGTATTTCTCTGATAAACCCTCTTTCCAACAAACCTTATACTTTTCATTTCAACTCTACACCATTTTTCGATGTCATCCTATGTGACAAATTGGTCTCCAAAATTGATTTAAGGATCAAGTTGATCTAATGTGAAATACTCCTTATCAACAATAACAATGCCAGCATCTCATCGGCCATTATGCCCTTGAATTTTGATAATATATGTTAGACTTGAATTGAAATATCCTTTGTTGGTCTATCGACATTTATTCCTTTGGGAATGGATCTAAAACAATATTTTTTCTTATTCTCCTCCTTTATAAAATCCTTGGCTGAACACATCAACACTCTCATCTCAAAGTAGTTATTCACACTTCCTTGGTTATTTGTATCTTACACCAAGGGAATCACTCAAAATTTCCTTCCATCCCTTTTTACTATGATAGTATTCTCACGACCGTCACACACCATATTTTGGTCACATTACCATGATAACTCTAGCAAAAGATGACATCCATCCATGGGAATCACAATGCACAACACACTATCATACAACTTGCCAATCTTGAAATTTATCACGCACTGTCTAGTCATGGTCACATGGTGTCCCTTCTACAACCATGACACTTAATAGGTTTTTTAGGTGTGGTAAATGCTACAAACCAATCTTTTCAATAACTTTAGTGAAGACCAAATTCTTTATGCTTCCCCCATCAACAATGGTCGTACAACATTTATCCTAAATCTTCACCTTTGTCCTTAAAACGGACTTCATCCACGCTGGTTCCTTTTGCTCTTGTTAGGTAGGATGCAGCAACATTCATCGAGTAATTATATTCCTACCTCCATCCAATGGTGTATATGTTGTATTCTCTCTTGCAGTTGAACATGTCTTCTCCTTGGTTCTATGATTGCTTGTCTCCTACCAACTTGCAATATGCAATATTTTTGGGAACTCATATGTTTTGTTTCCTAGTTATTGACATTTGTAGTAGACTACTTTGGGATTGTTTTGGTGTCTTCCTTTCAAAGTTTTGCTTTGACTGTAGGTTCCTCAGTTGCTAGAGTTTTCACCTCCTTGTCGATATTTTGGCGCACTATCTTTGGTCGTGCCTTCATCACATCATTCTTCATGACTTTCATCCTTATTAGACCCACCAACCTATCCTCTGGTGGCAAAAACAAACTTTTGGATTCGGTCAAATGGCATCTCTCTTCCCATAAGAGTCTTTCTAGACAATTTCTCCTCCACTTTTAGTGCCAATTTGTAAGCTTCATTGAATTTTCTAAACATCAACATGATCAGCTCATTGTAAATGGCATATTTCAAACCATTAATGCACCTTGTGACTACTTATTCTCCCTTCTTGGTATGTCCCAACTTGATAGATAATCAATAGAGTTCCTCATTAAATTCTTGCATAGTCAACTCCATCTGCCTTTGGCTTTTCAATTTCCTAAACAAAAAAATCATATAGTTGGTGGGAAGGAAGTTATCCTTTAGCTTGGTGACCATCCTATCCCAAGTCTTCACCATTTCTTTTTCTTTCTTCACTCTTTCATCCTCTACATTGTCCCACCACAATGAGGCATGGACTTTTAATTTCAGACAAGAAGTTTTTACCCTTTTGGGGCCTTCTATCTACTTCATCTAAAAATATTTTTGCATTTTCCCTATCTAGTATATTAATTCTTTAGGGTTCAGACTCCTTGAGTAGGAAGATACCTCCATCTTAGACCTACCTTTCATCTTATACAATACCAACAACATTTTTTCTACGTATTGTTCTTCCCATTCACTCTCAGGAACATTTTCTTCATCCTCAACCTATTGATCACTATTATCAAGGGTTTCAATTTCCATTCCTATTCTTTGGGATTTCTTCATTGCTGCTAGTTCACATTTCATATTTCTCATGGTATGAATGCACTCTTCAAAATGTTCATGGTTAATATCCACTCTTGCGCCTATGCATGGTCTTCATCCTACACCATCGGCATTCAATCCCCTATGACCCATTGTCATTTACTTAGCCAAATGGATCACTGCTACCCTAACTAAAACTAGGTGCACCACGTCCTCTACAACTCTACCCAATTGCAGCTAGAGTTGCTCTTCTCATCCAATAATAGTTGTAATCCCCAATGCATGAAACTCTTACTCAGATACCAACTGATGCATACATGACCTTAGTTGACCACAAATTCGTGCGCACAATAGAATGCAATAGACCCTCAAACACAACACACCAACATGGGTCCAAGAACTATGGATTTGTATTAATTGAATTCGTATACACTGGTGATTACAATGAATATTCAATGCTCTGTTGAGTCGTCCTTCATTCATCTGGGGTATTAAAACACTTAACAAATTACAGTAAGAGGGTATTTTTTGTCTTCCCGAACAACTATGAACAATAACATCCAACAACCATCTATCTTCTAACTACAGTAGACCCTCCTCTGGTCATCCACTTGTATTTATAGGTGCTTTCTTGGTCCAAATTGCTGCTCAAATATCCTTCTAGAATCCTCTCGGTGCTTCCTGTGACGGTCCCCGTTCATTATATCCTCATTTTCCTCCTCTCGCCATATCCTGGCATCTGGCATCCTGCAACAATTGCCATATCTAATCTAAATACCTCCATATTTATGCATGCTTCTAGTATATTATGCTCTTTAGTCACTTTCATGTTGTTGATGGCTTTGATGTGACTTCTTCGATTTGAATAGTCGATACTATCCTTGACCTTCTTCATTTGATCATTCGTTACGCGTGATTGAACTTTATCATTTGTCTCGTGATCCACTCAACTCCTTAGCTGGTCTTCTATCATTGACCATAATTGGTCGAGATCTCCACAACTGACATTCTTTTGTCAACTGCTTACTTTGCGTCGATCTGGAGGTCATCAACCATGCTCTATATTAATTCAGTCATCTTATCTCCAACTAGTCTTCTTCTTGAGTTTGGATGCCCGTACATCACTACATATCTACATTGTTGCTACAGAAAATTGCTTTCTTATTATATAGAACAAGGTTGCATTCATTCCTACATGGTTCTAATCTGCACATCCAAATATTTGATGATGATATCTTATAATGCATACATTAATGTGCAAATAGATAATTAAAGGGAGTAATGTTTAATTATATCTAATGTACACTCTAAATAATAAATTCTCTCAGACATTTATGAATGTGAAGGGATTCCTTGCCCTAAATATTACACCGAATATTCAGTATTTAAATTTTCTAGTATTCCTTCAAAACATCTACATATGCAAATTCTTTGATGTGGCGAGGCAATAAAGGAGAGGAGGATGTCACTTCATTCATTGAAGTTGTAGAGGTTGAGTGAATCCTAGAGTTCAAAAGAGTAGCTTCGTGAAATGTAATATGCTGGCATTCCATCTTTAAGAAATAGATATTTTAAAATTCTAGTTGTCTTTGTGAATATGTGTGGGTTGTACATATACATTTTTGTTTTAATTGGAATCATGTATGTGGATAGTTCTATTGTGCATGTTTGTGTGCTGAGTCGAGTTTATCTATGCATCAAGTTTTACATTTCTCCAACTTTATTTCCCTTTCAAGGTTTCGATAGTTGATCACTTCTTTAATACTAAAGCAATTTTTCCAATGACTTATTTTCTTGAAAAAATTTAACAAAACTATAAAAAAAATAAATTAAGAAAAAAAACCTAACCTAGTTGTAAGTTGCAAAAAAATAAATAATAATCAACCAATTGTAACTAAAACTCTTAAATAATTTAAGATTTATGGAGATCCTTCACTTTCTTATAATAACCTTTTAACCCTAACTCAAAAACCAATCACATTCTCCATGCCATATGAAATTAAATTAAATGAGCATTGCTTGCATCTTGACGCTAACATGAACAATATATTTTATCATATATGGACATATATATTTTTAGTAAGTAGACCCAAACAAGGTAGTTAGTTTTAGCTTAGCCTTGCTTTTAAATAAATTGAATAAAGAAAAAACCAACATAAAAAAAATATTGAAAAAAAAAAGTTAGAAAATAACCATCAATAAAAATATATAATAACTAAATTTAAATTTAAACATAAGGAGCCATTAACATGTGTTTAACATTAAACATGATTAATTAACATGTGTTTAACAATAAACATGATTAATGATTAAATGTAATACAAGGACAACAAAAGAAATGTTTAATTAAATGTAATACAAGGGCAACAAAAAAAAATGTTTAATTAAATGTAATCCAAGGGCAACAAAAGGAAAGTAAGTCAAGATGAGGACATAAGCGTTAAACTTGATTATGCTTAACGTTAAGTTTGATTATTCTTATTATTTTGACTCTTTTTAAATAAAAATAAATTATACTATTTTATTTATTAAAAATACAAAAATATAACAAACATGAATCGGAAAGACATTACGTGTAACGGTCATATACTTGTAAAATCTGATCCTTCCCCTCTCACGTCCGCAAAAAATGGACAAAGGTGGGGTTATTTAGATTTATTTACAAAATCTACGTTTGCTCAACATCGGCTGCGAGTGTAAAACAATTTGAATGCATTTAAATATGGGTTGTGGAATGACCTTCTGCACAAATCAGAAAGGTATTTCGATGAGATTCATTTAATCGGCCTTTTGAGACTCATTCAATCGGCCTTTCTCTGTGTGTGGGTGCGCCGGGTGAGAGTACAAATCTATTAATCGCATTTCTGTAACTGTAATTGATTGGATCATTCCACCATGGATCAATATGAAAAGCTGGAAAAGATTGGGGAGGGTTCGTATGGGAAGGTGTACAGAGCCAGGGACAAGACCACCGGCCAAATAGTTGCTCTCAAGAAGTGTCGCGTTAACTTGAATGAGCAAGGCATTCCACCTACCTCGCTTCGCGAAATCTCGCTTCTCAAGTTGCTCTGCAACGGTTCATATGTTGTTAGGTTAGTTCTTGCTTCTTTTTCCCCTCTGAATCTCAGATCTTGCATTGTTTCAATTTTTTTAGAGCATTGAAAATTGACTGGAACTTTTAGGTTGCTTTCTGTGGAGCACGTGGTCAAGAATGAAAAGCGAATTCTTTTCCTGGTATTTGAGTATTTCGACACAGATTTGAGGAAATTCTTAGACCCTTATCGAAAGAGCGTCAATCCTGTTACAATACCACCAAAAATTATTCAGGTATCATTTTCATTTTCATTCTCAATATTGCTGCATTAAGCATGCAGTTTTTCAAAGCAAGGGCTCTGATTTTTTTTCATGAGGCTTTCTTTGTACAGGGTTTCATTTATCAACTTTGCAAAGGAGTAATTCATTTCCACAACCATGGAGTGCTGCATAGGTGAGGGTTGAAGATATTCATAGAGTTTTCATTTCAGTTTCCCGTTGGTTTACATTTGCTGTAAATTATGAATCATTATGAATCATTTGCTGTAAATTTAATCCGATTAAACTATGAGGTTTTGTGAGTTCAAATTACTTATTACACAGATAAGCACAGGTACAATCTTTCTCTAGTATCAGTATTCAATTGGATTTGATTTTTTTCAGGGATTTAAAGCCACAGAATCTGTTGGTGGACACAAATAAAGGCTTACTTAAAATTGGAGATCTGGGTCTTGGAAGAGCGTTTACTGTGCCCGTGAAGGGTTACACTCATGAGGTTCATCCATAAATCCTTGTCATCAAACGAAGGGTTACACTCATGAGGTTTATCTTGTTTTAATGTTCTGACGTATTGTTAAGTATGTTTGCAGATTGCTACCTTGTGGTATAGGGCTCCAGAGGTATTGTTGGGATCCACCCACTATTCAACGCCTGTGGATATTTGGTCTGTTGGATGCATTTTTGGTGAGTGGCCTTCGAAATAATACATTTAGAAAAGCTTTTCTAATCTTAAATTTTTTATTATAATCTCACTCTTTTACTTCGTGTCTTCATTATTTAGCTGAAATGGTGACAACAAAGCCACTTTTCCCTGGTGATTCGGAAATAAACACAATATTTCGTATTTTCAGGTATGGATACAAAGTGATTGCGAAAACCTTTCCAAGCACTAACTCATAAACTCACATTGTAAATTAAATTGATATTGATCTGTTTTTCTGATTGAAAGGTTGCTTGGAAGCCCAACTGAGGAAATGTGGCCAGGAGTTGAAAGTCTAAAAAACTGGCATATCTATCCTAAATGGAAACCTATGAATCTAGCTTCAGTTGTTCCAAATTTATCGCTTAGCGGTGTCGATCTTCTCAGTGTATGTTCTCTCAAGCACATGAGGCCTTTTTTCTTTTGTTTTTATTTGCTTTCGAGAATTAAGATATTTACAAAGTTAAATATGGATTACAGAAAATGTTGGAGTACAATCCAGGAAAGAGGATTTCAGCAAAGGAGGCCGTGGATCACCCTTACTTTGATGATCTAGACAAGTCTCAATTCTGAGTTCCTGCTTTTAAGGATACCATAGCCTTTAGATCTACATATTAAAATAACTGGTTTTTGTTGATGTGAAACATTACCCAACATTGTGAAGTAATATTTTTGGTTATGGATTCATAGCCTTTAGATCTACATATTAAAATAACTGGTTTTTGTTGATGTGGAAACATTACCCAACATTGTGAAGTAATATTTTTGGTTATGGATTCATGTCTAATTGATTACAAAAGCAAAAAGATCTTTCAAACTTTGCAATATATTATTTTTGTTCATTAAATCGTAGGTGCCGAAGCTTTGGTTCGCTTTTCAACTTATTCTTTTTGAAAAATCAAATTTGATTTTACTATATGTCATGTCTCCCTTTTCCCAGATACGTGCATAGCATGTGAGTGATTCTAGAAAGCCAATACATCCTACAAACATTATATTTTATTTTACTCGGCATTTATTCTACTTCGTATCTCATTACAATACATCCTACAAACATTATATTTTATTTTACTCGGCATTTATTCTACTTCGTATCTCATTAAGGTGTCTATGTGATTGTAGCTGTAGATACCTTGGTCCATTTGCTCAACTTGATCTATTTCGAAAATAAAAAGATTTGATTTTTGGTTTAAAACTGTTTTTTTTTAATGATTTTAAATGATTCTAGAAAACGAATACATCAGACAAACATTGTATTTTATTTTACTCAGTTTATTATACTTCGTATCTCATTAAGATGTCTATGTGATTGTAGCTGTAGATACCTTGGTCCATTTGCTCAACTTGATCTATTTCGTAAATTAAAATAATTGATTTTTGGTTTAAAACTGTGTTTTTAAAATGATTTAAAATATTTCTATTTTATTTTACATAATTTGATTTATTTTAATATTTTAGAATTATTTAAATGATTTTTTCCATATTATACTCAAATAAATAGCTAAATAATAATTTCTATTTATAATTTAATTATTATTTTATAATATTTTGATAAATGCATTTAGAAAATTATTTTTACTAAAATATAATGATGATGGTGATGAAGGTAGTTAACAACTAGTGACATCAACTTGGTTTATAGGACTTGAAGAAGATTACTTGATTGCTATAATTTTATTGCTCTTAGGTAGCCATAGTTTTGACAAGTTAAAAGGTTAGGGAGGCTTGTATTATAGCAAAGATTATGAATTTGTGATCTTATATGGGTGCATCCAAGGCATCAAAGTGACTTTCATCCTCAAGACTTGTAGTCTCACATCAATGGAAAATCCTATCCACCCACGGAGTTTTAGGAATTGTCCAATGAGCTATTTCACTTTGACGCTCATGAGAGTTTGTTCTTATCTTGGCTATATTATTTTTCTTCTTCAAACCAATTAATGCGGAGAGATTAAGGTCAATGACCTTCTTATAGTATCTTTTAGATTAGGGTCAATGACCTTCTAATACTATCTTAATTTTCTTTCATCCATTAACTCTATCTTGCCCCACATTTTCTCTTTAAACTTAGATGTGATAATAATTTTTTCTCATTGATATCATGCAAAGTAACATTTTTATCATTTCTCTGATGGTTTAACCAAGCCATTTATCTTTATACTAGCCTCTCTTGTTACAAAGTTGATCTTGACTCGATTTTATTTAAGCAATTTTAGGAAGTCTCTAGTCTCCATGTTATTTATCCTAAGTTTGTACCTTAGGTACCTAGTCATAGCGATGCTCTCGATGGGGGGGAGATGCGGTTCTAGAAGGATGACATGGTAGCAAGTATTGACTTTAATTTTGAGGTTATACATTATGAAACACTTCTATATTGTTCATTTCTTTTTCTAGGAATCTATAGAGATGTTGCGGCCCCGAAATTCACAACCATACAAGATAACTAGAGTGACAAGAGCTTCAAAAAGAAAATTGTTTTATCTGGAATCATGAAGTTTGTTGATTTAAACTTGTTTTCAAGACCAAAATAAATTTTCCACCCTCCGTTAATCCTCTTCTTAATGCTATAGTTCCAATTGAGCTTGTGATGAATATAAGTTCTAACATATTTGTAAGAAGGCACTTCCTCGAAGTTGTTATTGTCATAAAAAATGTTAGCATAAGTGACTTTTTGGAATTGATAATCATGACTTTTATTTTGTTGGTGTTAATAGTCATAGGCATATTAGAGCATAGGTCCTTGAGAACTCTTATTTCTTTATCAATATCAAAAGGGAACCTTACCATAAGAATGATATTTCAAGCATAGAGAAGGAGGATGATGTTTGTTCCAGCTAAGGTCATGCCAACACGCCCTCCTTCTAAACAACTTTCTAGATTATTGATGTATATGCCAAAAAGGGTAGGAGAGAGGGGGAACCCTTGCTTAATTCCAATATTACAATTAATATCTTTTGACCATCCTTTAGTGCTCTTAAATTGTGTAATGGCATTCTCCTACAACCTTATCACAACAAATCTCAACACAAAAGGAAGCTTTATCTCTTCGATTCAATTCCACAACTCATTTCTTGCAACTATATAAAATTATTTACAAAAGGCCACAAAGCAACAAAAGAGATTAGATTTACTACTATGAAACTCCTCTGCAATTATCCTAAGCATAATAAAGTGGTTCGTGGTAGAGTAACGTCTCCTAAAACTCACTTGACCTTTATCTCTCTTACCTTCACTTTTTAATCATATATTGCTTGAGGGGTAATCATAATGGTGTGATAATTAAAGAGATTATTTTTATCTCCACTTTTAAAGATATGGATAATGAGGCAGTGAGTCAAAGGCTTAGGTAAACCTTTCTTAAGTGCTAGGTGGAAGATACTTTGGATTTGAGGAATGAGGATGACATGTCCAATTCTTAATATTTTAGCTGGGTGTAATGTGATGTCCTTATCTTTTCATTTTGCAAGGAATATAACCCTAGAGTAAATGTCTTCTACAGAAAAAAATTATTCCTTTGTAAGGAGGGTTTGATTGTTATCAATGAAATCCATGGATTCATAAATCTAGTTGATATATGAATTCCAATCTTCCAAATAAATGCTATTACTATATTTATTTATACTAGTAAACAACTACATACAAAATTTCCTAGGAGCTACCTTAAAGAGAGGTGTAAAAGATTTCCTTGCATTTTATTTATTTACTGCTTTTTTTTTCTTTTAAATAGGGATTTATATCTATTTATATAGCAAATTTTCAAAGACTCTTCAATAGCTTCCTTCATGGATCTTCTTTAAATTTGTACATTTTTAATGGTACTGGGGGTTTGTTATTCCATTTTTTTTGCTCAGGACTTTAACGGAGAACTATGGGGGCTTCGTTGACAGGGGATATCATATCACGTCTGTTCATAATGGGGGTTTTTTAATTAAAATAAAACATTATATTGTTGTCATATTAAGGGTCTAGGGGTTTTTTTATGGGTTAAAAAAATGTAATATGTTGGGGTTTCTATTATAAAACAGGGTGGAGAAGCAGCGCAAGTGGATTGTGGTGAAGCAGCATGAGTGCAGTGTGGAGAGGAGGCATGAGTAGAGGAGCATCACGTATTGGGGTTTGGTTGGTTTTTGGCGGGGTTTAGTTGGGGTTTTGCAGGATTTGATTGCCAAGAATGGGTTGCACTATGTCATGACGTGGCTGAGGGCTTGGTTGGGGTTTAGCAAGGTTTGGTTTCCGAGACTCTATTGGACTTCTTCAAGATGTGGTTGAGGGTTTGGTTGGGTTTTGGCAAGGTTTGGTTGTTGATACTATGTTCGAATATGTTGAGGGTTTGGTTGGGGTTTCGAAGGATTTGGTTACTGAGACTATGTTGGAATTTACTGAGATGTGGCTAAGACTACCCACAGCAGCCTGAGTGGGGTGTGAAGTGGGTGTGGAGAAGCAGAGAAGCAGCGGGAGTGAGGTGTGGAGAATTTTTTCACTCCTATTTTTACTCTTGGTGCTGGTTATTTGATGGGATGAACTTAAACCAATTATTACTTCGTCTCTACCATTGATGGTTATGGGTATTCAAGCAGATGATACCTTTACCTTTGCAACTGATGCTGGTGCTTGGGTAATGAGCCCTAATTTACCAAGTTAAATTCCAAGGAGAAGAAGTGGGAGTGGGGGATTTGTTTGGGTCTGATACTTATAGGGTAATAAGTGCTCTGGTTGCAAGGTCATATATGTTTTGTCAATTGAACTTGTTTCTTTTCAGTGTCATTATTTAACATATCTTGGGTTTTAGCAGAGAAATAAATAACTTCAATGAACCTACAATGACTTTGATAAATAATTTCAGTGAATGATGAATAATTTCAGTGAATACTATTCAATGAATTGAATAATTTCAATGAACCTATAATGCAATTAATACCATTCTTGATGCGCATTATGCCTTTAATAGGTAGTGATGTCTTATAGGCGTTATGTGTGATATATGTTGCTTGTGTAATAAATACTCAGTTGAATGTGTTAGCCATTCATTAGTTTTGTCAGCCAATTTTTATTTATTGTATTAACTTTTGGATTTTGTGTCTACCTAAATGCTTGTATTTTTCAAATGTTTGTTTTGATTCCATGTCATTGACAATATGTGTCATACTTTGTTGGAACTACAAAGACTCCAATTGGTGTTTTGCGTGGCTTTCAGGTCTTTAATTTTGGGTTTGTTTTGCTAAAAACCTATTTTCTTGAGGGTGACATTGATTGGTCACTATTTAGTAAGCATTGGAACCTGAATGATACTTGGGATGAAGAAATATGCAGTGTTCTTGAGAGTGAAGAGAAAAGTGAATATGCAGAGTTTCATGTCAAGGAAGTGCACTATATTCAGGCTTAAGTATATTCTCTTCTCTCTCTTTCCTTTTAGGAAATAAAGGATTTAACGGTTTGCTAATCCATGATTCTTTCTATTTTCCAATTCATTCATTAAATTCTCTGTTGTTATCATTTAAATTAGTTTAAAATTTATTATTTCTTACTAGATTTCATGCATCCTGTTTTCATTATATGAAAACTTACATTTTCTCCTTATTTAATAGGAAATACCTAGGTCCATATTCTTCTGTCTCTAATATGTTGAAGCTAATTGTAATTAATTTTGAGATTGAAAATTGCTCCATGTCCATAAAATTCACAGCTTGTTTAAGTTGTATTAGGCTAGGCACTTCAAGATGTTAGAAGGACCATCCATCAAAATGTTAGGTATGTATGTATTATGTCAAATAATTGACATGATATAATACATATTGCATTGCAACACACGGTGCAATTAGTGCATTCTTTTGACCCTCCAAAGAGTTCAAGGGATATTAGTCCAATTGTTCTCAATGTGCACTTATACAGAGACAATAAAGTAAGTTTTGATTTAGATCATAGATACGTTTACAGCTAGGGATTGATCTATAAGGTTTTGTTTTGGTTAGACTATTAGGAATGGGTATCGATCCCACGTTGGAAAAATTTGTGGGTATGAGGTTGTAACTAGGGATTCCATATTGAAAATGAAGGTGCCATGGTGCATCAAATATAAATTTCTAAATTAACTCATTTTTGCACAGCCTTCATTTGAAATATCCTCAATTAAAGGTTCTTTTTTCCCAAGTTAATATCTTAGGGAAAACCATTGGGTACTCCCCTCATTTTGAGAATGCCACCCAAGGTAAACCCAAGATTCTTCAGGGCACAAGGTGAATCCAATAACAATGCTCAAAGTCATTACTACAATAAACTTATGGCATCAACATGTCACTTATGGGAATAGAACCTAAGTGGGGGGGATAATACTCCATCCCATAACTACTTGGGATAGAATTAACTCATAGTTATATGCTCTTCTATGTTTTGTGATTGCATATAACTCAAAGAGGTCATCTTTCTCATTCTACTCATATAGACAATTATTTGTTTATTATCCCAATTTCTTAGAAAGAACCTAAGTGGGGAGGATTACACTCCATCCTATAACCACTTGGGCTAGACCTAATTGAGAGTTAGAGACTATTCTAGGTTTTGTTGGTGAATGTAACTCCATAAGTCCATCTTGGCCATTATCCAAGTATAGAATTTTCAAATTAGTAAGTATAGAAGGAAGCAAGGGAGGAGGCTTCTAAGTTTTGTGAGAGGCAATTCCTAGAGAAGATAAGAATTACCAGGGTTTTAGTCGTTGTGTGGGAAGGACCTAGGTCTTCTAGATGTTTCTGTGATTCTAGCTTTTCGTAGTGCCTTTGGTGTGACTAAACTGCTAGATATCTTGGTGGGATATTATTCTAGGCATTTGTATTGTTGGTTAGGGTTTTCCATCAATGGTGGATGACCTAGCTAGGGGGGTTTGGAGAGCATTGGAGAGTCCTAGCTTGTGATAATTTTGAAGGACTAGCTTTTACCAACTTGGGATAAGTTGTTGGTATGTACTTGTAACTTCACTTTAATGTATATAGGAAGACTGCTTTGTTGTTCAAACTTTGTGTACTCGCAAATCTGATTTTTAGCTTATTAGGGATATTTGGTATGTGTATTTGTCATGAACAAATGGCTAGGTTTTGTCAAATGATTTGAAAAATATATAGAAGTTGAGTGGCAGAGTTATTACTATAATAAATATGTTGTAATTAAGTATTTTTTAGATCTATTATCTGTTGGGATCTGTACCCTAAGGGTTGGAAACATAGTTCTCTTGAGGTATAGTTGTTCATTGTTTATTTTCTTAAGTTGTTTTGTGTATTCGGTTGGACAGAAGTGAAATATATATTGTTTCACTTCATATTTTAGATTCATTCCTAAGGATGAAAGCTCACCCAAATAGATTTGGGGAACCTCAAGTTTGAGGTGAAGTTTCTCAATTTTCATTAAGAAACAATTTTGGAATTTTCCACATGGTATTAAAGTTGATTTGACTGAGATTGCGCTCTTTGTGAAGAGGAGTTAGGTGTTTCAGCTGTTTTATACCTGGAAGAGGTGCTTGACCTATTATAGGTTGGGTGGGAAATACCATCATTAGAGGAATTTTGGGGTCTAAAATAGGCCTCCTAAGAAAAATAATAAAATAATAGTTAAAATTATCAAATAATAGTTAAAATAATAAAATAATAGTGATTAATTTTGGAGGAAGAAAGAAAAAAACTACTTTTTGTGTTCGTATTTTCGACATATCTCCTTGTGTTTTTACTTAAATTTCGATCGGGAGAGCTCGTTGGATGCGGAATTTGATTCCGCATTCAACGAGTACCCACACTGCATACTTTTGATGGACCCTGCTACCCCAAAAATAAGAAATACCTGAAAAAACGTGATGATGACATCATCATCACATTTTTTTTCAGGTATTTCTTGTTTTTGGGGTAGCGGGGTCCGTCAAAAGTATGCAGCATGGGTACTCATTGGATGCGGAATCAAATTCCGCATCCAACGAGCTCTCCCGATCGAAATTTGAGTAAAAACACAATGAGATATGTTGAAAATACAAACAAAAAAAGTAGTTTTTTTTAATGACAAATATGTCAATTCAACCATTATGGTTGACTTATTTTATTGAAATTCTATTGGTTCTTGAATTCCAACTCACAAAAACTTATTTTGGCACGTTTTCTTATAAGGCCCATTTTAGACCCCAAATTTCCTCTAATGTGTGATTTGGAAGAAGCATTTGAACCCTAGAAAGTTTTCCCTACTTGATTTGATTGTCCATTTTTCTTTGAGGTTGTTTCATATTTGTAGGGATTATTACTTCGGGTCAGAAAATGTGATAGGCTGGAAGATGCTTCTAGGTTTACACCTTGGTAGTCCAAGTTCCAATTTCTATTGGAAGAGGTTGATGAATGAGATCAATTCACCTATTGATTTGAAATCATTGGTTGAGCATATGAAAGAGGCGGAGGCAAAAAGAATCATTTTTTATTATGTGAGGGATCATTTGATCACTCAGATTGTAGAGAAGAAGACCGACAACCAGATATATGATGTTTTGGGTGCATTATACCTTGCAAATATGTCAAAACGATATATTTGAGAAATGACCTGCAATATCTTTTATATGAGAAGTTAAGTGTTTGAGTGAATCTCCATTTATATTTTATTCACCATTTATCCAATTTTCCACCAACAAGGAGTCACTAAAAACCAGTAGAGAGGATGCATTTTTATCAATAACCAATTTAATAAGTGGCATTGAATCCACCGACTAAACACTTTAGTTGATCCTTCTTACGCATACTTACCAATTGTGGGCGAGGATGCGCAACAGAAATGTATCTCGTACTTTATCCTATCAATCCAAAGATAGTCAACTAAGGAAAAAATACCAACAACTTACAAATAGTTGAATTCTTGGTTGGCTTCTTTCCTCACTAGCCTAGTATTTATTGATTAATAGTAGACATATCTAGTGGAAATCATTCATTCTATCTTGTATCTAGCCCATGTTGAGAGGTAGGATTTGATTCGTTGGGATTCACAATGTATAGTGAAAGATGTTTATGTGTGTGAAAATTTTAGGGAGTTTCTCATGTATTTTTAAATGGGTTAAGTTATTGTTCATTAATGTTTTTTCTAAAGCCTAGGTTTGATTTAAACATAAAGAATAGGGATTTTGAAATGTATAGTTCTCCTCCAATACCATATATTTGATTTGGACTCGTTTGCATGTTCAATTTAAAAATCCATATATCCTATAATTTGTTGCATAACAAATCTAATTCCCATCATTTTTTAGACTACCTGTTCTTTATTTCTTTTTAATCGGAATGAATTATATGAGGAAGATACCTATGAAAATGCCTAAAGGAATTGATAACCACTTTTGTATGTAAGGTGGCACATTTTAGAACAACTTTTGTATGCACTGTGCATTGTTTGTGTGCATCTTGGAATCTACTTTAATATGTGATGTCTATAGTCACATTATTTTGGATGTTCAATCTACCTGTCACATTAATGGTCAGATCAAACCATGAAAAATGGCATTTCACTTTATATATTCACTTCTCAATGATGCATATTTCTATTGATAAGAAAGCACAACTTACAACCAGAAAGAACATATTGTTTCTTGGAGGTACTTAAACTCAGAGTAGGTTAGCTTCGGGTCTTGAGAAAGAATATATCCTTGAGTAGTACAAGGTTTCGAATGTCTTTATCAATGATACCTCTTCGAAGCAGAATTTGGAGGAAAAATGAAACTTTTACTCGTTATCTTTCTCTCTGGAAGATACTTTAACTTAGAGTAGGTCAACTTCAGGTCTTGAGAAAGAAAAACTCCTTAAGCAGTACAAGGTTGTGAATTACTCAATCAAAGATACCTCTTTGAAGCATAATTTGGAAACTTTTACTTCTTATCTCTCTATTTAAGGTTATAGATTGAAAAAGTAGTGTGCTTGCCTCAATTTCTAGATTATACCCACAAGAATTTCATTACTGTTTGTTTGAGTATACTTAACATTTTCAGCTTCTATGTTGCATTCATTTCCTTAAACCATATTACTTCTCCCTTGTCTCTTAATTTATTTCATCAAGATTCTCGGCCTAGCTCATGTGATTAAAATAGGGTGGAACAACATGCACATTCTTCAATGGTTATGGTTTATGTGAAATTTGACTAACCTACGAATTTGATATTTACACAAGAAACTTTAGTTATAGTTAGTCAATATATTCACCAATTAATATTTTTGTTGGATTTCGGGTGATTCCATGAAGATGGGTAACACTTTTTGGCCAAATTTGGTGATGAAAACCTGATTTTTTACTCATGTGCTCGAT
>LPNX010591722.1:16422-37313 GCA_001517045.1 Pseudotsuga menziesii | reverse complement strand
AAGTATAAGTTTTAGAAGTAATTAAAAAATAAATATCATATGAATGCCAAAATGCGTGTATGATATGCCAATGGATAGAAGATTCGTTGGTGAATCTATCGGTATCAACTCCGCTCAGTTATGTGCTAGGAATGGCAGGGTTTACACCTCTGTAAGGCACAATAAATTTTCCATTTGTTTGAATGAGGGCTAAGTCTGTTTTTTTAAGCCATCGACCGAGGTATGAACCTCGATCGAGGTATCTAAATACCTCGGTCGAGGTATTTAAATAACTTGACCGAGGGTTTGTAAATCCCGCAATACCTCGGTCAAGGGCTTGATAAAACCTCGGTTGAGATATTAAGACCTCGGTCGAGGGATTAACAAGCCCTCGACCGAGGTGCGTTTTTCTGTTTTTTCCGAAATGCGCTTGCCAAAAAGTGTTACCCAGGTCCGTGGATTCACCCTTTCTTCAGATGTGATCTGTGTTGGATGCTTTTGTTTCAGTTTCTTTATCTTCAGACTTAGTAGTTGAATCCGGTAGATGTAACTCTAAGAATTCTCTTCCATGTTAGAAGCTCATCAACAACCTTTTGGTGTTAAAAATTTAGAAATAGATGCAGTGCTCCACTTCAATAGAAAAAGTTGGTTTTTTCTTTTTTTCAAGGTTTCAAGAGTGAACTAGTTTAAATGTGAATTAGACGTCTATTCAAGTTATCAACCAACAAATCAGCATGTAATGTCTTCTTGATCAATGAAAATCTTAAGGGTAAAATATTGTCATTGGGTGAAATCTTAGGTGTTAAAATAAGTAAATAATGTAGATGCCCATATATTCTATAATATATAACCCTCAAGTGATCAACACCACTTGATATCTCGGTTAGTTGGAAAGATGAATCCTCAAGGAAGAAGTGTCCTCAATCCTTGGATTGCTTGATTGGATAGCTAAGGTTATTGCACTAGTTCAGCTGGCTAGGATCTCCTTGGATGCTTTGCTAGAGGAAGACACCTAAGTTCCTTATTAGTCAAGTAATGTAGCATTACGTTTTATAAATGTTGATATATACACATTGTATGTGACTCATTTCAAATTTCTCTATGTATATTCCAACATCTATTATAGTTATTGTCACAACACTACTTACTAATGATTTGTTCTTGAGATTTAATATTTTCATCCAATCACTATTGAAAAGATCCAATCATTGTTGGGATCTCTATATACAACCTTTTTGTGAAAGGAATTAGATGATGCTCCCTAAAAATGCATCTTTTACAAATGCCAAATGAAAAATATTCAAATATTCAACTAACATACGCTTCATCAAAATCTCTAATGTATATGTGATGGAATACCCACTTAGGTGGTACCAAATCATCACATCATTAGCCGTTATAGTAACCTCCATGACAACTTCTTGCACATCTATATTGTCCTTTGAAATTACAAGAAAATATCTATATTTGTCTCTAGGGAAATATTTTATGCCATTAACAGAGTTTCTCTATTTTTTCATCTCTTGTTTTGATAAAATTTTGATCTTTTGTAGATATGTTGAAGCTAAATATTCAGTTTG
This sequence comes from Pseudotsuga menziesii, assembly GCA_001517045.1. NCBI lineage: Eukaryota > Viridiplantae > Streptophyta > Pinopsida > Pinales > Pinaceae > Pseudotsuga > Pseudotsuga menziesii. The sequence goes on along the minus strand of LPNX010591722.1, from coordinate 35,754 downwards.
GGGAGGGATATTTGAGTAAGCCAATGACAACACAATTTTTTTCAAGTTATTTCATCCTGATAGTAAGATTTATTCATCCTTCTTAGAGATTGGAATTGAAAGTACATACCTTGCTTCCTAGCTCTTTGTTTATTGATGAACTAATATGCATGTGTAAATTTGAATAATTTTTTTCATTTATTTATGGATGAATTCACCTCATTTCGCAGCCATATTATATCCAAAATTATGAAAACATTGTTATAATTTTATTCATTTCATAACCAACTAAAAGGTACACATGGATGGAAATGTAGATGGATCCAAGTGATGTTAAGGACTTCACAATTTTTATTGGTGAGGATAATTGATCCCTTGGAACAGTCCAGTGTTGAAAAGGGTTTACATCTGCTGATATCGGTCATGCAATTGAGGACAATGAAATAATTGAATATTTTTTTGATTTTATTGTCCCGAATGGAATTACTTTAAATACAAGGCAAGAGAAAAAAGGAAACCTACAACAACAAATGTAGGCATTAAGAGGAAAGTAGGCACCTTGGTTGTTGAATCATTGCAATCACATGTAATGGAAGGAACATAAATATTTGAAAACATTGAAGGGAATGTGGAGGAACCCGAGGAACCTATGCTGAAACCACAAAGAGTTGATCATGTGTTTGAGTTAGTGGAACAAGTTGTACAGGTTGATCTGAATGCTTTGGAATCTTGGAAATAGAAAGTGAATAGTTTGATGGAAGAGTTTGTCAAGGAGAAGCTAACACTAAAGGTATATTCAGAAAATAAAAAACCTAAAATAAATATCTATTGTGAAATTTGTGGCATTGATTATGGAACAAGGGAATTATCCTTGGTAGTGCAAATAGTTCGTAACTTCAAAAGCAATCATAGGAAAATAGGTTCCCATCAACGTCACTTTTCAATGTTTGGAATTAATGAAATTCCTTCATGTAACAGATAAAAGAAGAAAACAATGGTTATAGATCAACTTGATATTGATCAAGAAATCAAACTTCTACATGATTTCAACCAAACACAAGAGCCTAATATGTTGAAGGTGGTGGAAGAAACATTTGCAAACTATGAGGACAAGAAAAAAAAGATTGGAATGTACACGATGCAATAGAAGGTTCTCTTTGGTGTTGACAAGTGGAAATATTGTCAGTTCTCTAAACGAACACATGAAATCAAAGAAGCACACTACTACTATAGGTGAGGCTTCACATGATATAGTTGTGTTTAGGAGTGGTACAACTGGGAGACCAAAAAAGCCTACCAATGAAAATTCCCAACAATGTTTGGCTAAGTTCTTGATCCCATCACTACTATGACCATTACATGGGGTTTCTACAAGTTCACGAGATTCTACTTCATGTTTTTTAATTACCCAATTTTTAATTTAATTTGAATTTGAATATGCACATTACTTGATTTGTTAGTCCTTGTTAGTAGTACTTAGTAGATCATTTACCAATGTGCTTATTCATCTTATTTTAGGACAATTGCCTCCCTTGATATTATTATGTTGGGGGTATTGGGATCCCTATCTTGATAGAAGAGGTGAGAGATTGGACACAAAGGTTCTAATGGATGACCAACGCGGTGGAAAAATATGGGCCATAGAGAAACATACGAGGAGAATACTATGTTATTATGGTACTAGATGCCATATTAATGATACATACAGACATATTCTTTGCAAGAGGGTTTCTGAAATAGGAATACCTTTTGATTCATTGACACGCAATGTTTTGTAAGTTAATATCTAATTATGATGAATTTCAAATGTGTTTGTATCGTGAATAAAGGAGCAACATCAAAAGACATGGGAGAGATACAAGGAAAGGGAGAAGGTTGTACCATTTGACTCAAACTGACCTCAAAATTGTTGCAAGAGACTCAAATGCAACACATATATTAGAAATGCGATCTCTTTGGTGGGAGAGAACAAGTTTTCTACACTATATATTAGAACGAGGTCTCTAAGGGAAAATTTGTTCGAATCTGCAGGAAGGAAGGATGTGTTCAGGTTTTCCAAAGATGTGTGTGAGGCTCATAAGAAAGGAAAAATAGAAAGCAAAGATGCAGTTTCAGAATTTGTTCAAGATATATTTCACAACCTATTTCGTTCAAAGTTCGGGAGAAGGTATATTGCATCCACTAAATCCATTTATGAGATGATTAAGTTATGGGGAGATCCTAGATTAGATAGCTTTATGAGCTTGAATCTAGATGGACCTTCTATATCTACAACTTTAAGGAAAGTTAGAAAATAATTGGCATTATCCCTCGGGAGAAAGAGTACATTTTTTAGGCAATCAGAAAAGTTTATGCTTCCTATAAGCCAAACATGGTATACAGGGCCCAATTCCCATATGCATTACTGAAGATGAAACTATTGTGAAAAAATATCTCAGATGGGTAGCGAATAGTGATACATTGGTGGGTTTTTGTTGTAAGAAAGAGGAACATAAGTGCCAATCACATTTCTTGGTGATAGTTGGTGAGGGTGTTACAGGCTATGAGATAATTATAGATACCTTAAAGAATTGTGTGATTAGCCACTATGCATGTGTTATTATTGCAAACCCTTTACATGAGAAGATTCCTCATTTGGTTGTGGTTATTCCTCTTGTTATTCCTCACATTTGATGCAAATTTGTCGATCAAAAATGGGAAAAAATAGAAGACCTATGGAAGAAACATGTGGAAACGTTTTTTATGACCTATTATTGGTCATTCCTCAGATGGAGATAACAGGAGAAGAATTCTTATGTTGAAGGATTATTACTCAACGACAGGCATGAGATATCAAATTCCCTAGTAAAGTTGGAGGCTAACTGGGTTGTATGATGGATTTAAAGTAACAGGACTTCATGACAAGGATTACAGCCTCAATGGAAAAAATATAGTGAATCCTTTCTTTAGTGGTCGATGATATTTGATTGTTGGACAAGAGTTGATTAGTTTTAACCATGTAAGAATGATTTATAACACTTTTAAAGTGGATGACCACAAGATTAAAATTGAGGATATAGAGAGGATTGATCGACAAAACTAGGGTTCATCACAGCACATTGATTCAAGTAATGTCCATAGGTGATTTAACAAAATGAGAAGCATAAGTGGCAGGACATAGAGGACATTGGGTATAGAGACCTATATAGAAATTGTTGTTGACTATATTGATATTTTGTTGTCTCCTACTTTGACTCTTTGCGATAGAGTGTGAAATTATTCAAGACTACATCATTTCTTTATGTTATGTCTATGCCAGGTTAGAGAAAAAGAAAATACTAATGTCAACATTAATTTCATTAGAAGAGAGGCATATGAAGATGTGAAAATTTCTTGCCACTTTGCAGTTTTGTTGATGATATTATTTTGTGATCAATACTCTAGCCTTCCATGTGCATTGCACCTGGTTGGGTCAAATGTATGTGATAAATTCTTCAGAAAATTCGGTGGCATGGTTGGAGTAGAGAGGGAATATGACTTCACTAACTTATTTCATGCTATTGGAACCCTTGATAGAGTTGTTGAAGAAGAACCGAATCCCCAAGGGCTTCATTTCAAAAAATCCCATAAGAAACAAATGAGTATCTAGAATAAATTGCATCAACAAACATTGGAGGAAAGTGATGGCTTGTCACAATATGATTCAATATCCACACATAATAAAATTATAGGATCTCTCAAGATAGGATTGGAGGATGCACACGGAATTTTACTAGTTCTTGGCATGCAACCAGAAAGACACACAAAATATTCTTGGTAGTTTAAACCATGGATAGGGGATCATAATTATCCAACATTAGAAGTTATGGATGAAGTAGTTTATAATTCTCCACCAGTTCATTCCACATCCATATTCCAATCAATGTTCGTCTTTTATGGTACTCAATGATAGTGAATTGAAAACGATGGAAAGTGAGTGGAGGCACAAGTTCGATGGAATTTTAGATTTTGTTGATGAAAATGTAAACATAACTACCAAACCAGTGGTGGAGCTCAATGGCAAGGACATGTAAAAATCTTGTTTGGTTTGTCAATTGGATGAAAATCTGACATTATCATAAGATAGATTAACTAAAGTGAGGAATGGAATATACTTCAAGTGAGATGAGAGGGCCCCCAAAAAGGGTGTTGCAATTGGTTTTGTAATGTGATCAGATTGTGAGGTGTTGTTTGAGAGTGAGTCTATAGCTGCAAATGAAGATATTAAAAGAAAAGTTGTATCTCAAAGTACAAAGCATGATGTTTCTTGTAGGACTTGGTACATTGGAAGAGTTCAAAGAATTAGAAAGAACTATGGTAATAGAGTGTTTGATTACCATAATGAAATTGATATTTTGGATAGGCCTGATGGTGTTGAGCTTGAATCATACTTGGTACAATAGAATAAAGGGGAAACACATGTACAATTATGATTCGATAGATCATCTATTCATACAACTTGAATCTAGTGTAGCAACGAAAAACCTATCATAAAATATCAGGAATGACACATAAAAGTTAGAAGAAAGTGACCACATAATTTATGAGCATTTCATTAAAAATTTAAATAGGGTAAAGTTTTCAAAACATTCTAATTTCTCTTATCTTTTCTACTAATATATTAAATATTATTTATAAAGTATTATTTTGTGTATTCTCGTTGCTTTGTCTGTATCAATCTCCTACTCATTTTATACTCATTGGTTTCAGGTGTGGTGGATGTTTCGGATGGTGAACGGTTGGGATAACTCAATGTGAAGTTATCAATCGTCAAATATTTCTTTATGCTTTCTTGAATCATGGTTCTTGAGATTTTTGGCTACTTCAACAATTATATTTAATATTACTTTTAAAAGGATGAAACAAGTTTTTTTTTTCAAATTTTGATTCCCATGCCCATGTTAAAGTTTTCATATACTTTATTTTGCTACTTCAATACTTAAATTGAATATTACTTAATGCGTGTTTCTTGAAATGTGTTTTCTAAATGTTTTGTATGTATTTTTCTTTATGAAAGGACATATCCTTGTCATCTTTTGACGTAGTTACATTAGGGAATCCCCCCTTAGAGGTTCAAGCCACTTAAAGAGAAGGGAAGGGAAGTAGGTGAAGGTGATAGCTACTTTATTTCCATAGTTGCACTTAGATAATATCTTTGAGTCCTTGCAATTTGGGTGTTAATTTTTGTGGAAACATGCACCTTAAGTGTAACTTAGAGATTAGGTATTTTGAGTTTTATATAATTCCATAAAAAAGGCATATTTCAAATTAAAAATGTGTACATAGATTTAATTTGTGTATTCCAGCATGGAATTCTACTACTAGTGCCATTTTTATGTCCAAAGGTTTTATTCATTTTACACAAGGAAGCATCATCTGGATAAAAATATGAAAGTTTCCATGGTTTATATGGTATTTAGGAGGTTTTAATTTTTATACATATTGTTAGCAGCAAGCATTCCTATTCAAGGAGTATGCATGCCTTTGAACAGTTTGAAAATGAACAACTTGGCAGTAATTTTTTCCCTATATATTAATGCAATGTTTCATATATTGAGTTTTATTCACATTTTATTAGACAGACATTAAGAATAGTACCTTTCCATGCTGCAAAATGTGGCCATTGTATATTCATCTTTGATGTTCCATGTGATCTCTTATTGCACCACCCACGTGGTTAACTTTTCCTGCGTGACTGGGAGTTCCTTATTACACCTTCCAAGTGGTCACTTTGAACTAGCGTGACCGTGAGTCTGTTTGATTGTGCTTCCTTCCCCACCATCCCCGTGGCCTGTTTCTTGGGTTGACTCTCTATTCTTCCACAATGTAACCGTGATTTTGTTTCTTGGTGGACTGTGGGTCCTTTACTAGCATGACCATGATATATTTTTTGGAACTTTCTTGGTGGACTATTGGTCTCTCACTAGGATGATCGTGATCTATTTTCTTGAGTCCAATGTGGGTCCTTCCCCATTGTGATCGTGATCTATTTTCTTGGTGGGCTATGGGTCATCCTCCAACATGACTGCGATATATTTTCTTGGGTGGACTGTGGATCCTTCCCCATCATGGCGTGAACTGTAGGTCCTCCTCCAACATGATTGTGATATGTTTTCTTGTCTGAAGCGTAGGGTATTCCCCAATGTGACAACGCGTTTAACTTTATTGGTGGGTTGTGGTTTTTCAAGCATGATTGTGCAAAGTATGACTGTGTGACTCTACACTATGTGAATGCATCCTTACCGAACATGACTATGTGTCCTTTGTCAACATGATTGTACTGGGTATTGGTGTTGGCATACATAAATTGAAAATGTCAAGTATTGGTACTGAGCTTCACGTTGAGTCTCCACAGCCTCTAGTATGGAAACAATTTTTAGACCTTTAGGTTGGTTTCCTTCTATTTTTTATTCTTTATTACATATTTTGTTTTTCTTGTATTCATGGTTTTTTTCATTATTGTCATTGAATTCACCTTCAAGTTTGTTTCCTAGAGGTTTGAAGAGACCACCATTCCTATAAATTTGTCATCAACCATAATAGATTATCATCAGGCCTACAAAACAGATCATCCTGAAGGGAAATTTACTTTTCCTCAACTTCCAAAAACTACTCAGGTCAGTTTTAAAAAGTATTCACTTGATGGCATGTCCTGTTTTTCAAAAAAATCTACAAACAAGGTCATTAATTCTCTCTTTTTCCTATTTTTGCAGAAAGTCCATGATGCATTTTCCTTGAAAGATAATTAAATCATAAATGATCTAATTCTAGCGGCAGTTATAGAAAAGGTAATTGGTATCCATGTTTTCTCAATCATGTAATTGGTATACATTATCTCAATCAATTTGTATGGATGTTTTTTTGTTAGAAATAACTTTGAATTCATTAACTTCGTTGTACATATGTACCCTTGATTGAAGGAAGCGTAGACTACCAAATATTTCATGAATTTTTTTAGGAAATATCTGTTTTCCTGGTTAACAACATCTCGAACATGATTTAGAAACCAAGATTTTGATTTGAGACTTCTTGTACTTGTTAAATCCAATGTTAAAAATACAGTCTTTAGAAAAATTTATATTGTTCAATGTTTATGTGGGATTTATTGAGCACAAATATAAAGAATGTTTGAACTAAGGATACTTTTTTATGTTTTTGCAGCTATGATCTACTAGGTCTCGAAGGACTTGCTCAAGGAAGGTGTTCCTAACTATAAATTTTTGGACCTACCAATCAATATTATGTTGAAGATGCATGTAAACCACGAGGTATGAAGATGAATTTCCAAAATATTGAACAAGTAGTGGGATAGTCAGACTTAATTCACACTTAATTTTGATGTGCTCATTATTTACACATTATTTATCCTTCCTTACAATTTGGCTTCACTTTTTCTTATGCTTTTAAATTTTATTAGCTGACTATGAGTTATTAGCTCATGGAAGTTTCATAGCATAGTCCAAGTTTTGTATGATTACTAAAAGAAAAGGTATCTCTTTTCACTCTCCTTTTCAGTCTCATGCTATACATGAATGGGAAAAAATGTATTTTCATATATTCTTGGAAACAAGGCTGATGGTAGTAGTTCAACAGTTGACAACAAAGTTGCAAATTAGAGAAATTTTCAGGTTTAAATCTTGATAGTCCATTTGATGTTTATGGTTTCAGATCTTAAAATTTTCCAGTGGAAGTGTTTTTTAATTTCATTATTTTTGTGTGGAGTGCATATTAAATCATTAGGAAATTGTGACTGTTGTTGATTATAAAGATGGCCAGGGTGTGGAAATTTCTTATTATTGTTTGATTTGCTTGGATGATATATTAAAAAAAATTGTCACTAGAATATCACTGAAATAAAAACAAGCACATAAACATAAGAACACAAGAATACACATATTTTCGTCAAGGAAACCACAAGGGAGAAAACCCCATAAAACTTCCTGAGTATAGATATGAACCAGAGTAGTGTAAAACCCAGACAATTGCTTTTAACTTCTTTCTAGTGCACTAGTTCTTCTCTCTCTTGTAAAATAGCTTGATTGAGTGAGTACAAATGAATGGGAGATCCTCCCTATTTATATTCTTTGTTGGATTTGAACTCTAACCTAATAGGGCTAACTTCTCTAACTCACTCGACGGACTTGTCCATAAATAACATTTATTATATTGACACTTGGGTACTCAGTGACCCAACTTACATTCGGAGGTTTACATTTATTCTTTCAATGACACTAACAAGAAAAAAATCATATTCCTAAGGAGGAATACAATGAATACATATGGAATATATTATGAAGTTACAATACTTTAACACTCCCTATTAACTAGCAAGGTATTCAAGAGTAGTAACAAATGCTACTACTACAACTGTACAACTGATTGGTGAGACTCTATATGTCATAGGAAGTTTTGGAACATCCTCATAAATATTGATCATTGATCTCAGCTGGATCATCTTCTGTATTCTCAGTCTATGAATAATGAATCATCTTATGTATGTGGTTAATCAAATTCTATCATCTTCTATAGCAGTAGTATGTGAATACTGAATCATCGTCTATCACATTAGTATATGAGTATTGAATCATCTTCTGGATCATCTTCTATAGAATCAGTATGTGAATATTGAATTATCACCTATCACATATTTTGGATCATCTTCTATAGAATCAGTATGTGAATATTGAATTATCACCTGTCACATATTCTGGATCATATTCTATATCATTAGTATGTGAATATTGAATCATCATCTTTCACATCTTCTCGATCATATTATATAGCATCGGTATGTGAATACTAAGTCATATTCCATTACATCAAGTTTTTCCAACATTAGTATGTAATAATGAACCATCATCATCCATAATAGATACTGAAGCATCATCATTTGTATCATCTGTATGAGTGAAACATCATCATCTACATCATTAGTATGTAAATATTGAACAACATCTACATCATCAGTATGTAAATACCGAAACAACAACATCATCATTAGCATGTTACTTCTAAAAATAAATCATTTGTAATGTTAGATCATCATTTGCATCGCCAACATAGAGATGCTAGAACATCAACATCAAACATCAAAATACTGAACCAAACTCATCATCATTCATCTCAACAATCTCCAGCATGATAATATTGAACCTGAAACCTCAGTGTAGGAATACTGAAACTATCTCAATAATCATCTCAACAATCAACAATCATCAGTGTAACAACACTAAAACTATATCAACAATCATTTGAAACAAACATCTCAGCAATCATCAGTATATGTAACAACCCTCCAAGGGGTTCAATAAATACAACTAAATGTCATGCATAATATCTCGTAAACTAATAAAAATAAGAAAATTTTAAACATATATTGGTGGTTATTTTTATTTCTATCTTCTAGTATCCCATAAAATAATAATTTTAAATTTCATCATTGCACATGAATAAAAACCATAAGATCTACGTCCATGGTACAACTAGTTTAAATAATTATAATTCATGAAACAAAATAATTTTAACAATAGTATAATATGTGCTGATATCTCTTGTCGGTATCGTTTGAGGATGAGGCTGAAGTTTGTTTTGTCTCTACTCCGATGCTGTTGTTGTCACTAGATTTCCAATCACATCGGATCCACCGGTTTCCTCCCTACCATACCCTAATGGGTACTCTCCTTCCCCCAATACCCTCGAGCTGGACAGGGATGAAAAACCTTTCTAGCAATGGAAGTAGAATGCAAGACTGCTGTTGGAAGGCTTACAACCTAACTCACGTTGTACTGAACCACACTCTTCCACACTCACCTCAGAGCCACCCAAAGGGTTCTGGCAACAAGCTATGGCAGGACCAAATAAGAACAAGATTATCCTTTGTTCTTCCATTTATTTAGCTTTCATTAACAAATTCGTTAATTCCCATGCATCCCATGCATCAATTTTAGTTAACTCTTTAGTTACTTTAATTAATTAATTTATTCATTTTTATTTACCAACCCACTTATTAGTTATCTTTAGTTATCTAATTCCTTTCTAATTAGTTAGGGTTTCACTTCAGTTAAATTTCCTTAATTAATCCTTTAACTAATTCCTTAATTTAGTTTGATTTTAGTTTATTTATCTTTATTTATTTATTTATTATTTATAATTTAATTAATTATTATTATTATTATTATTATTATTATTATTATTATTATTAAGTTATTTATTATCAATTTATTATTTCCCTTAATTAAAATATATGTTGTTTACTGTCACCTTCTCGTCATGACCAGAATTATCAAGGTGCTATTCTTCCCGCATGCCCTTTTGATGAATCCTATAGGCAGGAAGTTGGTTATGACAACTGAGCTAATGTTACCTCAGCTCTCCTACCCTAGGAAGAGCCAAGTGGTTCCTAGGGAGTAAGTTTGAATCCTTATTGCGCCCCCCAGTAATAATCTTCATGAGTGACTGACTCGCAGCCTACCATCACAGAATATGTATATGATGAACTTGATTTTTCCTCACTCTATTCAAATTTCATTGCATCATCCAATTTGCTAGCCTTACAGGTATAATATTTCCAGACCCCTCACATGATGTGGATCGATTGGAAATCACAATCCCATCACCTGCAAATAAAACAACCCGTGCATCAAATCTCATTAATAAGTTTTCAACTATAATAAAACCATCAATCGACCTCAACTGTTGAGGTTTCTCAACTCATCCAGATTCCATTCATGCTAGTGCATCAAACATGTCATAAATCAATCATGTTATATACAAGACTCATATCACTTGCCATAGTAGTCAACTCATCTAGAGTCTTTTGCATCTTGACGATTTCTTGCGTTTCATGTACCTTCCTTTCCTGTCACACTCAACAAGCCATTAGAGTACAGGCTACATAATTTTTTTCAAAACATTATAACTTTATTCATTTCTGGTAAATTCGCCTGATTTTTCATTCATAATTAAAATCATAACATAACAACATACATAATTTGACTAAATGTCAACATTATTCTCATAGTCATAGTTTACTCCTCAATATGCTAGATAATCCTTCTTAGTTCATATCTCATTGATAAATCCTTGCTTCACACAAGTCCAGTTCACCCTAAACCAGATGAAAAAAAAAACATCCATACAAAGTTGTTTTAGATTTCAAAATCATAAGTAGCCAGGTCATTTTTCATAGAATGCCCTCAAAGATTATTCATAATAATCTCAAAAGTCAAGGTAAAAACAAGGTGTTACATACACCCCTACTTCAGGAAACTTCGACCCGAAGTTCTAGAATAAGTACATATACTACCTATATATTTCCAATGCATCCTCTTAGGTTGCAATGTTTAAATTATATCCATCCTTGATATTAGATCCTCATACATGAACCTTTCCATGCCACTTTACCCAGAGATACTAACCATTATACTTTTGTATCAAATCGCCACTTCTATTTATATTACTTAATGATTTCATTCAATTACTTTACCTATCTCTAAGCCTGGACATTACATACTCCCCCTCTTTAGGAAACTTTGTCTCGAAGTTCATTTCTATTTTATATTCAATGCTAGTTTCACCTTCTTTTCTCATTCAATTTTTTATCGCATTCTAGTATATTTTCATCAAATGATCATTCCTATAGGCATTAGGAATACCTCCATTATTGGCCTTATGTTCCAAGCAATAAGGTTCCAACCCGCTTTCTTTAATTAAATAGTAATTTCATATGATGTAAATCTCGTAATATTTTTAAATAATTTCCAATCTGCCCTAGATTTTATACAACTCTTAGTCATACACAAGAACTTGTAATATCCTATTTATCTACAATTTAAGTCGCATAAAACAATTCACATAGTAGGTACCCAATCAACATTTAGCACACCAAATTCAAGTCATAATTTAAATCAATTTTGCTATACATTCTTCCAAAGTAAGAAGGTAAATATCATGCAATATTCTCTATACTACATATAGGTCAGTTACAATCATGATTTATTTAAGAGAGACTATCACATCATCAAGCATTAATGTGTAAGTCACTCAACATTTCCATAAGGCTAATTTCAAACCCACCAATTTAAATAAAGTTGCTTCTTGACTAATACTATTCCCAAGTGTCGAGAGTTAGCGACTTAGTCGAACATATTAAATTTTACTTAGTCTTTTTGTCAATACCCTCATCTCATCATTCCATTATCATATGACCACTTCAATAGACTTCCCAAGTCATATCCTATGTCAGTTGTCATAGTCTCATAAAGTCCTATCTACTTTTTCATTTAGGATTCACCATGATATGTGGTTAGCATCATTGCAGTCGGCTCATCATGTTTATCATGTCCATACTTTGTTTGACAAAAAAAATCCTCGTATTACCCTTTTGGAAGGTTTTCCAAGTTACACTCCCCCATTACCATGTCATGGTCAAGTCGAATTTGTAGTTTTTTTTTTCGTTAATGGCATTGTCATGTTGTATAATCACTGTTGTTGTGTTCAACTCATCACACTGGTCTCAATGATATCTTATTTTGTCCAAATTCCAAGTATGTTTAACCCTCTCGATAGTATGTCGAAGTCTCGGAAAGCAAAGAGCCTTTTACTGTCTTCTTAGTTAAAATTAAATATCAATTTCCCATTATTTAGTAAATTCATCAAATGCATCTGTCCACTTGACTTCCCGTCATGGATATGTAGGGAAGGTTAAAAAATATCCTCGTAGACATCTCTTGCGAAAGATCAAATGTCCTCCATTGTGAATCCCTTTCACATACGCAAGATTTCTCTTTTTTCTAAGCATTCATGTTAATGTTTGCATTTACATATGACCTTTTGGAATCCTAATGCAATATAAGCAAGGCTAACACTTAGTACAACCACCTAATTTGTTGTTGGTTAACATCTATATACCACAATTTAAGTACTAAGAAATTATATGTTATGCATTTGTCAACTACCAATCCACCTTAAATTATACATTATCTAGGCATTTATGGCCACCACCAACTCCCTTTTTTTCACAATTTTCTAGTTATCTGCTATAAAATATTAGTTAACCATTCATGGATTATGAATTATCCATATATTCACATTAAATTCTAAATATCATTTTTCAAGAATCAACTCCCAACCGCCCTGGTGAATTTCCATCTTAATATTCTCATAATACCCAATCATTATACACACCTATACTTATGTTCCCGACAGGGAATATATATGAATTGGTTAGGTCCATTAATCGGAGAGACATATTTAAATTTTTTAGTTTTCAAATGTTTTTAATATAGTTTGATTATTTTTTATTTTTTGAATTATTTAAATATTGATTTAACTTAATTTTTATTGGTCCTTTGCAGGTGACGTTTGCTTGGGTCTTTGTGCCCCAAGACCCGGCGGCGTGATAACGTAAGCAATGGCATTGAAAAATGAAAAGTTTGAGTTAGAATTAAATGAGTCAGATACCTTTAAGCTGCACTTTCGCTCGGTGTTATTGCTGTTGGGGTTACACATACAACATGCAGATTAACTGACATCAACCCTATTGTGGCGTTACGCGTACAGCATGCAGCTAAACTCACTTCCACCTGTCGTCCAATCCACTTGTTAGAGGGGTGGACCGCTCTCCCGCAGCAGTGTTGGCTCTCCTGCAGCAGTGCTGGCCCGATGTCTTCATATTCCTGCAATAGCGGATCACATGTCTTGGATTCTTAGTACTTTAAGGTCATCCTTGTATCTCGTATCTCGTATGGCAGCTGGCCAAAAACTTCTGCACTCACTCACTTTGAAAACCATGCAGCAACCAGTGCGTTACACTTGATCTCCTGCATGCACCGAAGGTGCGTGCGTTACCGTTTTTTTCTACTCTAAAATGGGGTTACTCTTCAATTTCTGATGAACCGATTTCTTTCAACTAGTCTTACCTTAAGCTTATGCCACTACTTTCATTAAAAAAATGAGGAAGTTGAGACTAATTTCTTTAGTTTATTTCGTAGCTGTGTTTGGAACTTCATGTATAATGCTATGCTCTAAAGCTGCTGTTGCTCCAGATGTCCTAATTGGAAAACACAAATTAGCAATACAGAAGAAGAAGTGGAAGAAAGCCACTGGTACATGGTATGGAAATCCACATGGAGATGGAAACGATGGTAAGGGAAAACATAGTAATTTTTTAAAACTTATTTTTATATGTAATATGACTGTTGTCCTTTGGAAATTCAAGATATATGGACGTTTGATTGAAAAAAAATGGTATTTATGTTTTGCTTTGTAATTACAGGCGGTGCATGTGGATATGGAAGCCAAGTGAAACTGAAACCTTTTCGATCAAAAGTATCAGCAGGGAGTGCAGATCTGTTCAAAGGAGGAGGAGACTATGGAGTTTGTTATCAGGTATATTAAATTGAATAGTAGAATATCCCCATCTTGACCTTGGTGAAAACAATAACAAAATTTGCATTAGCCAGGGATTAGATTCTAAAATTTGTTTGTCTGTATGTACAGGTAAAATGCACTGACAATCTTTTGTGTTCAGCAAAGCCAGTGACTGTGGTGATTACTAACGAATGCCTTGGTGGCCCATAGTCTAATGGAGAAACACACTTTGATCTCAGTGGTACTGCCTTTGGCCATATGGCATCTGATCCTAATAGAGCTTGGCAGATGCGTAATGCTGGAGTTGTCTCTCTTTTGTTCAGAGGGTATTTATTATTTATTATTTTTTTACATGCTATTTATCCTAATATTATATGGAATTAACGTTGATTTGAATCAGGATGAATGGAAAAGTTAAAACTAATTACTGGCAAGAATTCATTTTGAATAATGAAAATTGAGTGAGCTCAATGTTTGAGATTTGATTTGAATCAGAATAATATCAAATTCTGTTGCCACCTACAGCCCAGCAACACAGTGTATAAAGTAAGGTGTAACGCTGTGTATAAAGTAAGGGAAGATTGGAAAGATATAAAGTAAACTGCTGGTTATTCATACATCAACCACCCCCACCAATGAAATCAATCTGTGCTAGACAATACACATACACTTGTGTGAGAGTATGTCTGAGAGACATTTTGATGCTTCTCTAAGTCTTTAAATATGTAAGTAGAAAGATATAAAGTAAACTGCTGGTTATTCATACATCAACCACCCCCACCAATGAAATCAATCTGTGCTGGACAATACACATACACTTGTGTGAGAGTATGTCTGAGAGACATTTTGATGCTTCTCTAAGTCTTTAAATATGTAACTAGAAAGATATAAAGTAAACTGCTGGTTATTCATACATCAACCACCCCACCAATGAAATCAATCTGTGCTGGACAATACACATACACTTGTGTGAGAGTATGTCTGAGTGTGAGAGTATGTCTGAGAGACATTTTGATGCTTCTCTAAGTCTTTAAATATGTAAGTGGAAATTTTCGTTTTAGCAAATAAAATTCATATACAATGACCCAAAACCTAAACCAATTTTATTGTAACTTGCATTAATAGACAGAATTTATATGAACGAAATATTCCCTTTGACGGATAGAACATTTATTAATGCTAATAATTGCATACTGCTCAGACTTTCCAGGTCACTAGCTTAATATTATTGTGGCACAACTACACTTGACTTTGAAATTTTGGCGAGGGAATTTGAATCAATGAGGCTGGTTTGATTGTCATAAAGTTCAAATTTCTTCTCTCTAAGACGAGGAAATAATCCTTTTACATATTCTCATACCGTCACAAACAATCCCAACAAGTAAAAGAGGTAAGTCTGCAGATTTCTGCAGGTACTGTAAAAGTATGCAGTGCAACAAAAAGAATCTTCTTCTTTTTGGGATGATGCGTCGTGCATGCCACTTCCTGCAAGGATAGTGAAAAAGTTAGCAGACAACATAGTCACTCAAGTGCACACTATATTAGCGTGCAATGTTCTTCAAACAACAAAAGATTAATAGATATTCAATCATTCAAATATAGATGTTTGCCGCCTTACCCATTCCAGTATAGGACAGGTTTGCCCATTTAAGAGGCTGCAATTTAGACTCTGAGGACGTGATAAGCTCAAGAAGAGATCGATTCACCTGTCAAATGACAAACCAAAATTCAATCACACAAATGTTTGGAACATGCCTGTTTCCAAAGATTTTAAGATTATAGGATTTCTAGCTTGATCTTCATTTTCATGGTTTTCATGTTAAATTGCAAACGTTATCACAATCATATTTAGAACACACTTATCTTTTAATTTTAAGATTGCAGATATTTCTAGATTTATCTTCTATGGTCAAAGTTGGCATTAAATCCAGACAAGTACTCCTAGAAACTAGTCTGTGTATTATTTTACAACTTTTAGAAGTAAAACTGCCTGTTTCTATCTGCAATGAATGCAATTTGGATTATATGGAAAAACTTTTAAGAGTCACAATAGTCGTGGAGATCCTGACATGCATGCAATAGTCTGAGATTTGACGCAATCTACGATCAGTGGAGATCAACCTCCATCCACTGATAAGTAATAAAAAAAAGTTACAAATGACCTCCACTTAATATTAATATATATATATATATATATATATATATATATATAAAGTTTATCTTCTGGATGTATCAGATACATTCATGTTTCTTAAACTATGAATATATGATGATTATAGTACAATGCATCGTTTTATTAATCACTTGTTATTGTTATGTTCCACAGAGCACCTTGAGCGTATTCAGGACAAAATATTCACTTCCAAATTAACGAAGGCTCCAATCCTTATTGGTTCACATTCCTTGTTGAATATGAGGATGGAGATGGCGATCTTGGAGCAGTCTCTCTAAAGCAAGTACGTAGATCAGCCTGTCACCTGTGTTCCTAAATTGTGAGGTGTCTTAATGTATTAATTCGCAATACATTCGCATGCAGTGGATTATAGTTTGTGTTGTTGTGTGCAGGAAAACTCTAATTTATGGCAAGCAATGCAGAGAAATTCAGGTGCAGATTGGTATATTAGTGGCAGCCAGCCTTCACGAGCTCCGTTCTCTATTCGTTTGACTACTCTGTCTACTAGCAAAACACTCACAGCAATTAATGTCATTCCCGAAAATTGGAAACCCGGTGCTACCTACAGATCAATTGTAAACTTTGACTAACTATATCGGATGACCTATTATGTGCACCTTTCATACCAAGGAAAAAATCTGATGCTTTCATAGAACCGGTCATGTTGCAAAATGAAAGGACTAAATAATATGTATTAGTACATAAACCACATTAGTTAAATGATGTATTTTCAAAAGAAACCAGCAGTTATATGGTCGTTTAGAAAGAAATCAGTGATATATAAGACAAAAACTATTAGTTTATAAAACCACTGGTATATAGGACAAAAGCTATCAGTATATTTTCAATGTGAAACATATCACATTGTCTGCAAATGATCTCTGATACTATGTAAATGCTATTTTTAATTTGTTCTCCTGAGTTAATAGCTCATGGCAAGGATCAATATGTGAATGAATAAATTCAACACCTAGATATTGTCTCTAAAATTTCATTAATGGATCTTGACAACTACTATACTGTAATGTTTCCATTTCGAATTTTGATACATTATGTTGAAAATGCCTACTACGCCACAATGAATGTCCACAATAACATCCCAAGTAACAACTAATAAAATGTTCAAATAACATCCGAAATAACAACTAATAAAATGCCCAAGTAACAACTAATAGAATGTCCAAATAACATCCGAAATAACAACTAATAAAATGCCCAAGTAACAACTAATAGAATGTCCAAATAACATCCGAAATAACAACTAATAAAATGCCCAAGAAAGCATCCACGTTAATGTCTTAATATTAACAACTAATAAAATGCCCACGAAAGCATCCACGTTAATGTCTTAATATGAAATTTTACTCTTCGTCACTCTTGCATCCCATCAAATGTCCTAAATCTATCAAATTAATGCCCCTACTTGCATCCAACCTTATGTTCAATTCGGGTGTTCATAATTGCATCAAATTTATGTCCAATTTAGGACTACACTAAGTTGTTATCCCTAAAGTGACTCACTAAGTTCAATTTGTTAGACTAAGATACATTGTTTTTTGCCGACCACCTTTTTTTTTCAATATGTATTTTTAAGTGTAATTATAATGTTAGTTTGTATCAATAATATTTTTTTCTCGTAAACAGGAGCGAAATTTATATTCATTTATGAATCACCTTTTACATTGGTTTTATGTTTTGTAAACAACCAAAAAGTTAGATATATGTTTTTCTTTTTTTTTCAATATGTATTTATAAGTGTAATTATAATGTTAGTTTGTATCAATAATATTTTTTCCTCGTAAACAGGAGCGAAAATTATATTCATTTATGAATCACCTTTTACATTGGTTTTATGTTTTGTAAACAGCCAAAAAGTTAGATATATGTTTGAAAAAAACACTATTATCTTTTGCATCAAAACAGTCGAAGGCTTGTATGTAAAGACCAATATACAAGATTAATCAGCTTGGAAACTTTACATAAAAGCTATATAAAATTAATTAGCTTGGTTTGCCTCACAAGCCCATAGGGAGCAACAATTTTTTTGGCAAAGGTAAAAACCTCATCGTCATCTACTAAGCTCTGAAGCTTCCGTATATCACCTAATACAGACCTCACATGTCCTACTGCCTCAATAACATTACCAGTACCAGCTTCTCCTTAAGTCTTGTTCATTGCATCTCCTTCGACAATCCTTCTCACCACCTCACCAAGGTTCCGACATCTACAGACAAACGGTATACGGAAGTTATGTTTGTTGATATGGTGCATGTCATCTGCAACAATGAACAATTCATTCTCATCAATGTAATCAATACCAATTGCTTCAATAATTTGGGCTTCAACAAAATGACCTATTCTTGCCTTGGCCATGACAAATATGGTCACAACAGGCTTAATTTCCTTGATGAGCCCACGATCACTCATCCAAGCCACTCCCCCTTGAGCTCAAATATCAGCAGTCAAACCTATTTACATTGTTCAATTTTAAATAAAACCTAAACAAAAATTATATATATAAAACAAACCGTTTTTGTTTATTTGTTGTTGATCATGGAAAGATTCGATACAGGTTCGGATGCTAAGCTTTATGGAGCTTTGAAGTTAACTTGCACCAACATGTGACGAACATTGCCACCACGTGGCTC
The DNA here is from genome assembly GCA_001517045.1 of Pseudotsuga menziesii. NCBI lineage: Eukaryota > Viridiplantae > Streptophyta > Pinopsida > Pinales > Pinaceae > Pseudotsuga > Pseudotsuga menziesii. Next base: position 16,566 of record LPNX010591722.1, on the reverse strand, counting down.
TTGTTCAATAATTATTTATGTAAACCGTCATTAATTAGATAATATATAATTTTTACTACCCAAAATATGCAAATTAAATTCTACGTGACTATAAAAACCAATCAGAAAATAAAAATTAAATTCTAAACTTTTTTAAAAGCTACA
>LPNX010591722.1:2341-16222 GCA_001517045.1 Pseudotsuga menziesii | reverse complement strand
ATATATATATCATTTTATTAAAATAAAGAGCTATATTTTGACTTCAGTAACTTTCACGTTGATACTTAACAGCCAAGAATCTTAACCTTATCTTAACCTCCAAGAAAACAGCCAAGAATCTTAACCTGATCTTTAATTATCTAAAGCTTTGTAACGGACAGGGTGGTTATCAAAGCTAAGGCGTAGTTGCTTACTTTTACTAAGGAGGTAACTAACACTGGCATCAATCTTAATATCCTAAATATTCCAAATTACCTCTGAACCAAATCATTGGTAAGATCTCTTTATAAAAATCACGTTGAATTCCCCGCGACCTTTGATAAATTTCCGCGAACTACTAGCTGTTACTTTGGCGAACTGATCGAGTTCCCAATCAATCTTTTTCGTGTTGTTCAGTTACTTGGCCGTGATGTGCGACAACTATTGGCCCACAGCATTTGTTTCGCTGTATTTGACAGTTCTAAATTTGTTATGGGAGTTGGTGCCATGGGTTTCGAGACTGGATGTCGTTGGTTCAAATTCCGTCGCCCAAAACTTTAGTTCATTAGACAGTTTGACTGAGCATTTAAAGTCCGGAGTGAGCTAGCTGTGGAGCAAAACTCCCTCCATTGGATGGAGGAGGAGCAAAGTCAACGCTAACTTTGCTCCTCCTCCGTCCAATGAGGGAGGATTGCTCCACAGCTAGCTTACTCCACTATGGCTATGACTATTAGTACCAATCTTGGACAAGTGGGACTTTAGTGGAGTAAGCTAGCTGTGGAGCAATCATACGGATGCTGAGGAGTCTGATGCCAATCACCGAGGAACGCCGATGTGGGCTTGAATCCAGACAAGTCGGCGGTGACAAGTTTACGGTTGGCCGAAGTATAAAAGAGTGTATAACATCCTTTTGTATATAAAATCACCACATATCCTTTACGAGGGTTTATATATATATATATATATATATATATCGATCGAGCCCGTCAACATTGTCATGCAAGACTTCAGCAATTCATTTTTGATGTAAATTTAACTAAAACCTTGGGCAACGTTTCAGCGTGGCATGGTTCGTTTGACCAGCAGAAAATAAACAACGTTGAGCTTTCAAACAGGAATCCCAGCTCTTGTTTTCCAATTAACAAGCTATGCATAATAAAAGAAGAACTCCGACAATGTTTTCATAATTTAAAAATCACGCAGGCTAATTTTCAAAGAGTCTTTCGCATAAAATTTCACCTCCGCCTCCTTTTTCTTTTTACTTGTCTAACTCCAATAAGACAAGTCTACCAATATGGCTGGTAAGACTTTTCTACCAGACTCTTTTACCTAGACAAGTTTTTACTTATAGGTTTCAGGGTTCACATCCACACGTTTACTTTGACTACTTGTGCGTTTTACAACTTCAACAAGTTTACTTGAGCAATTTAACTTCCACAGGTTACAGTCTTACTTCACCTCAACTCGTTTGTTTTTACTCGAAATTTACAAAGGATACAAAGGATATTTCATAGTCTAAAAGACTTGAGAAAGTACAAATGTTTTTCACCACTAGTAATATGAAGTAAAACTCTACATATAATCAAACATTCACAAAATCATATAACCGAACATTAAGAAGACTTGTGTAGACCACTATGTGGTAAAAACATGGAACTTTTACTTGGTGAAATGTTTATGGATTCTTTGATCTTTCACTCTGTAAATGTAAACAGCATTTACACAAGTAAGTCTAGAGAAAATGTCGGCTAAGTAAACATGCATTTCAACCATAAACTATTTGATTTATATAACTTGTACAAAAATAAAAAAAAGAAGGTAATACAAACTTGTGGGCTCTTCAATAGATTCTTTTACAGAGCTTGGGCTTCAACTCTATTACTTTTTCACTCTCTTCTCAAAATTCTTTCTCTCTGAGTTCTTACTGTGATTATCTTCTTCTTCCATTTATAGAAAAACTAAAATTGCTTCTGGGTGAACCTATAGTAGTCTTGACATTAATGACTGTAATTACTATCTACCTAAAACTTAAGTTCAGAAAATTGATTCGACTACTTTACATTGCACAATTGTGAACACTTTAATCTTGTCAAGCTGATGGTAGAGACAGCTGAGGTCTGGTACGAATTTTGCAAGTAATTACTATTTCCAATACTCTCCCTTAATTATGAGTAGATGGGGATCTTAAAACAAAATTTTACAAAATGTTTTAGAGCTTAAACATGCTTGGTGCATGATAGAGTTTAGTGTGCAAAACTTGTGATTCCAAGATAACTATGTAAAGAATGAAATGTATCCCTTGCCAATGGTTTTGTAAATATGGTTGCAAGTTAATCTTTAGACCTGCAAAATTTTAAAATTTTTTATGTGTTGTTCACTAATTCTCTTATGAGATGAAACCTTATGTTGATGTGCTTTGTTCTCTTGTGGAACACATGATTCTTGGATAATGCAATGGATGAATTGTTGTCGTAGAAAATTGTTGTCATTTCTTGCTTGTTCTGTGACAAGTTTGTTAACACTATCTACATCCAGACAACTTGGCATGTAGCACTTGTAGTTGCAACATACTTTGCTTCTGTGGAAAACAGAGTTACAATAGGTTGTTTCTTCGAAGCCCATGAAACAACACCTGTACCAAAATGAAATGTGTACCCATATGTGCTCTTCCTGTCATCTATGTTGCCTCCATTGTTACTGTCATGGTAGCCAATGAGTTTAAAATTTTCTGAGGTTGAATACATAATGCCATGGCCTTTTGTGCCACTTACATCCCTCAAAATTCTTTTATCTGCTTGCCAATGAGAGTCTTTTGGTGACTCCATGAATCTTGAGATTAGACTTACTCCATACATGATGTCTAGTCTTGTCATTGTTAAATACATTTAAGGTTTCCATCAATCCTTTTAAACAACGTAGGATCTACAGTTGATCCATCATCAACCTTGCTCAATTTTAAACCTGTTATTACTGGTGTTGGGGATGTCTTGCAATTAGACATGTTAAATATTTTTAAAAATTCACTTGCATATTTAGATTTTGATATAAATATACCACTTTCATACTGTTGAACTTCAATGCCCAGAAAAAACTTCATAAGCCCCAAGTCAGTCATTTCAAATTCCTTTTTTCATGATTGCTTTAAATTCCTCTATGCCAAAGTCACCAGTAAATATTAAATCATCTACATAGAGGAAGACAATTAAAATCTTACCTTGCTCATTAACTTTGGTGTACAATGTCGGTTCACTTTCTCTTCTGTGAAATCCATTTTTAGTGAGATATGAATCAATCAGATTGTACCACGGGGGCTTCACTTGTTGACCAATATCATAGCACGTTAGTTCATATTGTGGGTTTTAAAATTGTCAAAAATAGAACCAATATATTGCATGTATTAGGGGGATGAGGGGTTTAAGGTGGAGGGGCGGTAGGGTGGTTTATAAGGATTGGGGTATAAAAAAAGTTCATGGGGAGGTTTTAGGTATTGGGAGGGGGTTTCAAAAAAAAGAGTTTGGTTCAATATCTACCAAAATTAAGGGTATTCTTTAATATCCCACGATTGCACGTGCTATGTGAGAATTTCACAAAGTGAAGTCCCCGTGGATTGTACTAAGATCTAGGATCTTGCTTCAAACCATAGAGTTCCCTTTTCATCCTATACACTTTATGCTCTTGACCTGGAAATTCATATCCTTGTGTCTGTTCCACATATACTTCCTCTTCTAGATAGCCATTCAAAAATGCTAACTTAACATCCATTTGATAAACATGCCATTTGTTTTGTCCATAAATGGCCAAGACTATTTTGACTATATCCATGTGTGTGACAGGTGCAAAAGTTTCGTTGAAGTCTATGTCTGGTTGTTGTGTGAACCATTTTGCTACCATTATTTCCTTGTGCTTTTGCACATTCCCATCAAAATCATGCTTGGTCTTGTAAATCGATATGACATTGATCACATCTTTATCATTTGCTACATCTACCAGCTCCCATCTTTGANTCTTCATCCATGGCTTGTGCCCATACTTCTTCTTCAACAACTTCTTCAAATGTTAGTGGATCATATATAGGAGAAAATAATGCAAAGAGAGAGAATGAATTTGATGTAACAGCTTCATATATTTCACCCATACTTCTTTCCTTCACTGGTTCTGTCGATGTCGACCTCGACGAAATGCTTGATGGAGTCGGTTGTCCTCTTGGTGTGATTTTCGGTGTAGCTTGAGCTGCAAATTGTCTTGATGTTCCATGTGTTGAGCCATGTCACGGTGTCATGGGAGTTGATGATGCTGCAACAAGTTGACTTACATGTGGTGTTTGAACCACTTCCTCCATCATGTCATCATTGTTAACATTCGACACAATCTTGACATTTATGTTGAGAGTTCCATCCCATGATTCATTCTCGACAAATTGAATATCTTGATTGATGATCACTTTCCTTGTGACAGGATCATACAACTTGTATGCTTTTGTGTCTTCACAATAGCCAAAAAAAATACATTTTTTTCTCTTCTTGTCTAAGTTCTTTCTCATCTCATCTGGAACATGAGCATATGCAACACAACCAAATTTTTTTAAATGAGAAACATTGTGATTCATACTTTCCATGCTTCTTGATGAACTTGGTTCTTCACACTCTTTGTCGAACACTGGTTCATGACATATACAATGGTTGCGACTACTTCATCCAAATATTCATTTGATAGCTTCTTGGATTCCATCATGTTGTGTGCCATCTCCATAATGGTTCCATTCTTTATTTTGGCAACACTGTTCTACCGAGGTGTATACCGTGAAATGAATTTCTTTTGTATGCCGAGGGTCTTGCAAAAATTTATAAATTCATTCGAAACATATTCACCTCCTCTATCTGTCCTTAAGATTTTGATGCAGTGTCCACTCTTGCTCTCCACGAGTGCCTTGAATTGCTGAAAATAACTAAATGCATAAGATTTATGTTTCATACAATATACCCATGCTTTTCTTGAGTAGTTAGCAATAAAAGTCAGAAAATAATTGCATCCACTGATGGATGATTGCTGCATTGGACAATAAATATCAGAGTGCATACTTTCAAGTGGTGTGCATGGTTTATTTGACTTTTCGACTGGAAAAGTTTCTCTATGTTGCTTGCAAAAAATGCATCCTTCACAAATTCTTTCTGGTTTTTCAAGCAATGACAATCGTTTCACCATATTCTTTGTGTGCAATAGATTAATCCCAACAAAATTCAGATGTACAAATATGAAATGCCACAACCAGGATTCATCCCGAAATTCTGTTTGAAACACTGCTTGAAATTCAACATTGTCATTTTATTTCTTGTCAAAGTGCTTGACTGTTTCTTTACTTTCTGTCTTGAATGCATCCTCTGTATTTTTCTTTCCTTTCATGTATGGAATTATTCTCGATGGAAACAAACAATTTCTTGTCATTGAAAGTTTTTCTATCAACTGGTTGCTTGGATGCTTGTCTTTACTCACACAATGATAATCTTCTGTATAGACTCTGTATCCTTTTTGTATCAACTATCCAATTCTCAACAAATTATGTTTCATACCTTCGACATGATAAACATCAGGAATAACCCTACTCTCCCCCTATTTGGTTAGAATACCAACAATACCTTTTCCCAAAACATTAAATTGGACATTACTTCTAAGTGTAACATTAGTTTGAACTGAATTTTCTAGACTGGAAAACAAATTTAAATTACCAGTCATATGATTGTTGCAACCTAGATCTAAGTACCATATGTCATGTGGAATTTCTTGGACAACATTGCATTCAATTGGAGATGCATATGCCATTAACATTGCACTTGACGGAGTGCTTGTGTTGGTCGACTGATTTGGGATTTTCCTTCCTTGGTCATATTGTTTCTTCCTGCATTCATATGCATAATGACCAAACTTCTTGCAATAAAGACATTGGATTTTTTATTTATCAAACCTCTTTCCACTTGAATTACTTGGATTCTGATTCTCTCCTCTACCAATGAAATTTGCAGGAGCGTCCTCCTCTAGAAGAAATCATTCCTCTACATATGGAGTTGTTTCTCCCCCTACCTCTACCACGTCATATCCATGAATGTGTTACGAATGCACCTTCCAATGATGTGTTTGTTCTACTGAGTATGCGTTCATGATTGATGAGTGGAGCTTGCTAATCATCAATGGTAAACACCAAAATTTATTTTTTTTCTTCCAAGGTCACAACCAAGGATTCAAATCTTGTGGGAAGACTTCTAAGAATTTTTTCAACCACTCTTTGGTCTATTATGGTTTCTCCATGAGATTTCAGTTGGTTTATCAAACCAACAATTCTAGTGTAGAATGAGTTTACCGACTCCCATTCTTTCATGGATAGAGATTCAAAATCTCTTCCTAGAATATGTAACTTGGAAGTATTTACCTTGTCCAATGTATCCCATGCCTTCTTAGCGGTAATTGTTGCTTCTACTCTTGGTAGTATGCTTTCATGCATGGATTGATGTATGTAGAACATATATTTTCCATCTTTCTTCCTCTGTTCCCTGACACCATCTTTCTCATCTTCTGTGATATTATTATATGTTGTCTTATCTGTTGGTTCTATGTAACCATTTGGAACTATATTGATCTCTGAAGAAATCCTTCATTGCTAGAGACCAATACTAATAATTATTTCCTATAAAAATTGGAGCTTGCAAACTCGACATGTTTGAACCAGAAGTGGAAGCCATTTTTAATTTTTAATTTAGAAAATTAATTTTCCTTTTTTTTGAGAAAGATTTCTTTCCTAAACCTTTCTCTGATACTGGTAAGCAAAAACCGATACGACTAAACTTGATTTACTGCTCATTTGTAAAAAATTCATCTTGACCACCTTTTTTCTTTTTACTTGTCTAACTCCGACAAGATAAGTCTTCCAATATGGTCGGACATTTCGACCCGACTCTTTTACCTTGAAAAGTTCTTACTTATCAGTTTTACTGACTCACTTCACTTAGACAGGTCTACTTCAACCACTTGTCGGTTTTACAACTATGACAACTTTACTTCCACTGATTAACTTCGACTGGTTTAGTTTGACAGGTTTAACTTGACAATTTTACTTTGACTCACTTGCTCGACTGGTTTGTTTCTAGTCAAAATTTACAAAGGATATTTCTTAGTCTAAAATACTTAAGAAAATACAAATGTTTTTCACCCACCAGTAATATGAAGTAAAACTCGACACAACAACAATTCAAAAGAATTACAAAATCATATAACCAAACATTAAGAAGTCTTGTGTCGACCACACTGTCGTAAAAACCTGGAACTTTTACTCGGTGAAATGTTTATGGATTATTTGATCTTTCACTTTGTAAATGTAAACAACATTTATACAAGTAATTTTGGAGAAAATGTCGGCTAAGTAAACATGCATTTAAACCATAAACTATTTGATTTATATAACTTGTTGAGAAATAATAAAAGAAGGTAATACAAACTTGTCATCTCTTTGACAGATTCTTTTACAGAGCTTCATCTCTTCGATAGAATCATACACACAAAAGCTTGGGCTTCAACTCAATTATTTCTTCACTCTCTACTGAGAATTCTTTCTCTCTGAGTTCTTTCAGTGATTCTCTTCTTCTTCTATTGATAGGAAAACTAAAATGGCTTCTCCGTGAATCTACAGTCTTGACATTAATGACTGGAATAACTATCTACATAAAAATTAAGTTCAGAAAATTAATTCTACTAGTTTACATTGCAAAATAGTGAACACTTCAATCTTGTCAGAATGAGTAACATAGATGGAGCTAATACAGACTCAGGCAGAGTCGGTTGAATTCTGCCATGGTTTCTACGAGTAATTACTATTTCCAACAACCCTTGTTCTCTTCATTATGTCCTTTTCATTAGGGATTTATTCATCATGTTCGTGAGACTTGTTTGGAGTTTTATTCACCCTATTTTAGCGCTGCTAATTGGGTCGATCCAATGCCCTGAAGGATTTATTATTATTTCATTAAATGAGCAAATAAATGATTGCATTATTGAAACTGGTTTTCATGGATGATCTATATCCAATTTTATTCAGTAACCAATTAGCTTTAAAGAACTATTTAAAAGTATCTAGAAATATGATTATCTATAACTTGATTGCCTCCAAAATCAATTTTAAACCAACTTTACAAAAACAATTTACCCTTTTAGATTCAAATCAAATTCCAAATGAAATATAACCCATCTATTTGTATCTATGCATCTCATAAATTTTATTGCCTTCCAAAAAAAACTTTTTATAGATTTAGAAAGGTTCATACTAAAGATCATCCTTAATTTACTCTTTTAGCTGATTTCTTAATATGGCTTGATTTCAGTTTATTCATCTTGATTTATTTATTTATTTTAATTTAATTTATAAATTATTATTATTATTATTATTAATTTCTTTATTATCAATTATTATTTCCCTTAATTAAAATATATGTTGTTTATTGCCACATTCTCATTCGCGGCCATAATTATCAAGGTACTATGCTTCCTACATGCCCTTCCAATAATTCCCACAAGCGAAGAGTTGCTTATGATGACTGAGCCAATGTTACCTCATTTCGCCTATCCTATGAAGAGCCAGATGGTTCATGGGGAATAAGGTTGAATCCTTATTACATGCCCCCCAGTAACAATATTCGTGAGTGGTTGAATCGCAGCCTACCCTCACGACTCAGGCATATGATAAATTGGGGTTTTCCTTACTCTATTCAAATTTCATCGCGCTGTCGAATTTGCTATCCTTATTGGTATAATATTTTCAGCTCTATCACATGATGTGGATCATTTTGCAGTCACAATCCCATCAGTTGCACATAAAACAACACGTTCATCAAATCTCATTAATAATATTTCAACTATCACAAAACCATCAATTGAACTCAACTGTCATGGTTTCTCGACTCATCTAGAGTCCATGCATGTTAGTCCATCAAACATATCATAAATCAATCATGATATATACAAGAATGATATCACCTTTCATAGTAGTTGACTCAACTATATTCTTTCGCATCTCGATGCTTTGTTGCATTTCATGTACCTGCATTTCTTGTCACACTTGACAGGCCATCCGAGTGCATGCTACATAACTTTTATCAAAACATTATATAACTTTATTCATTTCTAGTAAATTCACATGATTTTTCATTCATAATTAAAATCATAACATAAAAATATACATAATTCGACTAAATGTCGACATTATTCTCATAGTCATAGTTCACTCCTCAATATGTCAGATAATCCTTTTTAGGTCACATCTCATCAATAATTCCTTGTTTCACACAAGTCCAGGTCAGTGTAAACTAGATGACAAAAAAAATGTCCATACAAATTTGTTTTAGATTTCAGCATCATAAGTAGCCAGGTCATTCGTCATAGAACGCCCTCAAAGATTAGTCATAATAATCTCAAAATTCAAGGTAAAAATAGGGTGTTAGATACACCCCCACTTCAGGAAAATTGATCCTGAAGTTCTAGAATAAGTATGGATACTGCTTATATGTTTGCAATGCATCCTTTTAGGTCATTGTATTGAAACTATATCCATCCTTGATATTAGATCCTCATACAAGAATATTTCCATTCCAGTTTAGCCAGAGATACTAACCATTATACTTTCATATCAAAGTGCCACTTCTATTAATATTACAAAATGATTTCATTCAATTGCATTGTCTATCTCGAAGTAGGAAATTATAGTATAACAATGCAGAATCGAAACATCTCAGCAATCATCAGTATAACAATACTGAACCAAACATCTCAGTAATCATCATTATAACAATACCGAACCAACCAAACATCTCAAAAATCAACGATATATCAATAGTGTAACTATCATCTCAACTGTCATCAGTAGAATAATACTGAAGCACACATCTTTTCCTCTAATAATCTTGGAGCAATATCACAGTGAGTTCTCTGGTATATCCATCTGGGAATTTTGTCTAACTTACTAACCCTTTTGAGCCAACAAGCCTAGTTAGACAAATGGATATTCCTGGAGACCAACAAGCACTATCTTGTCTTAAAAACCCACCTGGGTTGAGCTGATCTAGCCAGACTTACTAATCCCCATGGGATAAACATGCCTCATCTAACTAACCCTTTCAGGCCAATAGTCCTAGCCAAACTTACCATACTCTAGTCTGAGCTACCACCACTGCATGCTTCTTCCATCTACCATCTCTCCATATTTTGAGAGAGGTCGTTACAGACTACACCAAGCTTGTCTCAAAAGTATTCAAACTTTACACGATTGAGAGGCTTAGTCAATACATCTGTCACTTGTTCCTTTGTAGGAACATACTTGGGGTTTATAGCTCCCTTCTGAACCATGTATCGAATTAAATGATATCTAACTTCAATATGATTTGACTTGTCATGAAACATCAGTTTTTCTGTCAGCTTGATACAAATATGATTATCACATAGGATATTAGTAACATCTATATATGCATCAAATAATCTTTCCAACATCTTTCCAAGCCATACTACTTCGCTACAAGCTTAACATGTTGGAATGCATTTGAATTCCACTCTGCTAAGTGCAATGTCAGTCTTCTTTCTATTAATCCATGAGATCATACCTGATCCCAAACTAAAACAACATCCCAAAGTGCTCTTTCTATCCTTAGCACTTCTTTCCCAATATGATTCTATGAACCCATACAATCTCATCTCACCATTCGATGCATATTTGAGTCCATAATCTAAAGTTCCCTTTAGATATTTTTATAGCTGATTTTACCACACATGGTTAATCACATGTTTATGGCCTTCCATGTCCCTATGTAGACTGTTTAGATCCCATGGAATGATATTATACTTTGATGTTTCCAAGTCCATCCCTAAAAAATACTTGTTTATTGTTGTACGCAACTTTTAAACCCATACTCGCGTGTATACGCAAGTTTAAGGTCAAAATTCGTGTATACACGTGAGTATGGGTTTAAATGTCACATACAATAATAAACAAGTGTTTTTTAGGTATGACCTTGGAAACATTAAAGTATAATATCAATCCATGGCAGGGGACTTACCCCCGAGTGTCGTTATCCTGAACATGTTTCCTTGCATTGAGGATAGGTATGTTCTGTTGCTTGGAACTAGTTTGTTTGTCCCCTTACAGTTGTCTCTGCCTAGATTTGTAACTATAAAGCACTTTTATTCTTTTTCAAGCTTTTCAAAATACCTGAAAAAGTCCAAAAAAATAAAAAAAATACCAAAAATCCGGACAAGAAAAGATGTTATATTTGGCAGCAGTCGAGTTGTGTCACCTTCAAACAAAGAACTGTATATCACATATGTTGGTTGGTTTATTAGTTTGAATTTAGGATCTATACTTGATTATATGAGTTTATATCCACCGAATGGTTAAGCTTCCAGTCCCTATGGAGCCTCTGTTGATGCCTCCTGTGTTGCAGAGATGTCCCAATTTTGCATATCGAGTCTATGTTGCCTACATTCAGTCACCATTTTCCTTTATGCTATTGTTCGAAGGAAGTTGAATCCTGAGTCGGCCATTCATTGGTTGTCTTGACTTTGCATGTCATCCATTCCCGGTACTATTATTGGTTTGTGCAAATCTTGTTTGAGTTCTTCCACATTATACAGCATTGCTGAGTACCTCATGTTGGTTGATGAGGGATTCCTTAATGCCCTCATTCCAGCCGATTCCATCCCATAGACTTAAGATCATTTATTCTGGGATAGGAGTCTAGAGTCATTTGAATTCCTTGAGACTTACTGTCATAAGTGGTAGGTTCTCTTGCCATCAAAATTTTTGGGAATACATCAATGTCCCTTGATCGATGGATTCTTCCAAGTGTTCAACCTCAACACATCTATTCACACTTGTTAGATTGCACTCTAGTACCTTGATTCCCATTTTCATTATCGATGGGTGATCTCATGTCTGTTAATGGTATACATCAATGACCGGTAATTAGATGATGGAGTACTATGTTTGACATCGACAACTTTATTCGCATAGTAGGACATGTACTCATAGTGGTTTGTGTAGAATACTTTCCACCTTGGCTGCATTACACATATGCTACCTCCTTGATCATGCCAGTGTTCATGAGATTTCAGCTCTTGTGACTTGATTCTAGTGTATGTTAGATATATTCAGCCATTATCGAGATCTTGATCCTTTGTATATCTTCAGCTTCTATGGAGATATTGATCCATTGCATATCTTCATCATGGAGATTTTGATCTATTATATATTATACATGGTGATGAACACACATGTCACATTTTGTATATCATGCCTATTCATGGCCATTGTACTCTTATGTATCTGGGACTGCTATCTGTATTTGCAGTCATATGCAGAGATTGATTGTTGTACTATACTAATGGATGGCTGGTTCTTCCACCTGGTTCTTCATCACTCCACTTCTGGGATGGATTTTATAACGTATTTCGGCCATCATCTTACCCATCTGAACTCACACATTAAGGGGAATTTGTTATCGATGATTTTACCACACATGGTTGATTACATGTTTATGGCCTTCCCTATCCCTCTACAGACACTTTATACCCCATGGAATGATATTATACTTTGATGTTTCCAATTTCATCCCTAAAAAACACCTATTTATTGTTGTGCATGAATTTTAAACCCATACTCGCGTGTATAAATGGATTTTGACCTTAAACCCACGTGCATCAGGATGTGTGCATAAATCCAAATATTTTTGGAGTTTTCCTTCATGTGTGTCTGAACCACTTGAATCCTGGCCTTCCATATGCCTCGAGATCGCTCGGATTTCACACTCCATTACCCCTTAGGAGTACTATATAAGGAACCCCTTGGATACATTGAAGCGAAGGAATTGAGGAGCAACGAAACTATAGTCCACTGTTTCCATAGCTTTCATATACTTGATTCTACATCCCTTTGTCCCTTTGGAGAACTTTGTGTTCTTCCCAAGCTTTCCTTTTCTTCTAAGCTTGCTATCGAGAGATGGAGGATTGAGGTGGTGGAGGCCCAGGTGGAGGACTCGGTTTCTCCGGTTCACAGATGTGCCTATAGAGGTTGTCACTTGTGTAATATCTGATTTGATTAATAGAAATATCATTTCCTATCCAATAATGTGCATTTAAATGAATATTGAATCCTTGGACGTGTTTAGTTTCTTATCCATTATTGATTATATATTCTAGAGTAGATTTAACACCACATTATATAGCATGCTTGTCTTGTTTTCTATCGTTGAGAGCAAATTGCTAACACAAGCGGGATTGGAAAAAGCTCAACAGGGATCTACTTCAATCATCCGAAATAAGGTGTGATTCAATATCCTTCAGTGTTATATTTTTTGTTTCTATTGCATATTGGGAAGGGATTGATTTCTTGTATTTAACTTTCTGTTGTGGTACACCCCAAGCCATAGGAATTTTCTCTCCATAACGGATACTTCATCACATGTTTTTCTCCTATCAAGTCAATATGTCTGGGACTCACCATATACTGACTTATTGTGTTTACAACAAAACATATATTTGGTCTTGTATTGGTTAAGTACATTATTGAACCAATAATCTGTTTGTACAAGATAACATCTAAAGCTTCCAAAGTATCATCATTAAATAGTTTCAAATTTGTTGTCGTCAGAGTAGTCATAACCTTGCAATCTATCATCTGAAATATTTTTAGGATTTCTATTGCATATTTTCCTTGGTTTAGGAAACTCTCATCTAGATATTTCCATACTTCAAGACCTAGAAAGTAGTGTTGATGTATATGTAACTTCGGAATGTATTCTTCTATGTATTTTGTATTATTGTAACCCGATGTTTATTCCGGGATGTTTCTATTATGTATTTGAGTCATGTGGTCATGAA
>LPNX010591692.1:0-10444 GCA_001517045.1 Pseudotsuga menziesii | reverse complement strand
AGGAAGATGAGTTTTTTTTTGTATTAAGAAACCTCATTGCGCACACCCATTACCACATGGATCGATATCTACCTACCATGTGGCACCTCGGTTCTGTTTGATAATTTTGTTTAAAACTTCATAGCTTTGACATCAAGAATCTTTTTTCATTATCATTTTTCTAAACTGCTTAATGTTTTAGAGCTTTGCATCTAGACCATCATTTTATTTCTTTTAAAGCCATATTACCTACCTATTATTATATGGATATTCCAAGTGATAGTTTTCTTACTAGTATCAACTACTTCTCATTGAAATACCATATGGAGGATGTCCCATGAAGTAAAGGATTTTACCAAGTTACCTTGGGAAAGGAAATTCCCCCCATTAATGCCTCAAAGAGAGCCAAATGTGATAATAAAACTTATTAAGCATGTGGATTAATAATGATTCCTATATATAATGATTTACAATTTCAGCTCTAAGGAATTGGCCAGCAAGACGTAGCATGGAAAAAGTTGGAACCTGTATTTGGTAAACACAATGACATTTGATCTCATGAGCTTGACAAATTGTCGATTGTTTTAAATTCAAGTGATTTCTCTTGCTATATTGAAGGATACAATCTAAATTTAAAACATTGAAACTCTTGGTTGAAGAATGCAAGTTACTTATGATGGATATCCAATGTATTTATATTATTCTTGCTCAACTTGGTAGTATATATTATTTTTTCTATCTACATTTTAGTCCACTAGAGAAGCTCTATAGGCTACTTGCAAACCACCCATTCTTAAATAATTTTGTAATTACTTGATTAGAGAGAAAGATAATCTCCTGCATATTTTAGTGATAAATACTACAATTATATATAGAAAATCCTTACTAGAACAATAAAAGGATAAATCCAAACATCCAAAGATTCAAAATCCTCGAAACAATAAAAAAAATAAGGGTCCCAAACCCTCTCAAAAATTTCCAACTCCCAATGGTGATAAAGGCACTAAATCGAAGGATACTAAGAACATTGCAATTTTTGTGGGTAATATGGTCACATGGAATCTAAATGTTTAAAAAAAATGGAATACTTAGAAGCAATAATGAATACGCACAACATCATTATTGATTCTTCTTGTAACTCTTCTTCTTAGGGACATGCACTTTCTACTTCTCATTTTTCCTTCAATGAATCATCATCATCATCTTCTTCTTCTAATAAATGGCTTATTGATTCTAAAGAATCTTATCATATGTCTAAGAATAAATCCTTTTTTTTTCTCTGAAAGAATGCAACACCAAACAAATATTTGTTGCTAATGATCGATATCTTAGCGTTGTAGCTAGATGATTGTTATTTAAATTATGTATTATGCGTTCCAATACTTTCATGTAAATTTTTATGAGTCTATCAGATCACTCATTAGGTGAAGGTAAGACTATAGATTTTTAATCTCCTCAAGTTGTAATCAATGATTTAAAGTATCTTGATTCTTAAGCATGTCCTAACAATTGGAAACGTTGATGATATTAGCAAGTTATACATTTTTGACAAATTTAGAAATGTTGAGGATATTAGCAAGTTATACATATTTGACAACTTTGGGTCATTAGATTGTCCATCAGTTTTCATTTATCATAGCAATGCATTGAGAACACTTTAGCATAAGTGATATGGACATATAAACTATATCTTATGGCAACATCATTGGGGTAGTTTTTACAAATACACCTCTTCACACACTTTGGCACCTTGTAGCTTATTAATAGTTAGTCCTTGTGTGGTCTACTTCCTTCTTCTCTCTTTGGGTTCAAGTACTTATTAACTTCCAATATTTATGAATTCTAAATATGTACTTAAGTTTATTTCTGAAAAATTAAGAGTGAAGTTTGTAACATGATTTTGGCCTTCAAGACCCTTGTAAAAAATAAATCTAAACATCAACTTCAAAAGGTAAGAACATATAATGGAGGTAAATATGCTAACAAAAATTTACCACTTAGTGCATTGCATAGGGGAATTCAAATGAAACACACTATTCCATACACACCACAACAAAACGACGTTGTTGAGACAAAGAATCACACATTAAAGGAAATGGAAAATAGTATGATCCAATCTAATAGATTAAGTCATTTTTTGGGGGAAAAAACGATTTATTGTGCCAAATACATAGTTATTTTTAGTTCCACAAAGAATTTAAAATATATAAAACTAAAAGAAGCAAGGAGTAAAATTAAACTAGATGTAAGCCACTTTCATGTGTTTGGAAGTGAAGCATGGGATCACATTCCTAAGTTATGAAAAAAGGCAAGCACTACAGCCTAAGAGTGAGAAGTGCATTTTTTATAGACATTGTGAAAATGTAGAAGGATATAGACTTATTCAAACACATTCCAATGAAATTATTATCAGGATATATGTTAAATTCGATGCAAATATATTGGTTTGTGAGCCTAATTCAACGTTAGTTCCATATTAGCATGCAAGCCATCTTCTATTCTCAACTTTTATCCTATTGATACTATTAAGGTTTCTTCTTCATATATGATGATAATGAGGATGAAAATCCACCTCTAAATACTCACCTTCCTCTATTTGGGTTCATTAAACATGAACCTACACTAGCATCAATGATTCTTAGATGGGATTACTTTGTGATATTTACATTATGTAGTATGATTGGGTGGAAGAAGGGAGGATAGAATGGAAATAGGATCAAAAGGCATGAAATATAATTCAATAACTACTAGAGGTCCCAAGTGGATTGAATAAACTTGTGTGAAAGAATGAATCATTATGTTTCTAGGATCACTTATATTTATGTAAGTGTTTCCAACTCAAACAGAAGGTACTTTTGGAATCAATTATTCCAACTAAAATAGAAGATCCTTTTGGAAATGTACAGTTCTCCTATAAGAGGACTGTCAAGGTCCTTGAAAATTTACCACAAAATTAAGAAGGATTGTTTCTAGGAATGTCTTAAAACATATGTCCAAAAGGTTGTGAATTTTTTTTTGGTTTACCAACAAAATAAGGGAGAGAAAATCAAGACACTAGGTTTTCTACAACCATTATCCATATTGATTAAGTGTTTGGAAGAAGTCTCGAAGGATTTTATCACAGGCCTACCAAAGCATGAAGGAAAGAAGGTCATCATGGTAGTGGTGGATCGACTCACAAAGTATGGTCATTTCTATTCTATTTCTCATTGTTTTAAAATAAGAATGGTATATGCAACATTAATGGAAAGAATTAAAAAACTTTATGGAATCCCCAAGATTATTGTAAGTGACAGAGATCCAATTTTCATTGGTTATTTTTGGAAGGAAATATATTATTTCTTGGGAAATCAATTGCCTCATAACTCCTCTACCATCCTTAATCTGATGGAAAATATAAGATTGTGAATAAATATTTGAATGTACTTCATAAAAAATGTCACTATTTATGGAACTTTATGGCTACCCTCCTCCATCCATCACCCCATCCTGAAATATAATGATAAGGTTCAAGCAATGGAGGCTCACATAGAGCACCAACAACAATTTCTCCAACAAATGAAAGACAACTTTGCTATAGAAAAAATGGAATGAAGCAAGCATATCAACATTGTGGTAAAAGGAAATTTGAATTGGTGGATTGGGTATGTTTTATATTAATCCCTTACAAAAAATGTCCTTCAAGCAACAAAAGAAGGACAATAATTTAGCACCAAGTATAATGAGATGATCAAAGTTCGTACACACATAAAATATCCAAAATATATGGAATATAATGTAATCCAATAAAATAATAATAATAATATATTGAGTAATTGTATAAAAATGAATGAGATGATAGGTTACAACTGAGGGCCATATATATATTTACATATATACTGAGTGCCCTTTCATTAATAGTCATGTATTTTTTATAAGACACATCTTTTCTATGTCTCTTCATTATTATTATTATCAATTTATGTGTAATAATGGTATTTATGTTTATAATTTTTCCTTCCTCTTTAGAAATGCTTTGTCCTCAAAGCATATTGATGAAAAGGATTTATGTATTTACTCTTGCTTGTAATGTCATCACATCATTCTTTGTTCAATCGTAGTTGATGATACGAGATGATATGAAACTCTTAGTGCTAAGCAAAATTTTTGAACTGTAAAAGGATCAGACCATCCTAATTCAATTCTTTGCGGAACATTGCACTTCCACGATGACTATTATCATGAGACTTAATTGCGCTACTATCAGATATTTTTTGGATGATAATTTAGTTTTTCATGACCTAAGAGATATCGATACTCTGATTATTTAAGATATCTACTTTTATGATTTAGATGTCGATAAGGAGTTCTTATAACATTATTTTCCTTTATCATGCTTGTAGTGTTTTCCTCGTTTAATTTCAATATATGATTTTATTCACACCTTGATGTTGCTTGGTTAATTGATGAAGTCATATTAGTATGTACACTAGGAGTTCCCTTGATTTGTACTCCAACATCCCTATATGTTTATTATTTAACTAGATTGCAATCTTCTTTAGTCGTGATGTGGATTGGATTTGTATATGTTCTTTTTTCAATAACTTGGATTTTTACTCCTGAAGACATTTATGCTTCCTCCTAGATTTTCTCTAACTTGTTTTCCAATAACCTATTAAGATTCTTAAGCTTCTTAATTTGCATCAATAGGTTTTGATGATGATTTTCTAGACCCAAATTTTCTTCAAAATCTTATTTGTTGATATCTTAATGTCTGGATTTCCAAGTTTCTCATGTCTCTAAAAACTATTTAAAATAATAAATAAAATATTTCAGTAGAAATTAATAATAAATTATTAATTTTAGGTTCATGTTAATGAAATTCTCTTAGTTAAATTCAATATATTTTCAAATGTGACACTTTTCAATTTAACTATATTTGCAATTATATTTTAAAAAAAAACCTTATTTTAAATATATTTGGAAAAAAACCTTATTTAAAAACACTTTTACTATTTAAGTTATTAAAACATTAAACTTTTTAAAACATTATAATATTATACTATTCTATAAATTCACTACGTTTTCAATTATATTTGAAAAACCTTGTTTTTTAAAAACATTTTTACTATTTAAATTATTAAAACATTATAACTATTAAAATATTATAATTATTAAAACGTCAAACTTCTTAAAACATTATAATATTATATTATTCCATAAATCTAGTATATTTTCAATTATATTTTAAAAATATTATTTAAAATATAATTGAAAAAATCATTTTTAGATGTTTTTTTTAATTATTAACAATTAAAAACCATATTTTAATAGTTATATTTCATAGTCCCATATTTTAAAAACCTTAATATTTAAAACCTTGCAATACTATCATATATGCAAACATTAAATTGTAATATGCTATCATTTATAGTATTCAAATATGCGTGCTTGTGATTCTCACTTATTGCATAAATTACAGTATATAGTATTCAAAACATCTCCTCCATAGATGGTTTTAAAACCATTTGCAAGGCCCTCCTAAACCATATACAATAAAACAATAGGTTGTTTAGGAGGCCTTGCACATTGTATTGTAAGCATTTTTATTTTGAGTTGAATTTAACCACAATGCAAATGGGCATATGGATGTAATATTTATTTAGGCATGTGTATGCATGGTTTAATGATTCACTAGTATAAATACTAGATGTCGAATTAGGTGACAGGGGGCATGTTGTATTCCAAGATATTTTATAAAAAACTGAGGGGGGTTAGTGGTTACCCCAAGTCAAGTTTAAAGGGGGGCTATTAGTTTAATCTTGACTAGGTTATAGACTGATTAATATAACCTTGATTTCGTCAATAATGGGTTTATTGTTGGTGGTTTACATGCCCATGGCATTAGCATGTGATGAAACCTATTTAAAGGCTTGAGTAACTCCATTGTAAGATTCCAATGGGTGACCATTGTTGGAGGGATTGGCCATGCCTTGGTTAAGGCTAATGGATATATATTGGTTTCTTTTTCCATAGTAAAATTATAGTTCCTCTTATGTGTGTGCTTCTTTATGCTTCAATATTTCTAAGAATATCAAAACAAAGTCATTCAAAGCAAAAAATGTTGTTTATTGATATGTTACTTGTAGAATAGATATGAATGAAAGAAAAATTTAGAAAAATTGCATGCATTTTTGGTTATTAATATTAATCCACCAAATTGATGAGCAAATGGTTTACCTCTAACTCAATTTTTATTTGTTAGAAAACCATAAAAATATTTTAACAATTAAAAATATATATAAAGAGAAAGAGAAACATCACATTAGACCATATATGTGTGAAATCCTGATTTTTTTAAAGTAGCTATAAGAAGATAAAAAATGCTTGGCAATGAACTAAATTAAATGTAAAACCCTAAGTTTCAATAATTTACATAAAAAAAATTGATTAATTATCTTTATTAAAAATTTATATTTATACATAAAGTGAAAGTAATAACAAATCCTTTCTCCCTTTTAAAGGTGGTCCAAGAGGAAAGTCCTTTATCATCTCAAGCTATTCTACAATCTTGCACTTTGAAATAATTTTAATCTCCTTTGGAATCAACTATAAGTAACAAAGTCCCTTAAGATCTAAATATTTGAGCTTTTCAAGTTTCGCTATTTCACATCATAAAGTAATAACAAATCCTTCAAATCCTTCCCCCTTTTAAAGCTGGTCCAATGAAAGTGGTAAAGGTAGTCCAATAGGAGAAGTTCTTTATCTTCTCAAACTCCTGGATGGAGCTTTCTACAATCTTGCACTTTGAAATCATTTTAATCTCCTTTGGAATAAACTCCAAGTAATAAATTCCCCGAATATCTAAATATTTGAGCTTTTCAAGTTTCCCTATTTCACATGGTAATGATTTTAACGGGTAGCAATTACAAAAAGACAAAAATTGAAGTCGAAAGAGATTACCTATACCAACAGGGATACTCTCCATGTTAGTGCCACTCAAGTCCAGAAACTCAAGTTGTGTCAATTGCCACAATGATGGGGGCAATGATTTTAAAGCAGGTATCCAACTTAGCTCCAATACCTTCAAAGACGTCAAGTTGAGAAAAAAGCCGTCCAGAATCTTTCCCATATCTCTATTATCTCCCAATGCCAGAGAAACCACTTTCGGACATCCCAATTCCGGCAAAGACTCAGACCTAATACTATTGTGCCGCACTGATATTCTTTTGCAATCATGAGGGACCTCGATGTGGGGGAAGTGTCCAATACTTTGACCTGCCCTAAATACACAATTCTCCTCCTCTCCAATACGAATTTCCAGGTCATGCAGAACATCATGAACTGTAATGCAATTCTCAAACCAAACATCATGAACTGTAAGGAACTGTTTTCTTAACGGAGTCTTAGAGAACTGTAACAACGAACGGTTTTTAAATGTATTTTTATGTTTGAAAATCATTAAGAAAAGCATTATTCCATCACCACAATTCTCAAGTGTTAAAAGGGTAAGAAGGTTAGTATTGTATCAAATATTTTCAAATTGAGGTGTGCACTTTAAAAAATGATTTTCATCTTCAATCCTCTTGTCAAAAAGATGACAAATTCTTTCCTCCCATGATGTTTTAGAAATTGGTTGTCCTCTTTTACTATGAAGCTAATGAGATTTTATTCTTATTTTAGTAATTTTATTTTTATTTTTACACTAGTTAGAACAAAGAGAGATTTTGTATCTTCTTGATTATGGTTAGTCATCTCCTTACAGTATTTTTGTGATCTCATTGGTTATCACACCACAAATTCTTGTCCTTAAATTTAGATGTAATAATATTTTTAATATTATCACTATTCTTAAAATGACATCTTCCTCAACTCATCTTTCTAGACTCACTAATGGTTTAGCCAAGAGTTGGCATCTTTATGCCAACCTCCCTTAAGTTTCATGTGGTTTTGACTATAGTTTGAAGCAATCTTAGGAACATGTGTCTCCCATGTTCTTTGTCTTTTTCTTGTGAGGTACCTAGTCATAGTTATGCTCTCAATCTAGGAGAGACTTGCTTCTATGAGGAGAATAGGATATTGTGTATGTCTTTAATTTTGAGATTACATGTTACAAAATGTTTTTGGATGTTGCAATCCCAAACTTCACATTCATATAAGATAACATGAGTGAAAAGACTCTCAAATAAAAGTTTCTTCTTATCCTAAATTCAAAGGTATGCTAATTTACATTTGTTTTCGAGTCCATATAAGTTTTCACCCTCCATTTATCATTTTCTCAATGCTATAGTTCTAGTTAAGCTTGTGTTCAAGAAACATTCCATTGTATTTATATGAAGTCACTTCCTCCAAAATGTTGTTCTCATACATGAAATCAACATAAATGATCTTTTTGGATTCGATTATCATAACCTTCATTTTTTAGCGTTAAAAGTATACCCATACTCAATAAAAAATACTTGAGAATTTTTAGTTGCTTTTCAAGATCATAGGGACTCTTTTCCATACTATCATCAGCACAGAGAAGAAGGATGATGACTATACCAGCTATATTTATGTTGGCATAGTTACCTACTTCTTCCAAACAACCTTCTAACTTGTCTATGCATATACCAAAAAGTGTAGGGGACATGTGACAACCTTGTTTGAATCCTATATTACAATTAATTTCTTTCGACTAGTCCTTAGAGTTACCAAACTTAACAATATCATTCTTGTACAACCTTATTGCAACAAATCTCAATTGAAAATGAGATCTCACCTTTTCTATTCTATTCCAAATGTTAATTTTGTACATTGTGTCAAAATATTTTTTAAATTTAACAAAAACAACACAAAAAAATGGTTTTATTATTGCACCACTCCTTTGCAATGACCCTAAGCTTATAACAAGATCGTCAATAGTTGGTGGCTTTTAGTTATTTTTCCATAAATTTCTAGCCATATACTATACACAACATTATATTTACAAATAATATTGATATTATATATATTAATTTTTAAATTCAAACTTTTATAATAACTTTTTACTTATAAAATGTATAAATTATTTTTAAATTAAATTAATAATAATAAAGAATTGCATTTAAATTATAATTTTTTTTTAATAATAATAAAGTTATGAAAGGATATTTAAATATATTTAATTTAGAAGTTGATTTTTATTTTATAATATTAAAAATCAAATACACTTTCATCGAAATAAAATTATCCATGGAGTTCTTCATTGAGATTTTTTTATTTTTTTATGAAAAATATAAGTAAATCATAATTTTCAAATATAAATAAAATAAATTATGACTTCAAAATTATAATGATAATCATATAATATAATATTTTATAAATATATATTTTATTTTTATTTTTTAACTAACAAATATAATAGTTAATTTTTTAAACTAATTTTTTTTATGAAAAATATAAGGGTGTGTGCAAATTAATGAGGGTCTCTTTTGACAGGTTAGATGTAATAGAAAATTGAAAAAATGGGCATAATGAATTTACATGGATATTTTGACACTTACACAATGATTCTTATGATGAGTAAAAAAGATGAAAGGTAGATATTGATTGATGTTTCCAAATATATAATTTTTTTTCTATTGAAAGTGTTCTTAACTATCTAAAGTTAGATCTTCTTTAACAGACACTTTATTTTTGGTACAAATTATAAGGTATATGTTTTTGTGGGTGCAACCTTTGAGTGACTAAATGATGGAATAAACTTACTAAAATTGGTTCACATATAGAAAACAGTTAATTCTAGTGCACGATTATTTTTCCAATAATAAAAATAATATTTTAATTTTTTTTTAAATTATCTAAGTGATCAAACCTCAAAAAGGGTATGTCAATTGTGGGTGCAACATTTGAATGTCTTAATGAAATATTTGGAAATGGGATTTTTATAGCATGTAGAGGTCGATGTTCTTTAGTGCACCATACCATTTTTTTTTAAAATGGTTGAGAAACAGAAGAGTTATGGACGAAACATTAACGATGTGTTTTTTGAGTTGAGGAGTGATGACACAAGATAAATAAATAAAATAGAAAAAATTATGTATTCTTGTTAAAAAATACATATTTGGAATCTGCAAAAAAACCATATATGTTTCGAAAATTTCATAAAAAATGGAGGTGTGCAGCATATTGTAACCAACGGCTAAACATGAGCATATTGAAAATTATGGATATAATGCTCAATTAGCCATGGTTTATCATACTCCAAGGCATATGCTTGTTGAATCCGAAGCAAAGTCTGAAGCAGACACATATGAATAAGAATGCCACGCCAGCATGGGTGGAGGCTTGGCCTTATCATTGGGAGGAATACATTTTTGAATTTAAACAAAACCCACACACGTTATATTACTACAAAATGATGTGAATTATATTACTACAAAATGAGTGCATGTTTTATTAATGCAAAATGAGTGTGTGTTTTTCAATACTACAACAAGAGCGTGTTATGTAACTTTAGAATTGA
>LPNX010591679.1:79711-94145 GCA_001517045.1 Pseudotsuga menziesii | reverse complement strand
CTTTCCCTTCACTATTTTATCTCTGAAACGAATGAATACCCCGCTTTTCTCATCCAAAAAAGCAATCAGAAGATATATCAGGTATGTGTCCACCCTAAGGAAGCCAATGAGAAAATGGATGTTTCCCGCGCGCCCTATTTGGTGTTTTTTTTACTAACGCACCGTCAGTTAAGTGACGGTTCCGCGCCCTATATGTGACTTTCTCCTTTTCTTTGGTTGTTTGAATGACTTTTTTGACCAATACCGTATGTATGTAATCCCTGAATACCCACACGATTCCTATATTGACATTATTTGTGCAATTCTGCAACCAAATTTATGTGAGGTTGCCTCAAGATCTTTGTAGGAAAATGTAAACCCATACTAGTCACCCTTATTCTCTCACTAATATTATACTATGCCATTATTTTAGTCAAGTCATTCAAATGGGTGCATATACCTATATTTCTCATGTTCACATTGAGATCGATTCACCTCCAAGCCCAATGTTCACCTAAAATACATGTATTCTCAATGAATTTAATAATAAAAAATGTGTGTTAAGGTTCCCCTACCAATATTGTCAAAGAGTAATAATGTGTTGCTTTCACTCACATTTATTGCCTTTCCTTGGCCTCATGCTACCCAAATTCATCTTCAAAGTGTTGATTGTATAATGGAAATTGTTGCTTGACTACTACTCAATAGAAAGAACATATTTGAAGAAACAAACAACATTCTTATGGATAAATATGGAGACCACATTTACAAGCCATTCCTTAGGTGATATTAGTTAGTTTATCTCATTTCCATTGGATTAATAAAGCATTTGTTCACTCTCTCTCCCTCGCCCAAATGTCATTTAAATTCATATTTTGAATGGTATGTTAGTTAGTATGCATGCATAAAGGTTAGGTTAGTATATTAGTTAGTATGCATGCATAAAGGTTAGGATGGTATATTAGTTAGTATGCATGCATAAAGATTTGTATTCTTATATTTTTCATTATTTATGCATATCTCCTAATGATTGAGTGAGATTGACTTTTGGTACACACAAAGAAAATACATTAGTGACACAAATGATAATTTCCATACTAATATAAAGTTTACATAAAGTTTAACCAATGGATTTTTTTAAACATATAATATGTCATAACTTTGTCGGTTCCCTCATGGGTTTATAGGAAAAAACAACAATGAGCCAAGAAAGTTGAAACCATAGAAAAGAATAATAGTTTCACCAACTATAGAATAGAAACTATTAGAACCAAATTTATACATATTGCATTCCAATTAGGATTGGCATGAAACATCATTTTACAATACTATGGGACCAACTAGCACTTGCAATTGATCATGCACCGTCGCTTAAGCGACGCTTGCTAGGCTAGCTGTCGCTTAAGCGACGCTTATGAGCCTAGCCGTCACTTAAGCGACGCTTATGGCCATAATTTAAAAAAAAAATTGAACTTTGTGATTTTTGGTAGGTTGAAAAGAAAAAATCCACGCGCCGTCAGAAGTAACTGTCGCATTTTGCATCGAAATGTAGTAGTGCTAGTAACTGACCAGGTGCCTCCATTCAAAGAATGGAAATATCCCTTATATCTGATGAAGTGGGAACACATCCCTCAATCACATCAGAATGGCCTTGCACTCATATCTAATCATGTGAGAACACATCTCACATTCATATCAGAATGGCCCTCAGTCATAAATCGAGTATTCCTGGTAACTGACCAGGCACCTCCATTCAAAGAATGGCAATAGCCCTTATATCTGATCATGTAGGAACCAATCCTATAGTCCTATCAGAATGGCTCAGCACTCACATATGACATGGAAGGAACCAATCCTCTTACCATGATAGAATGGCTCAACCCTTATATCTGACCATGGAAGGAACCAATTCTCTCACCATGTTAGAATGGCTCATGGACTCGTCACTTCCCCTTGGAAGGAACCTCGATCTAGAGAACACCAAGCTTCTCCCTAAAGTACTCAAAATTCACTCTGGCTAATAGCTTCATCAACTGTTATAATTGATTTCACCACTCCAGGTGAATCACACTTTGTATGGCCTTCCCCTGTCCCGCTGCAGACTCCTTAGACCCCATGGGCCATTTTTTTTCCTTTGATGTTTCCTTGATCATCCCTAAAAACATATGAAAAATGATACACGGGACTTTTAAACCTATAAGCGCGTATATACATGGGTTTAACCACTAAAACTGTGTACATCGGGATGTGTGCATAATCCAAATCCTTTTGGAGTTTTCCTTGACATGGATCCGACTCATTAGAATCCTAGCCTTCCCTATTCCTTGAGATCGCTTGGATTCAACCTTTCATTACCCCTTTGAAAAGCTATATAAGGAACCCCTTGGTACATTGAAGGCATAAGAGAGAATTGAGAGCAAAGAAACTATAGTCCATTGTTGCCAAAACTTATGCTTGAGTCAGCATCCCTTTGTCCCTTGGAGCACTAGTGTGTTCTTCCCAAGCTTGCCTTTTGCTTGTGAGCTTGCTATCGAGAGATGGAGGATTGAGGTGGTGGATGCCGAAGTGGGGGATTCAGTTTCTCCGGTTCGCAGACGTGCCGTCAGATGTTGTATCTTGTAATCTCTGATTTATATTAATAGAAATATATTTTCCTGTCCAATAATGTGTGTTTGAATGAATATTTTATCCATAGGATTATGTCAAATGCTTGCACATTATTGATTATATATGCTAGAATAGATCTAACACCATGATATATAGAATGCTTGTATTGTTTACTTTTTTTTGAGGAAGTAATCTATCAATTCAAGCTGAAGATTGGAAAGCTCAACGGGGATCTACTTCAACCGTCCGGAATAAGGTATGAGGTCTGATCCTTTAGTGTTAGACATTTAATTTCTATTGCATATTATAAAGGATTGATTTCTAGAGTCAAGTTGTCTGTTGTGGTACCCCAAGCCATAGGAATTTCTCTCTGTAACAGAATTGGCGACTTTGTTGGGGAGTTCCTAGTAGTTGTCCTTTGGGGGTTGTTTTATTGGCATTCAATGAATTTGAATTGCTCTTTCTCTCTTGTTTCTATGTTGGGTATGGGGGAATGTATGCCTGGTAGGGTCTAATTGGTGTGAAGTTTGTCTTAGCCTATCTGTTTGCCTTGAGTTTATGCACCTTTCTTCCTGTACGCGATTTTTTAACTCACGGTCGCGTAAAGACGCGGGTTCCTCTGATATTTTCGCGTATACACATGGGTTTACTGAAAATAGTCGCATATGCCCTTGCTTTTTCCCTTTTGTGGAAGATAATTGGTTGCTGGGTGAGTTCTGATATTTGCTGAGTCTCCTTTGGCACTGCCTGAGTCTGTTTAGACCTCTGTTTCTAACCAGAAACGTTTTTTTTAGGCTAAATTTTTTTTAAGAAGGTTCTTGTCATGGCATTTTCAATTTTTTGTTTGAGATTAGTGCATTAGAGTTCTTTTACCTTAGTGCTTTTCTTGAGTGCTGTTTGTGTGTCCTTGCAAAGTCTAGGGGTCTTAGAATCATTCTTCTGCTTTTTGCATCTCTTTTATTTCAAAAAATCCAAAAACATTTTCTTATCATCATGCATTGCATTTTGCATCTTTGCATTGTACTTGCACTAGATTTGCTTTGGAGTACTAGTTAGGACTTCATATAGGAAAATTTGCATTCATCATTTGAAGAGAATTGTGCATTTCATGTAGTAGCATACCCTGTTTTCATGGACACAATGCATTTGCATTGATTGTTAGGTGTGCATTTTACTTCATGTTGCGTCATAACACCATTAGTTGCACGGTCATATCCCTTTTTTGAGTACTAAAGCCAATTAAAATCGACGCTAAATTAAAATGAATTACACTCTTTTCTTTTCTAGGGTGCACCAACAAGCTTAGGTTTTAGGATCTTGGAATAATTCATTGTAAGTTAATTCTCCAAGATCATTAAACAACAACATATATGTGTCTGTCCAGGTGAGTGTGTGAAATCCTTGGTATAACCAGTGTTTCTCAGGATCCTCCTCTCAAAAGGGAGTTAAGCATGAGGCAGTGTGAGCGGTTATTGATTGGAATGACCCCTAGTCATAACTGAGTAGCACCAGAGATATTTCCAAGATTTTATTCGTATCTGGGGGCTCTTTCAAGAGTTTTGGGCTTTGCTACCCTGCCCATACAGTCAATCCTGCCTGCGACTATCTGCCTGAGCATTGATTATATTGAGGTGACCTTAGTGGCCTTACCTAGGATATCGAGGGGGTACTTTGTAGGGGTTATTCTGCAGGTGTCTCGGCTAGGTTGGGGTCGGATAGCACAGTTGCTTTACGTGTTGAAGCTGAGGGCCACAATAATTGGTTACGTACCTCCACTTGTTGTGTATGGGAGTCTCAAGCCTCTCCTAGGAGAGACATACCTGCTTCATTCGGGAGCTCATTTATCCAGCCCTTGTTTTCCTGCATTTGGCTTTAGATTTTATTAGTGATTTATCTATGCATGATAGTTGGCCTAGGGTTTATGTAAATAGTGAGTCTTGTCTATTTTTTGAGTCATTGTGGATTTGGGTATGGTTCCTCGCCATTCTCATCGTTTAGCGGGACTTCTGCCTTCTAATTCTCCTCCTCCTTTGCGAGAGAGACCTAGACAGTCCAAGTGAACTATTTCACACATTGATTCACACACCATGGGAGACAGCTTAGAGGATATTCTTGAACCACCTCCTCCCATTCGTGTATACGATGGGGAGTTTACTCCTACTTACTATCCTTCACCCGAATTAGCTAAGTTAGTTCCTGTGATTTCTGAGATAGGAACCATGCATGATAGACCTACTCACTCTAGGGTTGATTCCCAATTGACGTGTTACCAGTATGGAATGCCAGAGGACACTGAGACTCATTTTGAACCCACCAGCACTAGATATGGTAGTTATGCTATGTCTAGTTTCCCCACACATGATTTGGCATTTCATGTCGAATCCGACTTCGAGCCTAACACTATGCTTGGGGGCACTCTCATTCCTTACCATGCGGAGAGGTTTGGGAGCACTAGTCACATTGCACCTTCCATCCTAGTGGTCGAAGTTACATCATATATCCCTCCTAGGTCTAGGATTAGTGATCAGATTAGGATACCAGATCCGAGACAAGTGACGATAGGCGGTAGCATGTATATTATTACTCATATTCCTTCGTCCTTGATCCCTAGTTCTACAAATGTACATCCTCCACCTTATTCACGTGGACCTTCGAGCCGGCATATGGTTACGAGTCAAGTCCATACTACGGTTACTAGACCGATTGTGTCTCAAGTTTACATACCACCCGTTGCTTCAAGAGGCTATGTTCATACTTCTAGAGGTCATGTTACTACTTCTGGGGCATATATTCCTACTTCCGGTATGTATATCCCTACTTTCGGAGTGTATCTTCCTACTTACGGAGTGTCTCATGGGGCATCGCATGCGATGACTTATGGACCCTATTATGGGATGCAATATGGACAGGGTTCTTCACCTTATGGAGGCGGGTATCAACAACCTACTTACTCTCCTAATTACGGGTTTGTAGCTCCTACTAGTCAAGGTCCACCGCACTATGTTGCTTCCACGCCACCCTATACGAGTCATACGGGAGGAGGACACTATGGCCAAGGACATGGTGGTAATCAACCCTATATGAATCAGGGAGCGGTCCATCGACCTCACCATCCTAGGCTCCCTTTCCTCGCGACGCTTAATTTTCCTAACTTATCGAGATTGATGAACGATCATGTGGCTCATGACCCAGCTTGGACGGCTGTCCCTACCAAACTTCCTTCGGATATACCTAAGTTCGAGGGAAAACTGGGAGAGGATCTGAGCGAACACATTACTACGTTTCACCTATGGTGCTCTTTGAATTCCTTACATCAGGACTCAGTCCGTTTGAGACTATTTCAATGCACCCTTATAGGGTCTGCCGCGAAGTGGTATATAGAGTTACCTAGGGGAGCTTTCACTTTGTTCAATGACCTTGCGATGACTTTTCTTAATCACTTCCAGCTACCAGTGTGGTATGACGTTGGTAATGAACTCTTTTCGACATTTCAGCAAGATAAAGCCACACATATTTCTGATCATATTCAAGAGTGGCGTAGACGGAAGAGGTTAATTAAATCTTTTATACCGTTGGAGTTCCTCCTCGAGTGGTTCCTCAAGTTGTTATTTCTGTATATAGCGAATGATGTTTCCAAATCCGGAGTGCAGAATGAGGAACAAGTGATTTTTGGGGCACAAGAACTAGACTTGATTTATGCTTAGTCCGGTTTGTTGTATGAGATTATTCCCAATGCTCCTTGTTCCAGTTTCGATCCCAAAGTCAAACCTGGACCACATGCCAATGGCATTGTAGGTTGTGCAAGTGCGAAACCCATGGATTCGGTTGCAAAACAAGTTAGTCAATTTTCAATCAACCAATCTGCTTTGGGACAAGCTATGGCTTCATCTCAACCCGCCCAAACAACGAGTGTACTCTCTGTGCAATCATCAGACCAGAAGGGTAACCAACAGCCCGGGAGGAATAGAAAAAAGGGTAAAAATAATTGAAAGTGTGGGAATAAGAATGAGAATGCTAAAAATAATGACAAGAACGGTCAAAATGCTGGGGGGGACAAGCAAGCTAAATGTAAGGTTAAGTTCCCTTGCAAGTTGTGTAAGGATGATCACCTCACTTACTTGTGCCCTTGTATTGAGGAAGCTTCGAGATTCTTGGCATAGGGCTCAGCTGTGCTAACTAACCCTTTACTGCATAATCAAAATATGAACTCAAAGTCCCATGACCAATCTGGTGATGATGATCCACCAAAGGGTAGTGGTCGTGGGTGCATTAACATGGTTCATGCTGTGAAAGTTGTGACTTGTGCGAAAGATTATGGGTTGTCTCAACCCAGCCCACGCAAAGAGGTTGATCCACCAGGGTCCCCTTTGCGCATTGAGAAACCTACGGATAAACCTAAGGCTACACCTCTCATTCCTAAGGGAGTCCTTAAGAATTCAGGGCATAATCCAAATGCCCGAGCTGTCTAGAATTATTCAGTTGTCAAGGATTTGGGCCACACTCCTTGTGCGATGTCTACATTGGAAATGCTTCAGAGTTGTCCTTTGCAAGGGAAGGCATTGCTTTCTGCCCTTGGTGTGAACGATGATGATTCTTCCTCTGTGATCAAATTTGAAACTGCAGGAGTTCAGCCTCGCTTGCCCTACTATGTGTCTCTTTTGGTTCACATAGAATGTCTTAATATGACCGTCAAGCACACTACGATTGACAAGGGCGCTGTTGCTTCTGTGATGTCTTTGTCCTGTTGGAAGGTTTTGGGTTCTCCTGAGTTGTCTAAATAAGTGACTATGTTAACTACTTTCAATGGGAGATATTTTAGGCCGCATGTTGGAGTAGGGTCTCGCAGCTACAGAGGAAGCTGCTAGTTTAGCATAAAGGTAAAGTTTTGGCGGAAAGAGGAGAAGACAAGGCTACGACGCTGTAGCGCGTTTCCAGCTGTAGAGCAGAGCCAGAAACATTGACTTTTGAGATAGAAAAGTCTATAAGGCAACGGTACCTAAGCGGCCGAGAGAAGAAAGCTCAACTACTGCATTGAAGGCAGCGGCGGAAGATAGGAGGGCTCAGCGACCCTCATAAAGACGAAGGAGCAACGAGGCTCAAGCATTAAAGACAAAGGCCAGAGAGAGAACAGGTGAAGCGGTGCATAGTACCCATGATCAGCGTCGGGAAGCATGGAAGACTGCAGAAAGCTGCAGTGTGACGGGAAGCAGCTACCTCAAGGACAGAGAGGACCGACTGTCACTAATTAGGGTATGGGTTTACTGTTGGGACAGGCCCACAGTGTTGTAAGGGCACGACCTTCGGGCTGCCTATAAAAGCTTGCATTTTGTATTGTGAAAGGGTTGGTTCAGAGGTCGATTCCTTAGCTGATTAGTTGAATACTTTTGAAGTATATTCAGGAGTCAGTCAGACAGACTGTGTTGTAACGATCCAGATACCTAGCTTGTCTGTGAGTCATTTGAGTCTGTATGTAACCATCCAGAGAGAGAACAGAGAGGGAAGGATATATTGTAAGAAAGGCAGTATAGAGATAGAAAAAGGCCAGAGATCTAGAGGAGATCTCGCGCTGCATATGCAGTGCAACAGACTGTGCCAACTTCCCTCAAGATCGATAATAGAAGCACAGTTTGGTGGACGTAACTCCCATCCTGGGGGTGAACCACGTTAAATCCGCGCGTTATGTGTTGTATGAATGTGATTGCATTTGTTTACTGTTACTAGTTATTATGCTTATGATATTAGTTGCAGTCAATGAATGTATGTTATGATATTAGTTGCAGTCAATGAATGTATGTATTGCTCAGCTTACAGTAGTACTTGGGGATTAAAGTAAATGAAGTATTTCAGTAAGTTGCATAAAGGCTCCCTTATATTGTTTCTAAATGACTGTTTAATTGGAATATAACTTCCTAGAGGTTGAACTTCGCCCGTTGACACAGCCAATGTTAGAGCGCAAATCGTGGAGGTAGAATATCGCAGAGAGGCGATATCGCACCGGCAGAGGAGCTGCGGTGCGCAATACTGCGAGTTGAGGGTCTGGCGTTGAGAAGGGTTTGTTTGTCCTGCGGTGCGCAGCGATGCGATAAGGAAGGAGATATTGTGAGAAGGTAGAAGGAGTGAGACAAGGGAAGACCCTGTAGGAGAGAGTGCGCAACACACACACCCAGTAGGAGATCCCGCAGCCTGAAGAGCTGCGCAGCACCAGTAGGACTACCACAGAACCTGGTCCAAGACAGTTGAGTCTTGGCCAACCCATTAGATTCACTTCGGGTGAGACTTCAGGCCGCTTTGCGGTCTGTCGTCGAAAGGGCCAGTGGATTATGGGTGTTGTTGATTGATTACAATAAACCCGGGTCTGCCCATGCAATCAACACCGCACGGCATCCTTCCTTCCCTTAAAGTTCATTTGGGGGGGAAGACCATTGCGATAGAGGTCAAGGTGGTTGATGTGCCCCTTGAATACAATCTCTTACTGGGTAGGAACCAGATGTATAGTATACAAGATGTTGCTTCTTCCTTGTTCTGTGTTGTATGTTTTCTACATAATGGGAAGATCGTAATGATTGATCAAACGACATTCAAGAATCCATCTATTACCGCATCTTCGGGAGCTTCGATCCCGATTGTTGAGCACGCTCAGCTGAAAACTGGGAGTGTGGGTGTAGGTATGTATCCATCCCTCATGGGAAGCTTTAGTTGTCCTGCACCCTCATGATAGGATCTAGTTCTGATGAGGCTTCGACATCTACGGCATCGGTGTCTTTTCACACGACTCATATGGAAGATCCTTGGATTCTTCCTACACCGAGTACTTCAAGTGAGCCCGTCGAGATGAACATGCCGTTTCCTACAACTATGATAGCTTATCAAGATAATCTCAAGAGTGTTGTAGATCCTAGTCCTTCCTCTTCGCGGATGGAGGAGGAGGACCCTTATGTGCTGCCGGCATGGGCAGTACAGTCTTCTCACACACACAACTACCATGATATGGTTTTTCCTTTGGATGAAGCGATTATTGAGGCTATGTCGGGAGTTGAGCCACCATGGGAGGAACTTCATCATAGATCATACTTTCTTCCAGAGCTTGACCATTTGAAGCGTGAGGATTTTAGGGCGGTTCTTAGTTAGAGAGTTGGTAGTCCTATGGTTCCATTAAGCTCTCCTGGTCCGATGGCTGATGGAAACATGGCAAACATATCTTCAATGATTCCTATCAACATCTCTCGTGATCCTGGCATGATAGAGAATTTCTATATTGGGGCGGAATGTTCCCATGCCGAGATTCTGGAATATACCGAGTTATTTAAGGAATTCCGTGATATTTTTTCTTGGTCTTACAACGAGATGCCAGGTATTGACCCTCGTATTATCGAGCACAAGATTAAGACTTACCCCAACGCTAAGCCTGTTCGACAACGTTTACGTCCGGTGAATCCTAGGAAAGCACCCATGATTAAGGCAGAGATAGAGAAGCTGTTTAAAGCCAGTTTCATCTATCTTGTTCCCTTGACGGAGCGAATTTCAAACCCCGTTCCGATGGATAAGAAGTAGGGAGCGATCTTCATATGCACTGATTTCCACGATTTGAATCGTGCCTGTCCTAAGGACAACTTACCCACACCATTTATAGA
This sequence comes from Pseudotsuga menziesii, assembly GCA_001517045.1. Taxonomy (NCBI): domain Eukaryota; kingdom Viridiplantae; phylum Streptophyta; class Pinopsida; order Pinales; family Pinaceae; genus Pseudotsuga; species Pseudotsuga menziesii. The sequence goes on along the minus strand of LPNX010591679.1, from coordinate 83,928 downwards.
TCAGATTTTGGATGACTGTGCGGGTAGCGAGGTGTTCTCCTTTAGGGACGGATTTTCTAGGTATAATCAGATACATATTAAACCTGAGGACCAACATAAGACTACATTTATTTTTCCTTGGGGAATGTTTTCATATGGGAAAATGCCTTTCATCCTTAAAAATGTCGGAGCTACAATTCAGCGGTCAATGACCTTGATTTTCCACGATCTCAAGTCAATTATTGAGGTATTTTTGGATGACCTCGTTGCTCATTCTCACATGAGAATGCATCATCCCTATCACTTGATATTGGTATTCGAAAGATGCCGGCACTATTCGGTTAGATTAAATCCTCACAAGTGCATATTTTGTGTGAAATTAGGGCGTTTGTTAGGATTCATCGTTCCTAAAGAGGGTATAAGAGTCGACCCTTTGAAGGTTGAGGAAATACTTCAGTTGTCTCCCCCAAAGAATATTCGTGTCACGTCCCCATGCCTCCGACCAGCGAGGGGGACGCAACTCAAGGTTTGAACACCCGGGCTAAAATCCCATGAACATGTGAATTCATAAAATGACATGCTGAAATAAAATGTATTGAAGTAGAAAATGCATATATGCAATCGTTTATCATAACAACGGAAGAAACATTCATTCATACAAGCATTCATTCAACATGTTCAACATGATTATTAACAGAAAATATAGTTGCAGAAGTAAAAATGGACAAGATCACTTATCTTAAGATAAATTCGTTCCGCAACCAGCTATGTCGCTGCAACTTTCCACCCAACCATAGGCCAGCGTGCTCCTTAATCTCTCAGCAACGCTGCCACCCCTGAGCTAGGCATGATTCTCCAAGGAATAAGGGAACAACAGGCTTACATGTAGCCAAGGATACACAAAACACATAGCCAAGCCAACAGAGTTGGGTTTATCAGGCCATTAGGGAGCTGGAGAAGGAAAATTGCTAAGCTGGTGAGCCCATTACAGAGCCAAGAACACCTGCACCAGAACTAGCTTGACCTCTAAGACACCCAAACACACCCAACAAAAGGAATCAGTCCCTTCTCTGCTACATAGTCCCTCAGGCCTTGCATTCCCTCCCAGTGCTATTCAGGGGTGATGGAGAAGAAGGCCAGCCCTCTAGCTCTGTCTGTGTGGTTTCCAGCCACCAGGTTTATCAAGCAACCCAAGCCCCCATCCCTGCTCCTTACACGGTCCAAAGAACAACCATTGCACACACGCAATTAAGTTAGCTATCACAGCTTAAACAGGGAAAATGAATTCTAAGTCATTATTGGCCCTATCATGGCCAAAATGACTCTCAGGCGAATTTACAATAGTCCCCAACATGTAAGGAAGACCACAACCAACAACGTGGGAAAACACAGCCCGTCCTGGGCACGGGATCACTAAAAAAACATATACAGACCATGCTGGGGAAGAAATTATAGTCTCCCAGCCTATGGATGAGCATGACCATCAATGCCGAATCCACAATCAGCTGGTGGGGAGTGGATGCGACCACATCATCCGCAAATCCACGGGGAAATAAATTACATGGGTAAAACCTAGAAGGTTCTGTGCATGAAAACAAAAAATGGGAAAGAATCCCTCTGCATGAGAATGAAAAACAATGGAGGGGACGCGAATTGCCAGTACGTGAGTGTTTTTGCACAGTCATGGGGAGAGTGGAAAAATCCCTACGTGAATGATGGCAGTCATTTTTCCAGCCATAGTGAAGTCAACCATGGTGGAGTGTGCATGTGGGTGAGGACTGACAGTCCTGCCACCCCACTTCCCAAAACAATTAACTGCCTCAACCACCAGCAGTCTTTCTTAATGAAAGTGGTTGGAATAAAACAGAGAAAGAAGACACATGGGTTTTTCTCTCCTTGGCCAAGGATGACAATTTCCCCACCCTTATCCTTGTGAAAATCATGCCCCTTTCTCATTTTAGTTGTCGTGATCATAGCTGGTAGGGTTCATTTTTACTTATAGATGCATATTTACATGATGACCGTCATAATATATGCCGCATGCCCCGATATACCATCGGTGACAATTCAAATCCAAAACATAACATAACCGATCGATGGTGGGGCCTTGGCCTTTAGCTCTGCACCCTAATCATTTAATATATATACATCATGTACATCTAATGCAAAGGGGTCAAAACCGGGGCATTACATTCCCCTCCCCCTTCAATAGCACTGTCCTCAGTGCTTTGCAAAATTTGAACAAAATGCTACACTCGTATTGCCTCAGTGTTCCGCAGAATTGTAGAAAAATGGATGTGCCAATCGCATGGCATCCTCCAGCTCCCATGTAGCCTCTTCAGGTCCAAAGTGCTCCCATTGCACCTTTACCTGACCTATGGCTCGGTTCTGGAGCATTGTGACCTTCCTGTCGAGGATGCGCATTGGCTCGATTCAGAACTCTCCCTCAGGTTCCACCTGAATCACATCCCAATTTATCACATGGTTAGGATCATGTACATATCTATTAAGCAAAGAAACATGAAAAACATTATGAGCTCTAGTGCTAGTAGGAAATGCAAGTCTATATGCAACTGGCCCTATTCTTTCAAGCACTTCAAATGGCCCACAGTATCTCGGTGACAACTTGGCACAACTACCAAGCTTCAAGGAACTCTTCCTTGTCCTCACTCTGAGGTAGACATGATCCTGAACACTGAACTCCCTGTTCACCCTATGCTTATCTGCATAGCTTTTCTGTCTATCCTGTGCTGCTTTCAGCTTCTGCCTGATCTTTATAACCTCTTGCTCCATTTCCTTGAGCAATTCTGGTCCAAGCACAATCCTGTTCACTGGATTATCCCAAGTCACTGGTGTCCTACACCTTCTTCCATACAAAGCTTCATACAGACTCATCCCCAAGGATGCTTGATGTCCATTGTTATAAGCAAACTCTACCAAGTGTAAGTAACTTACCATTTGGTTGGTTTGTCCATCACGTACATGCGAAGCATATCTTCAAGCACTTGATTAACTCTCTCTGTCTGACCATCTATCTGAGGATGGTATGCAGTGCTGAAGTTTAGCTTTGTACCCAAATCTGCAAACAACCCCTTCCAAAAGTTGGAAGTGAACTTGACATCTCTATCAGATACTATTGCCTTCGGCAACCCATGCAATTTGAATATCTCCTTCATGAAGATCTTTGCAATGTCGCCAGTCTCATATGTAGACTTAACCGGTATAAAATGTGTTGCCTTAGTCAACTTTTCTACCACAACCATGATGGAATCATGTTGTCTCCAAGTCATCGGCAATCCTGTAATAAAATCCATGGAAAAAACTTCCCATTTCCATTCCGGAACAGGCAAAGGCTGCAACAAACCTGCTGGATGTTGATGCTCAACCTTTACCTATTGACATTTCATACATCTTGAAATGTACTCAGCCATATCCCTTTTCATTCCTGACCAAAAGTACTGCTTTCTAGCGGTAGCGATTGTTTTCTGATATCCTGGGTGACCAGAATATGGAGCTTGATGGATTTCATCCATAACAACTCTCCTCAAATCTGCTACATATGGAATATAAATTCTACCTTTATAAGTGAGAAGTCCATCTTCTTCCAATTGATATCCCTGATACCTCTTCTCGAGACTTTGCTGCTGCAATTTGTCTTTTACTTGCTCATACAATTCATCTCCGACGACATGATTGGCAATCTGCTACCTCAAATCTGATTGGCAAATACTAAGAGATGCCACATGCATTTCCTACATCTTCCTGCTGAGTGCATCAGCTACCTTGTTCTCCTTTCCCTTTATGTGCTTGATTTCGAAATCAAACTCACATAAAAATTCCAGCCATCTTGCTTGCCTAGCATTCAGAGTAGGCTGATCAAATAGATACTTCAAACCACAATGGTCTGTTCTGAGCTCAAATATCCTGCCCATCAAGTAATGTCTCCATATCTTGAGAGCATGTACTATGGCTGCAAGCTCTAGATCATGAGTGGCATAGTTCTTCTCATTCTCCTTCAACTTTCTCGACTCATAACATATCACATGGTTGTCCTGCATAAGGACTCCTCCTAGCCCTTGTCCGCATGCATCGGTACACACCACAAAATATTTTTCTGGATCTGCAACTTTCAATATGGGTGCACTAGTGAGAAGATTCTTCAACTGCTAGAATCTTTCTTCACACCTCGATGTCCATTCAAACTTCATCCCCTTCTTTTGCAAAGAAGTGATTGCATG
>LPNX010591679.1:0-79473 GCA_001517045.1 Pseudotsuga menziesii | reverse complement strand
CTTAAGTCAATCTTGGAAAATACCCTTGCTCCTCTCATTTGATCAAAGAGGTCATCAATCCTAGGCAAAGGATATTTATTCTTCACAGTAACCTTGTTCACCTGTCTGTAATCAATGCATAACCTGAGTGTACCATCTTTCTTCTTGACAAACAAAACTGGTGCTCCCCAAGGAGACACACTTGGTCGGATATACTTCTTTTCCAACAACTCTTGTAGTTGCATCTTCAATTCTAGCATCTCCGGTGTACTCATTCTGTAGGGTGCCTTGGACACTGGTGCTGCTCTTGGCACAAGTTCAATTGTGAAGTCAATGTCCCTCTTTGGAGGAAGCCCTGGAATCTCATCAAGAAACACATCCCTGAATTTCTGTAACACCTGATAGTCCTCCAACCTTGGAGTTTCATTTCCTGATGTTTCCAAAATATGAGCTGCATACAACTGGCAACCCTTCCTACAGAACTTCTTTAAATGCATGGCTGAAACCTGCCGGACTGAAATTACCTTTGGAATACCTTGCACAACCACGAGGTTCCCTTCTTCATTCAAAATTCAAAATTCTTATTGTAGCAGTCAAGCTTTACCCTGTGAGCTTCTAACTAGTCCATTCCAATGAGAACATCATAGGAACCAAGTGGTAGAACATTCAGATCTACACAAGTGACCAATCCATTCATGACCAATGGACATTTCTCTACCACTTCACTAACCTTTCTCTTAGTTCCCGTGGCTAGCTGAACTAACCAAGACTTCCTATGCTTTACTTTCTTAAAAGCACAAATCTCCACTACTCTAGGATTAATATAGCTGTGAGTAGAACCAGGGTCAATCAAAATAGAAACAGATTGCTCAACAATATTACCTGCTACTTCAACCACAGTTGACTGGTGATCCACTTGACGGTCCTCTAGTGCTACATAGATCTTGGGTACTACCCTTGCTACTTGACCCATTGTTTCTGCTTCTTGAACATTATAAGCTGGCCTGGCACTCTCATTCTCGAGTGGGGAATTCCTGCGCATGTGGGGTCCTCCACATTTCCAACATTGGAGTGGTCCTCTATTCTGTTGTGGATCCTTAGTCTTTTCTCCTACCACTCCAGTTGGCTCACTCATAGCTTGAGATGGCTGCTTCTGCTGATTCCTGAAGCTAGAAGGTTTGAAACATTTCTTCCTTTGGTCAAACTTCCCATTCTTCTTGTCCTTCCATGCCTTATGGTAATCAGGTTTACCCTTGCTTTTCTCATAACAATACTTAGCCTTTCTTATTACTTCTTCAAGAGTTCTAGGTTCATAAAACTCAATTCTATCTTTGTAAGACTGAGGTAATCCACTCAGAAAATGCTGGACCTTCACTTTTTCATCTCTGATGTACCGAACATACCTCAACAGCTCCAAAAACTTATTTGCATACTCTTCCATGGTATGCTGTCCCAATCTCAGCTCATGGAACTCCTTAATCTTGTCATCATAATACCTGTTAGAGAGGTATTTCTACTTGAAATACTTCTTGAACTGTTTCCACTTAAGCCTCCTTTCACTGATCCTCTTCACTTGCTTGAAGTGTTCCCACCAAATGGATGCTCTTCCATTTAGATTGAATATGGCAACTCTTACCTTTAGGTTTCCTGAATAATCATGCACTTGAAAGTACTTCTTAATACCAAGAAGCCAAGCTTCAGCCTCTTGTCCAGTCTTTACCTCACCATCAAACGTAGGAGGTTTATATTTCTTGAATTCATCTCGAGTGCGATCCCTATGGTATCTCTTTCTTTTTCTTTTATGAGAAGAAGAAATGGAATCCCTGCTGGATTCTTCAGAATCAAATGTTCCACTAGAAGTTCTTCTCCTTCTCCTAGTACTGCTCTTACTACCTTCTAGTCTTGCTGTACCTCGTCAAGAATCTATCTTCCTTTGCAAGTCTGTCAAACTCTGCAACATTGCAGCGTTCAACTGATGCTGCTCTTCCTGGGCTTTGATCAGGCTTCTCATAGTGGCTGCAACATCTAACGGTGTCTCTCGGAATCTCCTTCCATTAGACTCTATGTCGTCATTTCTATTACGTACATTTTCTCCCATGGCATCTTCTGCCCGCTCATAAGAATCCCGAACATCATACCCATCATGAGTTCTCATACTGAACCACCACTTGCTTATCAAATGGACTATCTGGAATACTTCCCTTGAAGGTGACTATGACTCTGCAATGTGTTAGTAACACAATTGTTAGATGCATAATATTGATATAAACCAACATTACTTACCTTGTCTTGGAAAATTATAAATTAAGAGTTTCCCAAAACATAGAATTTTCTCCATCAAAGAGTGTCTATCTGAGGGGGATGACGGGGGTCAAGGGGGCTTGCAAAATATTGCATAATATCACTACCTCTTTTCTCCTTTTCAGCCCTGAAAATTCACTGTAAAAACTGCTAAAATTTCCACCGAAAAACAGTCAAAATTCGTTGGTTAAACCCCATGGAAAACCCAAATTTTCCTTGCGCAAAATCGGGTCTCGAACCACTTTCTCTTCTACAACGGCGGCTCCTGGAATGCTTTCCCCTTCCAATCGGTGTCGGCATCCTTTCTGGTCAGAAGCCGTAATGCTTCCACTTCCGCAACGATGGCTCTCGGAACCATTCTTCCTTTCGATCGACGTCGAAAGTCTTTTTACATCGGAAGGCAAATGACTTTGGCTTCCGCAATGGCGGCTTGCCAAACATTAACTTCTTCCGATCGGCACTTACTTAGAACAATTTTTGGCGTTGGGCATCGACGGACTTATTACATCGGAAGGCAAATGACTTTGGCTTCCGCAACGGCGGCTTGCCAAACGTTAACTTCTTCCAATCAATCGCTTTTTTCTTTAAAGGAATTTTAACTTCGGACGTCAGTGAACTTCTTACATCGGAAGGCAAATGACTTTGGCTTCCGCAACGGTGGCTCGCCAAACATTAACTTATTTTGATTGGAACTTACTTAGAACAATTTTTGTCGTCGGGCGTCGGCGGACTTCTTACATCGGAAGGCAAATGACTTTGGCTTCCGCAACGACGGCTCGCCAAACGTTAACTTCTTCCGATGCGGAACACTTAGTCAAAAAAATTTGCGGTTTTCTCCAAACTGTTTCGGTGTCGATGGTCTTCATCATCGGAAGCCTTAAGGCTTTTGGCTTCCATAATGGCGGAAGTCCCTTCCGTTAATTCTTCCATAGCGGTGGAACACCTGGGCAAAAATTTTCTGCGGTTCTCTTCGACCGTTCCATCAGACAGACTTCCGCTTTCCGCTTCCGCTACGGCGGAAGTCTGAACCTCTAAGTGCTCCAACTGTCAACACTTAGGCCATTTTAAATTTTTCCAGTCATCCATTGATTTCTGCTGGGCAGAATGAGATACAACCTCTGTCAGTTGCTCCTTCTTGGCCCATAGAGGCCCATTGTTGCAACCTGAGGCTCTGATACCATACTGTCACGTCCCCATGCCTCCGACCGGTGAGGGGGACGCAACTCAAGGTTTGAACACCCAGGCTAAAAGCCCATGAACATGTGAATTCATAAAATGACTTGCTGATATGCTGAAATAAAATGCATTGAAGTAGAAAATGCATATATGCAATTGTTTATCATAACAGCGGAAGAAACATTCAATCATACAAACATTCATTCAACATGTTCAACATGATTATTAAAAGAAAATATAGTTGCAGAAGTAAAAATGGACAAGATCACTTATCTTAAGATAAATTCGTTCCGCAACCAGCTATGTCGCTGCAACGTTCCACCCAACCATAGGCCAGCGTGTTCCTTAATCTCTCAGCAACGCTACCACCACCGAGTTGGGCATGATTCTCCAAGGAATAAGGGAACATCAAGCTTACACGTAGCCAAGGATACACAAAACACACAGCCAAGCCAACAGAGTTGGGTTTATCAGGCCATTTGGGAGTTGGAGAAGGAAAATTGCTAAGATGGTGAGCCCATTATAGAGCCAAGAACACCTGCACCAGAACTAGCCTGACCTCTAAGACACCCAAACACACCCAACACAAGGAATCAGTCCCTTCTCTGCTACATAATCCCTCAGGCCTTGTATTCCCTCCCAGTGCTATTCAGGGGTGATGGAGAAGAAGTCCAGCCCTCTAGCTCTATCTATGTGGTTTCCAGCCACCAGGTTTATCAAGCAACCCAAGCCCCCATCCTTGCTCCTTACACGGTCCAAAGACCAACCATTGCACACATGCAATTAAGTCAGCTGTCACAGCTTAAACAGGGAAAATGAATTCTGAGTCATTCTTAGCCCTATTGTGGCCAAAATGACTCTCAGGCGAATTTACAACAGTCCCCAACATGTAAGGAAGACCACAACAACCACAGCAAACAACGTGGGAAAACACAGCCCGTCCTGGGCATGGGATCACCAAGAAAACATATACAGACCATGCTGGGGAAGAAATTACAGTCTCCCAGCCTGTGCATGAGCGTGAGCAACAATGCCGAACCCACAATCAGCCAGTGGGGAGTGGATACGACCACATCATCCGCAAATCCGTGGGGAAATAAATTACATGGGTAAAACCCAGAAGGTTCTATGCATGAAGATGAAAAACGGGAAAGAATCCCTCTGCATGAGAATGAACAACAATGGAGGGGACACGAATTGCCAGTGCGTGAGAGTTTTTGCACAGTCATGGGGAGAGTGGAAAAATCCCTACGTGAATGATGGCAGTCATTTTTCCAGCTATAGTGAAGTCAACCATGGTGGAGTGTGCATGTGGGTGAGGACTGATAGTCCTGCCACCCCACTCCCCAAAACAATTAACTGCCTCAACCACCAGCAGTCTTTCTTAATGAAAGTGGTTGGAATAAAATAGAGGAAGAAGACACATGGGTTTTTCTCTCCTTGGCCAAGGCTGACAATTTCCCAACCCTTATCCTTGTGAAAATCATGCCCCTTTCTCATTTTATTTGCCGCGATTGTAGCTGGTAGGGTTCATTTTTACTTATAGATGCATATTTACATGATGACCATCATAATATATGCCGCATGCATCGATATACCATTAGTGACAATTCAAATCCAAAACATAACATAACTGATCGATGGTGGGGCCTTGGCCTTTAGCTCCGCACCCTGGTCATTTAATATATATATACATCATGTACATCTAATGCAACGGGGTCAAAACCAAGGCATTACAATTCGTCATCTTCATTGTTTGCAAGGCATGGAAAACTTCTTACGAATATTTGTTGTCAACTTTTCCAAATTGACTAGAGGCTTCAAGTGTCTCATGAAGAGGGACACCCCCTTTTATTGGGATGAGTGAGCCCAGGAGTCCTTCGATGCACTCAAGCGAGCCCTAACATCAGCCTCGGTGATTAGTCCTCTGGATTATAGCCGTGATTTTCCATTATATGTGGTCGTGTCCTTAGAGATGATTGGTATGGTTTTGGTTCAAGAGGATGAGGAGCTCCAAGAGCATGTCATATATTATTTGAGCCGAAACCTTATTGATGCAGAGATTCATTATTCTCATGTGAAGAATCTTGCTTTAGCTACCGTACATGCGGTTCAGTGGTTGAGACATTATATTCTCCTTCGCCAGACCTTGGTTGTGGCCCATGTCAATCTGTTTCAATTCGTCCTCACCCGAAGGATGATTGGGGGAAAGTATAATAAATGGATTGTCATTCTGCAAGAATTCAATCTCGAGTTTGTTTCGGCAAAATCAAAGAAGTATTTAATTTTTGCAGAGCTTATATCGAATTTCCGAAGCGAGGCGGAGGAGTTGGTTTGTGAAGATAAATTTGTCGATGAACACATCTTCTTAATCTCAACGTTAGACCCATGGTATGGGGATATCATAATATATTTACAAACACTGAAGACCCGTACTCACCTCTCGCGAGATGAACGATGATGATTACGTCACGTCTCTAAGAACTACCTCATAGTGGACAATACTTTGTACCGCCGTGGGGTAGATTCCATTTTACGATGTTGTTTAACTCATGAAGAGGCTGAGGTAGTGCTGAATGATTGCCACGAAGGGGCTTGTGGTGGTCATTTATCTAGGATTTCTACAGCTCAAATGATTTTAAGAGCAGGTTATTTCTGGCCATTGATATTGAAGGATTGTGTTGATGCGGTCAAGAGGTGCCACCCTTGCCAGGTGTTTGCACGTAATATGCACTCGAAACCTACCCCATTACATCCCGTTATCACCGCCGGTCCCTTCACTAAGTGGGGCCTCGATTTTATGGATTGCAACCCAGCGTCAGCTGGGGGGCACCATAACATTATAGTGGCTATTGATTATTTCATGAAATGGGCTGAAGCTATGTCTACAGTAAAATCCGATGGTGAGACAGCTGCTCACTTTGTGTTCAACCAAATTATTGCTCACTTCGGGATTCTGAAACAGCTTGTCACTGACCATGGCTCGCACTTTCAGAACCGTATGATGGAAGAGTTGGCATCCAAGTTAGGGTATAAGCAAGAGCATTCATCTTCTTACTACCCCCAAGCGAATGGATAGGTAGAGGCAGTGAATAAATCACTCAAATCCATTCTCCAACGAACCATCACATAAAGCAAGAATAATTGGCACATTATGTTATATCCTACTTTGTGGGCATATCGAACCGCTGTTAATACTACCACTGGTTTTTCTCCATATCAGCTTGTACATGGAGTGGATTTGATATTTCCGGTTGAATGCAAAATTCCTTCGTTGAAACTAGCTATGGAACTCTTACCGGACACTTCTCCATTGGAAGAGCGTTTGGTTCACCTCAAGCAACTTGATGAGCAGCGTCGGGATGCCTTGGTGGCTCTAGAAGTCAATAAACGTTGCGTTAAGGGCCAGTACAATAAGTCTGTCCATCCAAGGGTGTTTAGTGAAGGAGACTTGGTCTTTTTGTGGGATCAACCAAAAGAACCCTTGGGGGCAGGGAAATTTAATCCTATGTGGCATGGTCCTTACATGTTCAAGCATTTGTTAGAGAAGGGTGCATATGAGTTATTGGATTATGAAGGAACAGCCTTGGTGGAGCCTAGAAATGGGCTCTATCTCAAAAAATACTATGCATGATCTTTAGCCAAGGCTGCTTATTGTATATTACTGTACAGCTTTGCATAGTTAGGTCTTTTTCTTATTGTGATCGGGTTTGTGATTAGTTTTCGTTTCTTTTGGCAGATGTCAATAGAATCTTCCACCTACATAGGATTCATGGATGGTGCAAGCTGTCACACTCAACACTCAGCCTCTACTGCTTGGGTGATTTATACTCCTATGGGTCAGGTACTGTCTTCAGGAGGTGTATGTCTACGGCCATCTTCCAACAATGTTGCTGAATACAGCGCCATTATTGAGCTTCTACAGGATGCCATTTTACATGGCATTCTATCTCTTAAGGTACGTCTTGATTTGGAGCTAGTAGTGTCACAGCAAAAATGGTTTGTAAAATGTTAGAGATCCAACGTTATTGAGAAGCTTCTTGCATGTGAGATTGTTAGACCAAAAATTTGACAATATAACATATATACACATTCCAAGAAATAATAATCAAGTTGTTGACTCATATGCTAACTACGTGCTAGATTGGCATTTGTTTCATTCACAATAAATTAATCACAAACACAATTTTTACACATGTAAATAAATAAATCGATCATCATAAAACTTTTTATATATACATAAAAAATGTGATAATACAGTGTCATGATACAAAATTGGGGCTTTTAAGCCACCATCATATAATACACGGTCGTACAAAATGATACACTCCCAGGTGTCTAATCCTTTGGAGGAGGAGGAGGGTTGTGATCATGGAAGGTCACTACGGCTCTAGCCAGCTGTCGGAATAAACACACCCATGCGCATGGTACACCTAACACCTGCTGCTGCATGGCCTCAGGAAAGTCCTCAACTTGCGCCATGGGAACTCTATGTGTCAATATCACAAAGTTGGTATGAATGCTCTGGGTCGTTTGCTCCGCATCCACACCCATGATATCATCTCCTCTTCCCCTCCGTCTATGACGAGGGAATCCCTCTGGCCTCTGTGGCCCCACATTTGCACATAAATGGTATATGTCACTATGTATCATCACCCAAAAATATGTCTTTTTGATTCCATATAGTCAAGAAAATACAAAAAAATTAAATAACTCAAAATTTTAAAAAGAGAGGGTCAAGATTCGTTACCTATATCACCATATGCCGATCCTGGTGGTAACGACATGTACGGGTCCCCCCGAAAATCTATCCCTGCATAGGAGTAGTCATTGATGGCAACTATCTGTCATCGCCACCACAGAAAGAAGTCAGCTGGATATGGGTTGGCCACCCTACCACCCACCAGCTGTGCATGGCATCTGCCCAACGTTGTTGGGCCGGATCTCAAACCCCATGAAGAGGAACATACACTCTGGGGCTCAATCCTAGAATATGCTTGAAGAAAAATGTGCTCAAAATACTGCTGAACCCGAAGTTTCACACCCTGCCTGCTTTACACTCACTGAGCTAGTGTTTCATGTTGCTCAGTAGTGTAGTACTCTAGTCATAGATCGTGGGTCTCATGCACTCCACTGCATAGAACATCAGCGGCCGTGAGGCTTGGTGGAGTGATGCTAAGCCTGCTATCCTGCCTAGCGTCAATAATATGGCCTTTAGGCCCAGCACCTGTATAGCATTGGTAGGGACTTGAAACCCCACCTTCTCGGTGTTTGGATAATAGTTCACTACAATGTACTCGTCGATAGTCAGGCCACCTCCTGGCCCACCACGAGAACGAAGGTTCACCACTTCCCCTCGTCTAGAAAGCCCAGTGATAAAGTATATGTCCTCCACCTCTATGGTGAGGGACATCCCATCGATATGGAAGGACTCCGAGTCTAGATCCCAATAATCTACCAGCATTTGTAATAGTCTTGGTTTGGCCCTCAAACCACCAAGACACCAAAACTTGTAGAGTCTACATGCACGTAGAGCTTGTTGAGCCATTAAGTTGACCCTTATTGCTTCCTCTACTTCACCATGCTCACGCTCTCTCCACTCTAGGACCATCCTGCACAAGAAATTGCAAATTTTCCCATTAGTTTATTGAAAAAACCATATGTGCGGCCTCATACGTGACTGTTTTCAAAACAGCTGCATATGTACTCGGGTTTGAGGCCATTTTCTGCGTATATCCAGCCCTATACGTAGAAAAACCTCGATTTCAGTGTGGTCCACAGCGCTCATTTTGGGTTGGCCTAAAAACCTTATTTGACCATGAAAATTCATAAAAATTGTATCAAAATGCAAGAGGAGAGCATGAGTAAATACCTGGAAGAAACGATAGTGAATTCCGCCGGCTCGATCTCCTAGAATTCGTTCTTGAAAATTAGAGCTCAAATGGGTAAAAGTTTCAAATGATTTATAATATTTTCAATTTTTTACTATTTATAGAAAATTTTCAAATATTTGAAAATTTTTACCCCCTTTCCTATAGTTTCGACATTTTCTAACCATTTTGGATCGTTTTTGACATAATTTGTGATGTAGAAGACCTTTTTCAGTGCCGTTTCAGCCATTGGATTGACCTGTTCATGCCGAGCTTAGGTATCATGTCTAAACTGGCATATACATTAGGTTTCATCACCATTTGCATTTTGCATAACCTTATGACCATCTCATCATGACCTTAGGTACGAACCCACTCTATTATGTCACGGAAACTTCTTGCTGCTTTAGAAGTGGTATGATATGAGTGGTGGAGCTTTACTTTACATGGGTACCCTAGTTAGCGCCCTATTTGCATTTGGTGCCCATGCTGACGTTTTCTCCTTTAGGGTGTGGGAGTCCATTGTATAGTACTGCCATGACATTTCACAAGAGCCTCATACTCCTCTTGATCTTTTGTTGGCCTATTTCCCTCAGGACTCCCTCATGTCAAGTTGTGAATGCATTATCATGAGCTTTTCCTGCCTTATTGAGCTTTATGTCGGCTCCCCTGACATTGCGTTTCAGCCATATAGCCCGAGCTTGTCTCATGTCTAGCCATGCAAAGCCATTTTTAATATCCTTCGCAGCTTGATTTCCTTTTTACCAGGAGGGGATTTTCCCCCGAGTGTCGATATCATGCACATGTATCCTTGCATTGAGCATAGGTATGTTCCACTGCTTAGAACTAGTTTCTTTGCCCTTATGACACTCATATCCTCCTAGTTTGTAACTATAAAGTTATTTTATTCTTTTTTCAAGCTTTTTAAATAACTGAAAAAGTCCAAAAAAAAATTAAAAACCAAAAATCCGGACAAGAAAGAGCACTGTATATCACATCCATTGGTTGGGTTATAGTTTTACTTTAGGAGCTGTACTCATTTATCTGATTTTATCTCCACCGACTGGTTAAGATTCCAGTCCCTATGGAGCCTCTGTTGATGCCTCCTGTGTCACAGAGATGTCCCAGTTTGTATATCGAGTCTATGCTACCTTCATTCAGTCACCATACACCGTTATGCTATAGTTCGAAGGAAGTTGAAGCCTGAGTCAGCCATTCCTCAGTTATCTTGACTTTGCATGTCGGCCATTCCCGGTACAGTTACTGGTTCGTGCACCTTATGATCGAGTCCTTCCACATTATACAACTTTGCTAAGTACCTCGTGTTGGATGATGGGGGATGCCTTAATGCCCTCCTTCCAGCGGATTTCATCCCATCGAATTCAGATCATTTATTCTGGGATTGGAATCTAGAGTCATTTTGAGTGCCTTAAGACTTGTAGTCATCAATGGCAAGTTCTCTCGCCATCAACAGTTTTTGGGAATACATCAATCTCCCCTGATCAATGGATCCTCTCAAGTGTTCGACCTCAACACATTTATTCACACTTTTTAGTTTGCACTCTAGTACCTTGATTCCCATTTTCATTATCGGTGGGTGATCTCGCATCTATTAACGGTATACATTAATGACTGGTAATCAGATGATGGACTACTATGTTCGACCTCGACACCTCTATTTGCATAGTAGGACATGTACTCATAGCGGTTTGTGTAGAAGACTTTCCATATTGGTGGCATCTCTTATATGCTACCTCTTTGATCGTGCCAGTGTTCATGAGATTTCATCTCTCGTGACTTGATTCCAGTATATTCCAGATATTTCCAGCCACTATGGAGATCTTGATCTATTATATCTTCTGCCATTATGGAGATCATGGTCCTTTGTATATCTTCATCATGGAGATTCTGATCTATGTATATTGTACGTGGCTATGACCACATATGTGATATCATGTATCATTTCTATTCATGGCCATTGTACTCTTATGTATCCGAGACTGCTATATGTATTTGTAGTTATATGCAAAGTTGTATTATTGTACTATGATGATTGGGTGGCTGGTCTTCCATTTGGGATCCTTCATCACTCCACTTCTGGGATGGACTTATAATGTATTTCGGCCATCGTATGACCCCTCTGACCTCACACATTAGGGGGCATCTGTTATAGCTGGTTTCACCACTCCAGGTGAATCACACTTTGTATGGCCTTCCCCTGTCCCACTGCAGACTCCTTAGATCCCATGGACCATTTTTTGTCCTTTGATGTTTCCTTGATCATCCCTAAGAACATATGAAAAATGATACACGCAACTTTTAAACCTATAAGCGGGTATATATGCAGGTTTGACCACTAAAACCGTGTACATCGGGATGTGTGCATAATCCAAATCCTTTTGGAGTTTTCCTTGACATGGATCTGACTCATTAGACTCCTGGCCTTCCCTATGCCTTGAGATCACTCGGATTCAACCTTTCATTACCTCTTTGAAAAGATATATAAGGAACCCCTTGGTACATTGAAGGCATAAGAGAGAATTGAGAGCAAAGAAACTATAGTCCATTGTTGCCAAAACTTATGCTTGAGTCTGCATCCCTTTGTCCCTTGGAGCACTAGTGTGATCTTCCCAAGCTTGCCTTTTTCTCATGAGCTTGCTATCGAGAGATGGAGGATTGAGGTGGTGGAGGCCCAAGTGGGGGATTCAGTTTCTCCGGTTCGCAGATGTGCCGTCAAAGGTTGTATCTTGTTATCTCTGATTTATATTAATAGAAATATCTTTTCCTGTCCAATAATGTGTGTTTGAATGAATATTTTATCCATGGGATTATGTCAAATGCTTGTACATTATTGATTATATATGCTATAATAGATCTAACACCATGATATATAGAATGCTTGTATTGTTTACTTGTTGTTTCGGAAGTAATCTATCAATTCATGCTGAAGATTGGAAAGCTCAACAGGGATCTACTTCAACCATCCAGAATAAGGTACGAGGTATGATCCTTTAGTGTTAGACATTTAATTTCTATTGCATATTGGAAAGGATTGATTTCTGGAGTCAAGTTGTCTATTGTGGTATCCCAAGCCATAGGAATTTCTCTCTGTAACATCAACACATCAGCTATCTGTTCATCCGTTGCAACATACTAGAGCTTCACTGCTCCCCTCTACACCATATCCCTGATATAATGATACTTGATCTTGATATGCTCCGACTTGTCATGGAACACTGGGTTCTCCGACAACTTCACACAACTCTGGTTGTTGCAATATATACAAGTAGCATCCAACTGGAGATCAAATAAATCAGATAATAGCTTCCTTATACATACTACCTGACAACTAGCTGAGCAAGCTATGACATACTCTGCTTCAGCTTTACTCAGTGCCACATAGGATTGCTTCCTGCTAGACCAAGAGATCACACTTGATCCCATACTGAAGCAACACCTTGAAGTGCTCTTCCTATCGATGGCACTGCCTGTCCAATATGAATCAACATAAACCTCGAGGTTAATATTCTGATTCACCTCATACTTGAGCCCATAATCAACTGTACCCATCAGGTACCTCAGAATATGCTTTGCAGCAATCAAGTGAACATGTCTCAGATATGTCAGGAACTGGCTCAAGGAGTTCACAGCAAAGAAAATATCTAGTCTCATGTTCGTCAAGTACATCAAGGACCCAATCATCTGACGATACATCATAGCATCAACCACTTTTAATGAAGCATCACTCAATAGCTTCATGTTCGATGCCATAGGTATGGTCATGGCCTTGTAGTTCATCATCCCTTGTCCCGAGGAGATTCCATCCGCATTTTACCACACCTCCATGCCTAGAAAATAGTGCATTGAGACATAACAGGAGCATCACTAGTCTTTCGCCTTCAACCTTGAAGAAAAGGTTGGAATCCACTTTAATCTGAGTAAAGCCTAGATTCATTAGTAATCTATCCATCCTGTCGTACATTGTCAAACCTCAAGATCTTCTGTAGTCACTCCCTCTAAAGCATCATACTCCCTATGTCTTTTGTACTCTATGTACTGAAACATTATGTACTGGAGTGACAAGTAGCTTCCTCTGCTACTAATATTCTATGTATCCATCTAGGATCACTGGATACCAAGATCCTCTATCTTGAAATTTTTCAAAAGTTATTCTCTCACCCATCTGTGAGCTTGTCATCCTCTATAGGATTTCATCTTCAACCTTGTAGCAAAGGTTAAGATCTTCATCAAGATCATCATGTATGTGTTATCCCATGGGTGTCTTCTGAGCTCGTACAAGGCCTTCTTTTATTTGCACACATGATTCTGCTTGTCATGTGTCTTCACTTCCAATGGCTGCAAATGTCTCTTTGTAGTCTATGCCTTCTTTCCATGAGAAACCTCGTGCTACGAATCTTTCCTTGTATCCCATGATGTTTCCATCTGCTGCATGATGGAACTACAAACTTTCCTTCATGTATCGATACTGCATCCTAGACATCATTCTTCTTGAACTAGTCTTCCCTTTCTTCTTGGTTACTTCTTCATAGCTAGAAGATTTTGCATCAATGATGTTGTTGCATTTAATCTTCATCTTGAACTATCGTCGCTTGTTCTTCGGAACAAGTCTCATCCTTCTTTGCTTATAGGTGATTTTACGCGATCTTTCCTACAATTCAAATGCATTAGTTGCATGGTTAGAAACATTTCATAAGGTATATTCATAATTAAAAATTCTTTTGCATCAAGATATATGATTATGCAACTATTTTATCCAATACAGCATTCATCCATATCTCACAGAAACTTTCTAGATGCCTTCCATCTCTACCAGGACAACATTGAGATTGTGCACTAATCCAATATGTCATCAAAGAGGTTTCATTCTAGATAAGAAGCAATAGAGAGTTGTATAGTACCATGAGCTACTTACCCATCACATGCATATTAGTAATATATTGTCATTATTGCAAACATTCTATAATGCATAATACATTAACTGAATATAAACAAATGCATAACAAAACAATATCATGAAATGACAATTGAATACTTATCTTTATTTGTTTCATGGGTAGACTCCTTCTTGAGCCTTTAGCTTTATCATCTTCCTCTTTCATAATAGCATTGTTTCTTATCCAAATTCTAAGATGGATAAAAGTTTCTTCAAGATTTGAGTCCTTCGTATTCCTCATCGCTTGAGGGATCTTCTTTGGATGGTGAGAGCTTGATCTTCAGTTTCTCCCATCTTCTCTTCTCTTATTATGAGTCAAGCTTCTTCTTCTTCCCAGATTCTGCTGAAAGTAATCACTTCCTTATGGCACACATTCCTCAAATGAATGAATCCCATGATCTAGGGAGACCATTCAAGGTGGCTATCACCACTTCTGCATTCTCCACTTTTTCTTCTACCACTTCAATTTGTTCTTTGATTTAAGAGACCCTTGTAAAGTATGACTATATGGTCTCTGCATTCTGGATCTTCACATTCTTCAACTGGTTTCTCAAAGTAATATTCCAATTTATGTTCTTCCCTTCAAATAGCTTGTTCAAGGAATCAAACATCTCTTTCGGTGTCTTTAGGGGAGACACTTGTGGTACAAGTTGATTTGTAACTGAATCAGCAATGATCTTCTTAGCCTTGACCAAGTTCTTTTGGAGTAAGGCTTTTAGCCTCATCTCCCTCTGGAACTGGAAGCTCTCTACTTATGTAGGTGTCCAATTCATTTTCTTCAGAGAGATCATATACTTCCATGCTTGGAATTTGTCAACTTCACCAAGCTTATCATCAAGCTAATGTGATAGATCACTTCGAAATGAGAACCTCAAATGAAAATAGAAAAATATTAGATCTTACCGATTTGAGGTTTCCATCCTGGTTTTGGAGCTGGTTGATCTAGGGTTTGTCAGAGAAACCGTAATTTTCAAAACTTGGAATCTTTCAGATCTAATTGGATAGAAATATATATCTATTCAATCCAAGCTATCCAATGTACTCCTTTTCTAAAAACAATTGGATAGATTTTTATCATTCAAGCTAGCATTATGATCTTAGGATGTTTAACTGAGAGAATAACATGCACAGCAATAAAACACAAGAGACAAGAGACACAAATAATTTTCCTCAGGGAAACCATAAAGGAGAAAACCCCGCAACTTCCTTAGAGATAGAATCAACACCAAAAGTAAAACCCGAAAACATAAAGATGATCTCCCAACAATAGTAGTCTCTCTCTCTGATCCCAACAACTTCTCTCTCACTCATGCGCCCCAATGAGTGAGTGTGTGTGTGATAAATAGAGAGGCTCACTCTCTATTTATATTCTTTCATTCACTTGAATCCCACTCCAACATGCCGGCCTCATGTAATAGTTACTTACTAGAGACGACATCTCTAGGAGTGTCTAATAACTCTAGTGCCCCACAACTTGTGGGGACTTTGCCTCCTCTGACCAACAAGGAGGGTTATCCTTAACATAATGGTGGGGACTATTTCCTCAACTTACAATTACTCACCTAGGATTGACTTCTCTAGGATAGTCTAATAACCCTAGGGCCCCACAATTGTGGGGACATTAACCCTTGAACAATAGGAGTGTTACCCACAATGACTTGACATGACTTGTTTACATTATTAAATCTCCCGATAGGAACATCGGGGTATGACATGACTCCAATACATTAAAAACACATCCTAGAATAAACATTTAGGTACAATACATAAGATATATAGATGAATACATTCCGAAGTTACAAATACATCAACAATCCCTCTTAAATAGGAAGGTATTCTCTCGACATAATTTATCAGCACAAGTCTTCTTCTCTGTATCATCTGGATCATCATCGAGTCCTCGTCATCTTCAAGTCATCTTCATCTTTGGATCTGGATCATCACTCGATCTGGATCATCATCACTAGATCTGGATCATCACTCGATCTATATCATCACTGTTGGATCATCATCACTGGATCTGGATCATCACTACTAGATCATTATCACTAGATATGGATCATCACTCGATTTGGATCATCACTACTGGATCATCATCACTCAATCATAATCACGGGTGCTATATCATGATTCTTCTCGTCACAAGAAGTTCTATAGAGACAACACTTTTTCATTATGGTTGTAGGCCTAGCCTCCATGTAGGTCTTCTTTAGTGCTTAGATCTGACCCTAAGTCAGAATGGCCCACCCAGCACTTACATCTGACCATGAGAGGACCACATTTAACACCATGTCAGAAAGGCACACCTAGCTCTCACATCTGACCATGATAGGAACCAATCCAGTCATGTCAGAAAGGACCAGCACTTACATTCACCAGCATGATAGGACACACCTACTATCATCTATGAAGAGGCACATCATTCACATTCACCAGCATGATAGGACACACCAGCATCGAACTTGAATCTACTCTGTGATGCTTCATGAGATACAGTTGATGCCATGATGTATTGTTAGATGATTGGATCATTGATTTACCTGACGAATACAAGTCCAAACATATTCTTTGTTGTGAAAACCCTGAGTCAGTTCCTAATAGATCTCATTAGAGAAAATTTCAATTCAAAATGGGCCTTTTAACTTTTATTCAAATTCCATGCCATCATGTGTTAGCCAATGAAATTGCTTTAAATTTGAAATACTGTATAGGTCTTAAACACTTTTTTAATATAAATTTGGGGATAGGTATCATAAAAAAAACTACTTTTTTTGTTTGTATTTTTGACATATCTCCCTGTGTTTTTACTCAAATATCCACCGGAAGAGCTCATTGGATGCGGAATTAAATTCCGCATCCAACGAGCTCTTCCAATCAAGATTTGAGTAAAAACACAGGGAGATATGTCAAAAATACAAACAAAAAAATAGTTTTTTTCTTTTCTTCCTCCAAAATTAATAAATATTATTTTATTATTTTAACTATTATTTTATTAATTCATTTTAGGAGGCCCATTTTGAGTTGAAATTTCCTCTAATGAAGACATGTTCACCTGGTTGTAGCAAAGCATGTATTGAGGTACTTGAAGTGTACAGTTGAGTATGGGGTCAAGTATCATGCGAATCAGAATATTAACCTGCATGGTTATGTTGATTCAAATTGGGCATGTAGAGCCACTGATAGGAAGGTAACTTTGGGTTGCTGCTTCATTTTGGGATCCGATATGATCTCCTAGTTTAGCTTGAAGCAATCCTTCATGGAGTTGAGTAAAACTGAGGTAGAGTATGCCTCCTCTTTCTCTACTATTTGTAAGGTAGTATGGTTGCAGAAGCTACTATATGATTTGTTTAATGACCAGCTAAAAGTGACTTATATCTTTTATGACAACTAGATTTACACAAATCTATTGGAGAACCTGATGTTCCATGACAAGTTGAAGAACATAGAGATAAAGTTCCCCTATATAGGGGATATGGTGCAGAAAGGAGCAGTAAATCTCCAGTATGTGGTAATAGAAGAGAAGATAGCCAATGTGTTGACCAAGCCGTTAGACAAATGGAATTTTGAGTGCTTCATAGAAAGACTTAGTGTTATCCAGAATGAGGCACCTTGAAAGAGGGAGTGATGAGTTTTAGCATAGTCAGAGCTATAGGTTTTCTTGGTTATGTATTCATTCCAGGTGTTCTTCTATGCTAGAGATGACAAGATACAAGAAGACACAGATGCATGAAATCTAACATTTGAAAAGAGAAAGGTTGTTCAAGCAAAAAATATCCTGGAATATGATATAGGTTGCTCGAACATAATCAGTCATGTGGGTTGTCCTCAAATGTAATTAGTTCTGGTGAAGGTCACAGGTTATCCTTGGATGTAATCAGTCCTAGTACAGGTTACCTGAAGTGTAAAATATCATGGTATGGTACATAGGTTGTTTATATGTAACTATTCATGTGGGTTTTCCTTAGATGTAATCAATATTGACGAAGGTCACATGTTATCCTTGGACATAATCAGTCCTGGTATAGGTTATTTAAAGTGTAAAATATCTCGACATGGTATGAAGGTTGTTTGGATGTAATGAGTCATATGGGTTGTCCTGGAGTGTAAAAGTACTGGCATGGTACACAGGTTACTCAAACGTAATAATTCCTAGAAGGTTATCCAAAATGTAAAAGATCCTAGACGTAGGTTTTTCAGATGTAATGAGTCCCTAAGGTTGACCTAGATAGAAAAATATTCTACCTTCATGCACAAGTTATTCAGTTGTAATAAACCCTTATATGTGTGTGTTCCCATGTTGGATATGATGAGGTCACAAGGAACTTCATGTGCACCTTGGAATTTCTCACATACTGGTAGATGTAGGTTTTCTTGGTGACGTGAAATATCCATGCATGCTCCTATGTTGGTAGAAAGCAGGTTGACCATAGAGAGACATAATGAACTTGGTGTGCTCCTAGGAAATTCTCGCTTAGTTGAAGGCTCAGGTTTTCTTGGTGACATGAAAGATCCTAGCATTCTCCTATGTTTGTAGAATGTAGGTGGTATGCATTCGGGATATGCTCTGTGTGTTTTTTGTTTTCTTTTGAAGGACAAAGAGATGATCTCGATATAATGAGATGACAATAGGAGACACACGTTATTGCAGTGGAAATGTAAAGAATGGTCTCAGGTTGTACCTATGTGATCACTTGCTCATTTTGATGTATTTGTAACTTCAAAATATATTCTGATTTATATTATCATTGTATGTTGTTTTACCCCCATTGTTCTATGCTCCGGGTAGGGATTCAACAAGTGTCCCTAAAATACTTTAGGAGGTGGGATTTAGTGTGCCATAGAATGATGACCATGGCTCGGATCAAATAACCTACAAATCCATTGGATTCATGACATTGAGACAGTGCTAGTGGTTTCAATCTACTTCGGTTCCATGGACAAGGGATCCTGTTTTAGGTCAATTTTGGAAACTAGGGTTTTTCTTAGTAAGGAAATGTTAAATTTTTGTACATAGGGGTCAACTTTGCAAATTTCATGACCATGAACATGTGGCTAGCATTCCCACATTGAACCTTCCTAAAGACTCTTGCATAACCCACCAGAAACACATTTTTATGCATGGTTTCCATTCTATGCCCTAGGTAAGAATTTAACAGGTGTCCCTGAAAGCCTGTAGGAGGTGGGCTTAAACATATATGTTGATGGTTTGTTTTTTTATCAACATCACATAGAATAAAGGATACTCACAATAGGGTGTGACATGGAATTGGAAAGAATTATTAACTGATATCTGTTTGATGGTGAGTGTAGATCTTCCCCTATTAAAAAAATACTTGTTGCAAACTATTATGCCATGTGTAGATGTTGACAATTCTGTTACATGTTGTGAGGTGTTGAACTTGACTTTCTTCCCATCATTTTCAAGAAATAAATATTCTTTGTTTTTGTTTTCATCAACGCGAAATGAGTTTTCAATCCCTATGTGGAGGGGAATTGATATTAGGATCACATACCATTCGTGAGACTAAGAATTCGAAATATGGTTGTTTCCATTAATTTATCTTGGTCATCCAAGAGTCGTGAAAATTTGTATGATGAAATGTGGGAGGAGACAATTCCATTACATCATTAACCATTTAATGGAACATGTTTATGCTTAGAAACAAGTGGCCAACCTATTACACCATTATTACAAAATATGTATCTTCATGCTACGAATGTTTTGAATAATACTCCATAAACATAAATTTATAAAATCAGATTCAAAATAGTACTTCTCCCATCAATTTAAAGTATAATAAAATCACACATAATTTTCAGCTATTCCAAAGGTTTTCGTCGAGGTGATTCATCAAATGCCATGTGCATTAACAAAATGATAAAATAATGTGCGGGATATAATCATAACCATCATTTTGATCAAACTTATACTCATATACTTTCAGGTTTTATGTGTATCACATATATTTGTTAAATGAAAGAAATCATGGCAAACACCAATTTCATTGATGTAGACCACATAGGTGCACCACTTAGGTGTGTGAACTTCGTGCATCCTATAAAATTTTGTTAGGTTGTTATGTGGGTAAGGTTCTTTTGTATTCTACTCAGTTGGATTAGATGCTTAGTTGTGTTGGGTGCTTATGTGTGTTAGGTATGTTAGGTATGTTCCATATTTGTGAATACAATTTAACATTTTATATGCAATTGGATCATGGTAAAAAACAATTTAAATGTACATTTTTTTCATTACGTAATATTGTAATTGTGCATTGTTCTCAAATTTGTAACTGATATCTCCATGCAATCCTAAAATCTATAAAAAACTGGGAGCATTACACATAGAAAAATTCTTGGCCACACGTGTATAATCACACTTAAAAGACTGAACCATCAAGATCCCAAGAACCTTGATATGAAATATTTTTTATATCATGAAAGTTATAATTCAAAAATAAAATTCCCTTATATGTCCTGTCAATGTACATGTATCAAAAACATCTTTGATATACATGCAGAAAAGGTACATATGTCCTAGACCACACCCCTATAATCTAACTTCCTATTGTACATAAAAATACATATTTGTCCTGGACTAACACATCAAAACTCTAATTTTCTCTTGTTTTTTTCCCGATCCCAATGCTTGTTGCCTCTATCCATGACCACAGTGCATCTCTGGCGACTGCAAATCAATGACAATATTTCCTGATTAGGGAATTGAACTATTACTGTCTAGCAATAATAGATCTTGAAAAATTAAAATATGAATCAATTGTACATAAAACAAACACTCACTGCATCCATACGGGGTATATATGCCTCTCGCATCCTCCTCCTTGCAGAGAGACCCTCTACAATGACTCTCTGTGAATAAAAAAAAATGTCAATTATCTCAACAATTATCAACATGCACATGAATGAGAAAGTGCTAATCAATTATGTAAAAAGGAACATCTCACCAAAAAAAAAAATCTTGCGAATGAGATTGGGTTTCTTCAGTAGAAAGAGGATCCCTAGGTTGAACATCAACCTCTGTCGCATGGACTAATGGACCAGGGTGTGGCTACATTCACCAAATGATAAAATAGTCAAACATCGTGTGTGTCCATAAACAATAGAAATGAACTATACATTTACAAATATTGAAGTAGATGTACCTATGTGTGACTTTTCCCTATTGTAGATGCAGCATTGACTGCAGCATAAAAAACCCCACTAAGGTCTGGAGCAGATGACTCTACATCTTGATGTTGTAAACATGCAAAAATAACATTAAGAAAAACTAGCTATGAAATGAATTCAAAGTTAAACATCAACTGCCATTGGAAGTGTGTACGTTACTGTGGAATGAGTAGGTTGATCATCATGGACACCCACTATTTTTAAGGAACAGGGTCATATGGTCTAGAAAATTTTCTTATCTACGTTTGGACTATGGGGAGATACAAGCAAAAGAGGTGGTGCAGGGATTTGCATTGATGTGTGTAGTCATAAAGTGTTTCCATTGTTAGGCATGGACTTGAATGGATGGAATAATATGTACTAAAAAAATAACATGTCTTAATATAGTTACCCCTTCCTGGGACATATGTCCCCCATGGGAGGGACCATTGCCAACAATTTCTTGTCCCTCTTCAGAACCAGATAACATCTACAAGTTTAAAAATTATAAAAATGAGCAATCTATAAAGGAGTGTATAGTAAGAAATTTAAATAATACGAACAAGATTCAGTTATTAACCATGTACTTACATTATTTAGGTAATCATAAATTCCACCTGGGAGTAATTCGCTGAGATCAATGTCTCCAGCATCCGGTTCTAAATGGGGTTCCTGCAACTTCAAAAATTGTAAATATTAGACAATTTATCAAATTAATTAAGACTAACACATGCATTACAAAAATGATATGTATTAACAAAATGATATATGTTGAAATATTACCTCGGTGTTGGTTGCTTGGGCCTCAGATACAACCACACCATGTGCACTATCACCCCCCTTAGAGGCATCAATCTCCTGCAAGAGTAAAAATTGTATATATTACGAATCTTTTAATATGTGTACAATATGGAAAAATTAAAAATTGAACAACAATAGAGTTTTAACAATGTCCTTACCTGACCACCATTCATCATAGAGGTACCATGTGTTGGTCCAAGACCATAATAGGATGGACCACACATTGTGAAAACATGTGGCTCACTCTAGGGAACATGGGATGTTGGTCTATCCCACCAATTGATGGTCCTCTACCATCGAATGCTAGTAGTTGTACCCCACCATAGGAAGAGGTCCCTGTCTGGTCAATAGTTGTGGTGTGTCAGGAAATAATCTCAACCAAAGTAAGAAATTCCTCTTATGTTTGGGTAACCATATCATGTGTAGGAGGGATGTCCATCCTCGGTTGTCTCGTCCCCACCCCTTATCCCAGTGATGGAGAGGACGCGACTAATACTGTTGCTCTTGTCAAATGGGCAATCTAGCCCCATGAACATGATAATTAAAAATGTAGTGAATTAAAAACATAAAAAGATGCATTATACATATAAATACATAATGGAAGAAAAAAAAATCATTCAAGCATTCCACTTGTTCATATTAATTCATAAAACAAATAGTTTACGAATATTAAGCACAAGAATACTTATCTTGAAAAGAAGCTCGCCTGAAACTAGCTACGTCACTGCAACGCTCCACCCAACCATAGGCCAATGTGCTCATTAATCTCTTAGCATCACCACCACTCTTGAGATGGGCATGATTCCACAATGCACTAGGGAACAACGAGCTTACACACAGCAATACCATACATCCATAGTCAAGAGAACACATAGTTGGGTTTCATAGACTGTCCAACCAAGCTAATGAACAACTCGGTTCCATGGATATTACGGAAACAACCCAACAACATAGGGGTTCCTTGGACTTACTCAGCTAAGCTACTCTTTACATCAAACACACAGCAACCAATTAATCAAAACACAGCCACACACAACTGTTGGGTATGAACAAAATGTTTTTGGGAACCACAAACAGGAATGGCATATGGGAAGAAAAATAACCCAAGTGATCAAATTGTTTCAGGGAATGTTTGATGGGTCCATATAGGGAAAAATGACCTCTACAAATTCCCAATCTCATGGATTTGAATTTTGAAAACGTATGCTGGCTTCACATGGGAAAAACGACCACTTCCAAACCCAAAAAATGTAGATCCATCTTCCTATGCAGTTAGCAACACAAAAAATGGCTTCCCAACCATGGGGGAAAATGGGGAAGCACAGAAAAACATGGGGGAATATCCCAACTTGCTCACAGGGGAAAAAATGGCTTTAATAAACACCCAAAAATCATGTGTTTCCTCTACCATTTGTTGTGTAACCAAAAAAGGTTTTTTCCCAGTCGGGTAATGAGGAATCAAAAAAAAAACATCCAAGTAAGTTCCCATCCCCTGAGCATTGCCAAAACAACCTCCCATCCATGGGAAAATTGAACAAAACTGCCCCCCCCCAATGTGAAGGAAACACACAACAGACCAAAAACGTGAATGAGAGAGCTCTCCAAGCTTCCCCCACGTGAGAGATCCTCCACGTGAGTGAGAATGGGTGAGGAATGCAAGGCATGGGTGAATAATAGCTTGGGAATGCATTTTCAAGCATTTTGTTTCCCCGCAAGTCAAAAACACATTTTCCAAAAATGGGTGGCTTCCCAAATTCGAATTTGACCTCCATACCTTTCCCATCCCAAGGAGATAACTTCTTCAACCAACTCTAGATGATTGGGCACAAAAGGACAAAATGGGTAGTTATCCACTCTATGGGTTTTCCCTTAGATATTTGGATTTTTCCCATATGCTAAAAGGTTTGAAATATTTCTCCCTCCCTATTCCTTGTGAAATCATGCCCTCATCTCTTTAACGTTGTGGCACATAGCTAGTTGTGGTATTTTTATTAATTTTTATTTTACATGATGTCTCAAACATATTGTGCCTAGCTAGCACATAAACTGTCAAAATCAATTTTTATGTTCGAAACATAAAATACTAAATCCATGGTGGGGCCTTTTCCTTGACCTCCACACCATGATTTACTAATTTTATTTACATCATATGCAATTCAATACCATGGGGTCAAAACCAGGGTGTTACATCGGTATTTGGCCACGAGGTGGAGGTATCTGTCGATTGACATCTCTATTCCTAGCATTGGGTCGATTTTGGGGCATCCCCCTAAAAATGTCGTATAACCCCAACATGTCAAAATAGTTGACATGCTTCCCCATCACAAACTCTCCATACACCTCTTAGAGGATGTATAACAATACTCAGTCTATTGTTGTGCGGGGGGATATCAAAAACCATGTGCCATCTGTCCATCTAATGGTGTCTAATGGGTTCAAAGATGCACCGCTCAATCAAAATATGTGGCATGCTTTCTCTCTGGAACATTCTCCTTCCCAAGAATGATAAATAATGTATAATGTGCTCTTTGGTTATTTTTATCTTCTTGATCTCATTATATCTCAAACCATCAGCATAACAATACTTCTTTATCGTTGTGCGAGGGGATATCAAAAACCATGTGCCATCTGTCCATCTAATGGTATCTAATGGTATCTAATGGGTTCAAAGATGCACCGCTCAATCAAAATATGTGGCCTACTTCTCTCTGGAATGTTATCCTTCCCAAGAACGCTAAATAATGTATAATGTGCTATTTGGTTATTTTTATCTTCTTGATCTCATTATATCTCAAACCATCGACATATTCTAATATTTTTGTTTCCCTATAGGATGTGATGCTATACAAAGAATCATTCGATATAGCAATTGTATCAATTATTGTCAGCAATGATGCTGACAAGGAGGACAGATCTCATGTCCACCCCTCCAAGAAGAACCAACCTCTCTAATATGACCAATAACCCTCAATATCTCTGCATTGTGGTCCATAGTAGCCACTAGAATCATAAAGAGAAATAAAATATCATTAGAAAAATAAACACATTATATAATGGCATCTCTAAGCAATGCAAAGTGTAAAACTAATATACGACAAATAACAACATAAAATAAATCTATTATTTAAATTTTAAAAATTATCTTGAATTTTATAGTAAAGAATAAACATTTAACATTTTTTCATTTTAAATTTATGTCCCAAATTCAAGAATTAATTCCAATTTCCATATACATGTGTACATAAAATTGCCTATGTGCATATGTTGATTGGGAAGCTTCTCTAGCTTATTTTAAGGATTGGATTATGAATTTTCGTCGAAATTGTGAGTTGTTGGCTAATGCCTTTGTAGGAACAACTTTGAGATTGCAGGTAGAGGCAAGGGCTAGAGCCTAAAAGAAGAAGAATAATGTGTTATTGATGAATAAAATCCCATTATAGGCAAGGATTTTGTTAGATATGTAATTATTTTTTGTAGCGTGATGTTTTTTGGACTCCAAATTCCATTTAACAGATCTTTGTTTATATGTAATTTGGACATGTAGGGATTCCACTTGATGTTATTTTAGTTTAGTTGTATGCACTCTTTCTATAAATCCATGAGAGACTTTGTAGAATTGTGTATAGTGGATTTTATGGTTGCAAGGTTTCCACTAGATTCCATCATGTATGATAGTATGTGATTGGCATGTAATCAAACACATCACCTCCCAATGTATATTGATGTTTGTAGAGACTACTCTATTTTCTTTATGTTATAGCTCAAAATGACACATCTCTTCCTGTAACCACTTTCCCATGGTTCCGTCGCATGTCAACACTTCATTAAATTCAGTGAAAAAA
The DNA here is from genome assembly GCA_001517045.1 of Pseudotsuga menziesii. Taxonomy (NCBI): domain Eukaryota; kingdom Viridiplantae; phylum Streptophyta; class Pinopsida; order Pinales; family Pinaceae; genus Pseudotsuga; species Pseudotsuga menziesii. Next base: position 53,386 of record LPNX010591679.1, on the reverse strand, counting down.
AAAACCTAACTTTGAGGATCCATATCTGGAGTTTTTTAATTCCATTTCACCTCTTCTCTGCACCGTTGGAAAGACATCTGAGTTAGCTAAAACTTTCCAGAAGACACCAAAGTTTGCAAATTCCTAGAAGTACCCTAAAAATGATATTTTTGATTCACACATGAGTTTCTATGAGGAAACCCACGTGTTGCACGTGACTTGTCTATATAATACTCGTGTGTGCCCTAAATGATCCAGTGGATTATTCCTCTTTAAAGATCCAATATGGTACAATGATTCAGAAGCGGAAGGCAAATAAAAACGACGGAAACACACAAGCATCGGAGGTTGGAAGAAGATCTCTTTCTGCAACGTCGGAGGTCAGAAGGACATCTCCTTCCGCAACGTCGTGGGGATAATCGGGAAAAAACTAATAACGCGTCGAAACTTTAAAACATCGGAGGGATATCGAAATGGGAGCCGCAATGGTGGAGATATAAAGGATATCGTAGTCTGCGACGGGCACAATCTTGATCGAAAGAATAACACTTTCGGCAGCCGCAACGGCGGAAGCCCAAGACTTACGGAGCAACACAAACAACGATGCGAGGTTTGAAAAGTCAAGGTGAAAATTGGGAGACTTTGCCATCTGCCATCTGCAACTGCGGAAACCAAAGTAACAATACGATCTGACTCAAAAGAACCAAATGATAGTCGATTGAGACAGAGTTGCTCGTCACTCTTCCGCAACGACAGAAGTTGTGTTCACATATGGTTCCATTTTGGCATAGCTCTGTTATATACATATAACGTTATCATGGAGGTCAGGTCCTTGGCATGGTGGGAACATCCCTCATGCGGAACATTATGATGTGGTAGGATATTTCAGCATGTGTACAGCTTATTTGTAACAGTTTGGTGAAGCTTTTCTTGGCAGTTATAATATTTGATCCATTGCCACAGTTGAGATGATGCTAAAAGGCATATGAACAGCCTGATACAATGGTTTCGGGAATATGAAAATAGCCTATTATGATAATGAGTTGGCATTTGGCAGGAGGATGTGAACAGTCTCATTTTTTGTTACATTTTGGCTCATTGGTAACGGCGAAAAATGAGATATAGAGGACGATTAGAGGAGTTCGTTTAGGGCACAGTACAACGTTTCTCTGTTACGAGAAGCTTGGAGAGTTTGCTGTAAAGTATTTCGATGTTGTTACTGTGGAATTTGACATTCTCTGTCATACTTTGGCTTTCTTTTCCTTACGAAGGATGCTTGTAATTTTCAGAGAAAGGTCTTAAATACTTTGTACAGCACTCTGTTTACAGTTGCTAAAGTTGTTTCCAGAACCATTCTGTACCATTTGAAGAGATTAATTGGACCGGTACCCATTGGAGAGGGACCCGGAGACGTAGCCTAGTGAAGGGGGTGAACTCCGTTATCAACTTTTGTTTTTGTGACTCTCTGATTCTATGCTTATTTTTCCCACATCTGTTTATCATTTTTTGCATTTCATTTCTGTTAATGTTGTTCCATTAAATAACCTATTGAATGTATTCTTTCACAACAAACTTTTAATTCACTCAAGTTGAGGTCCGACGGATCATATTTTGGTATCAGAGCTGGTTGACTATTGTGCAAGTTTGTGAATGCTTACCAGTTCCAGGTCAAAGCTTGGTGAGGGAGAATTAGTTGAAGGAGATCCTGAGATTGGCTCCAGGAGAACATTCTCAAGAACCATGTCTTCTCCACGAAGGGAAGAAGAAGGACATACTGAACGGGAAAAACCTATCATTTCTGAAACTGAGTTTCTAGAGGCTTTTATGAGCATGAAATCCATGATGGAAATTCTACTTGATGAGCAAGCAGAAAGGAAGAAGAAAGAAGAAGTATCTTCATCCAGAGATGCAGAAGTGAAGCCGTAAGAAAAGGGTAAAGGAGTAGGAGGTGATGGTGATCCTCCTGACACTAATCAGAATTTTTCTTCTTCACATACTTCTCATTCAAATAATGCAAGTCCTAATATGCCTTATTTCAAATTGCATGTAAAATTTGAATTACCTATTTATAATGGAGATGTAGATGCTGAAAAATTAGACAATTGGATCAAGAAGCTTGAAGTATATTGTAGGGTGCAGGGCATTAATGATGACCCTTCCAGGATTCAATTGGCCACTTTGAGAATGAGTGGAATGGATGTTACTTGGTGGGAGAGCAAGATTCAGCAAGATCTTCGAAATAATGGTAAAATTATTTCAGTTTGGAGTGAATTCATCGAAGTATTAAGAAAGCAATTTTATCCTTTAGGTCACATGCAGCAATTAACCATGAATTGGCAAATGTTTAGACAAGCTAAAGGACAAAGCATTCAAGATTATACTCATGAATTCAGAAAGAGGGCTATTGCATTGAATGTTTCATTAGATACACAGGAAACTCTTCTTAAGTACATTGGTGGCATGCATTCTTATTTGAAGCATAATTTATTGATGTTTAATCCAAGTAATTTGGATGATGTATGTCTTCAAGCTACCCATTTAGAAGCCAGGGGTAAGCATGCTAATGATACTTTTGTGAAGAAGTCATCTAAATTTGACAGCAAATCGAAAGGTAAAGATAAGGGGAAAAAGAACATGGCTACTGTTAAGAAAGAGGGTGAAAAGCCGACATGTTCGCATTGTCAGAGGGGACATGATGTCTCTAAGTGTTGGAAACTTCATCCAGAGTTAAGGCCAAAGAAGTACGGAGGAAACAAAGACAAAGGAAAAGTGAAAGCTACTGCAACAGTTATTCAAGACCTAGGATCCGACTCAGGTGATGAAACAAAGGTTACAGCTATCGAAATCCAAGGTAAGGATAAAAGTATCTCACTTCCCATTGATGCACAATCCAGTTCTACTGCAAGTACAAGTCTACCATCTACTTCTAAGCAAAATGACAAATATAGAAGTACACTGTTTCATGTTTGTGTCATTACAAATCACACAAAGATTGATACATTGTTTGATAGTGGTTCACAAGTAAATCTGATATCAGAAGAAGTGGTTAAGAAATTGCATTTAGTTACTATGCCTCATGAAAAGCCCTATCCTCTAGGTTGGGTTACTAATGATACACGATTGCAAGTTACAAAGAAATGTGTATTAAAATTTGCAATTACTGAAAAGTTTAGGGATGAGGTAGAATTGGATGTAGTACCACTTGACATTTGTGGAATTGTACTTGGGAGTCCATATTTGTATGATCGGAAAGCAGTCTTTTATAGAGAGCAGAATAAGTATCATCTTTTTAAAGAAGGTATGGAATATATTGTGCGAGCACATAAAATAAAAACCAATCTAGCAATAGTTTCTGCAGGACAAATGAAGAGGTTGGTAAATGCTAGTAAGAATTTTGTGTTGATGATGGTTAAGATGAAAAATGATGAAGTCTCTAAATCTTTTGAAGAATGTGACCCTAAGCATAAATCTGAACTAATTGACATCATTTTTGAGTTGATGATTTGTGTCAAGATCCGAAGGGGTTACCGCTGAAGAGAGAGATTCAGCATGAGATACATTTGCCCTAGGATGTGCCACTCCTGAACATAGCCATGTACCAAATGTATGTAATGCAGAACGAGGAAATCAAGAAGCAGGTTCAGGATCTGATTGAGAAGGGGGTCATCTGGCCTAACGCTTCTCCTTGTGGCTCTCCTATAGTCTTGGTTCCGAAGAAGGATGGGTCTTGGAGAATGTGCATTGACTATAGGACCCTTAACAAAATCACCATTAAAAATAGGTATCCTCTTCCTCTTATTGATGATTTGCTTGATCAGTTGAAACATGCAACTTACTTTACAAAATTGGATCTACGTAGTGGGTACCATCAAATCCGTGTTGCTGAGCACGATGCTTGGAAAATAGCTTTTAAAACGAAACAGGGTTTGTATGAATGGCTTGTGATGCCTTTTGGGCTGCGTAACGCACCTGCTACTTTCATGCGGGTCATGAATGATGTATTTCGTTCATTCATTGATGATTTTGTAATTGTATATCTAGATGATATCCTTGTGTTTAGCAAAACCTGGGAAGAGCATGTTGTACATGTGAAAAAAAAATTAGATGTACTGAGAAAGGAAAAGCTTTATGTAAAAATGTCTAAATGTGAATTTGCTAAAAAAAAATTAGTATATCTAGGCCATATTATTGGTGGAGGCCACCTGCGAGTGGACCCAGCCAAGGTTGCTGTCATTGTAAACTGGCCACGGCCTAACACTGTTACTGAAATCATAAGTTTTTTGGGTGCGGTTCAATATTGGAGGAAATTCATTTATGGGTTTTCCTCCATTGCTGCGCCTTTTCATGCATTAACAAGTGTTAAAGAAATTTTCCAATGGGGAGGAAAGCATCAGAGAGCCTTCGACACTTTGAAGGAAAAGATTAGCACAGCACTAGTTCTGACATTGCCAGATTTGCAACAGCCATTTGAGATCGAAACCGATGCCAGTGGGTTTGCCATGGGAGCCGTTTTGATGCAAGGAAGGAAGCCAGTCTGTTATAATTCAGAAACATTCTCTACTGCGGTAAGTAACTATCCGACTTATGACAAAGAATTGTATGCTTTAGTACAGAGTGTGAAGAAGTGGAAACATTATATCATGGGAAAAGAGACAGTCATGCATACTGATCATTAGCCACTTCAATATTTACAATCTCAAACTAAAATACAACAAAATAGGCATTTAAGATGGATGGGGTTCTTACAACAGTTTCATATCGTAATTAAGTACAAAAAGGGAATTCATAATAAAGTAGCGGACATGTTATCAAGGCCACCTATGAAAGCTTCAATCATTCTTCAGAACAGTTCATTAACACATGAAAGTTATATTGAACAATATGCAGAAGATAAGAATTTTAAGAAAGTATATGCATCACTAATACATGGTAAACAGGAACAGAACTATTATGTGCATAATCAACTCTTGTATCATCTTGGTAAACTTTGTATTCCAAAGAAAGAGAGAGTGCATGTGATTCGAGAAGCACATAGTTCATTGATTGCAGGACATTTTGGAGTAAGTAAAACATTGTCTGTATTGCAGAATCATTGTTATTGGCCTCAAATGCAAGAAACTGTAGCTAAGTACATAAGAGGTTGTGTTATGTGTGCAACAAGTAAGCCTAGCAATAGGAAAGTGGGTTTGTACATGCCTCTTCCAGTTTCTTCTCGTCCTTGGGAAAGTATTTCTATGGACTTTGTAGGAGGACTACCTATGTCTAGAAAAGGGCATGATTACCTATATGTTGTTGTAGATAGGTTCAGCAAAATGTGTATCTTAATGCCATATAACAAGCAGATCACTGCTGAACAAACAGCTCATCTATTCTTTCAGAATGTTTGGGTACATTTTGGGCTGCCCATGTCTATTATATCTGATCGAGATTCTCGGTTCTTGGGGGAATTCTGGTCAACTCTATGGGAGCTTATGGATACTAAACTTAAGAAGAGCCCAGCTTTTCATCCACAAACTGATGGACAAACAGAGGTAGTGAACAGAACAGTGGTTCAGCTGCTCAGAGGATAATGTAGTAAACATCCTAAACTTTGGGATGAGCAGTTGTAGTATATACAACATGCTTACAATCATGTAGTTCATTCTTTCATGAAAAGATCTCCTTTTGAAAATTGTTTTGGTTATCTGCCAAAAACACCGATGGAATTCTCTTTTGGAAAGGATGTAGTGGATGGACATCATGATGCAAATAAAGCGCTAAAGTTCATTCAGAGAATCCAAGCAGTGCAGCAGGCAGTCCAAGAACAGTTGGAGAAGAGCCAGGCAAAGTACAAAGCCAGGCATGGCAAGCATCGAGTTGATCATCAATTTCAGGTTGGTGACAAAGTTTGGTTACATATCACCAAAGAAAGGATGAAAGGTGAAGGTAAAAAGATTAAGCCTATCAGGTATGGTCCTTTTGAGATCTTGGAAAATATCGGTACTAATGCTTTTCGCTTGAATTTACCTCCAAACATGCAAATTTATTCAGTTATCAATGTTGAGAATCTTAAACTGTATGAGCCTCCTGTTAAGTCAAGAACTTGTTTCTTCAAATTTTATGTTTGATTGTCATTTTTATTTTAGCTTGCATATTTGCTTGAGTTTACTCTTTTACTTACTGTGGAAATTTTTTGATTTTTAGTGAAGTTTTCAATTTTTACCTTCAGATTTTTATTTAGTTTTGTTCTTTCAAGCTTTTGAAGGGTTCTAAAGGTCAATATATTGAATAATGGATTCACAAATCATATCATGAGTATAATTTGTCATTTGAACTATATTCAAAATGGAAAAAATGACTAAATAGAGCCAAAATTGAGTTTAAATTATTCTTGTAGCGCAACTGCCAAAAATTAACACTGCGGTGCTACAAGAGAATCGTTTTTTGCCAGAATGGTCATTTTTCAGTCCGATTTTTTTTGGGATTTCTCTCCTAAAGTGTTAAATAAATCATTGGTGACGTTTGATATGTGTTATGCCAAAAAAAAATTCATGTAAACAGGCGTCAGTTTCATGTGAGGGAGATTCTGGCAACCGTTCTGGCAACTGGATGCAAATTTATGGCAAATGATGATAGTGAGCGAAATAAGGCAAGATTTTTGGGGAGATGTTCTAAATTAAATATTATGGAGCTGGTCGAGACACTGGAACGAAGACATCTACCAAAAATCCATAGATTGTTGTTACAGAGCAGAGTGGGGGTTTTCACGGTTACACAGGAAATTAGGGCAACCCATAGATCTCAAGTTGTTGTGGTGCCTATGGATGACAGTCTGTGGATTAGAAGCCTAGAGGTTGGTGATGTGCTAAATTTTTGTGATGTAAGAGGCAAAAGACACTTATTAAAGATTACTGAGAAGTTCCCCACCTCCTCTGCCACTCGCCATGCCATTGTATGGAATTCTACAAATGTCTCCTGTGACCTTCCATCTTTGCCTTCGTGTTTCTCTACACCTGAAACAAAATACAACGCAACATCATCTGATGTGAGCAGACTGAAGGTATTAGCATTGCAATTAGATACTTTGGTCAATGTTAGCACATCACCAGGTAGAAATGAAGACATGTTTATAGAAAGCTCCTCAAAAATTGCAGAAGAGGCTTCAAGCACAGCAGGAATTGGTGTTTCCTTGTCCAACAATGACAAGAATAAAAATCTGTTATTTTATAATAATGCCCGGTTTCCATCATCATGTACTAACAATATTCATATACAAAGGCAAGCATTTAAGAGGGGAACATCTTCCACCAACATGGACCGAGATTCAGGTTCATTGGCCTGCATTGCATGTGGATTTTTGGGCTTTGCGAGCATGGTTGTAATACAACCTTGTCAGGAAGCAGCTAGGAAACTCTTGCCTTCTTACAGTAAACTTGACCAGAAATATTAGGAGACTTTTGGCACAGGGAGTGTCAATTGTGATGTTGCTTGTGGTGAAATTACAGCTACATATTCACTATCACCAATTTTAGATGAAAAGATGGGTATGAACATTGAAAATGTACAACTTGATAACCATGGAGCTGCATTAGCATCTACTGCAAAAATAATGGCATATACCAATTTGTCAGTTGAGGAAGGTCACAAACACAATCTTGTAGATTTTCCAAATTTGTCCATCATGAAAAACAATTTGGCTACAGACCTCTGCATGAATAATTTATCAAATGACATAATGGCATCATGGAAAATGAGAGCTAAAGAAAACAATGCAGTAGTTTGTTCAACGAATGCATTTGTGACTTGTGAGGATAATGCTTGTGAAGGGCATTCAAAGTACTTGTCTTCTACTATTTGTCTAGAGAATTCACCTGGTGCATACAATAAAAAAAAAACACACATGCTTATGGAGTTGTTGCTGAGAATATCAATTCAGTAGATATTGGGCATTCTAAATCAAAGAAGTGGAAAGAATCCCCAAATTTATCAACTTTGAATGATGCAAGCATGCCAAATTCATTTTCTGTCTGCAGTGCTTCAGAAATGCCTCAAGTTTCATCTCTAGATATTTTGGCAGTTACTTATGGTGATTCAGTAGATTCTGATGAGGATGATGATGCAAGTCAAGCAACTAAAAAATAATTTTTTTGTGGACTGCCTAATAGTGCAAGAACTTGTGAAAATGGTCACAAGCTATCTGGCATTGCAGATGCCACTGGAACTGATGTTTGTGCCCAATGTCTGTCAGGCCCGAAGGATTCTTTAAATATTTCAATGGGAAAGAACAAAGATAACATGGGAGAAATGTCAAACAATACACCAAACCAATCCTCAAAAAGTAAATAACATGCCACACATCTGTTTCTAACTGTCAGAAGAGCTCTCATGAAGAACTCAATGTTTGTGAGACTCAGATTTCTGTTATACTAGAACGAAATCAGAAACAGAAAGGTATTTTGACTCCACCAGTTTGTCAAGTTAGTTCGAATACTTTGAGTAAAATAGACAAAAACTTGAAAGAAACTTCAGGGAGCAATGCTCTACCCAGAATTCAATGTGGCTATATTGGAAGAAGATATTCAAGCTTAGTAAAGCAGCATCCACTTTACAGTGAAATGCACAGATCACTGAGAATTCTGTTCAGTTTTTTCCTGTTTTGGGTTATTGAAGTAAAATGCCGACCACGAGCTAATGGAGAGGAATTTTTGAAAACAAAAAGATGTTTTTGTTCATAAGATAACCATATACAAAACCCTCTCTCAGTTTTGCAACATATGTCAAGGTTTGAAAGATTCCGTTTAATCTTTGAAGCCTATTTTTCAAGGATTTTAAATATTTAATATTTTCCTCTTTTAGGGTTCAGTTTGCGGGGAATATTTTGATTGATTAAAGATGAATTTTTAAAACCCAAGAGAGGTTTTTGTCCATAACAGACCCATTTACGAAAACCTCTCTCATTTTTTACACAGGTGTCACGAATGGAGAGATATGGAAGCTTCTTTGACACCTATTTTCTAGAAATTCGCCATATTTGCCAGGAATCCGATTTGCTATTTTTAGTCAATTAGTTGAATTAGTTAGTTAATGTAACTGCTAGGTAGTTTCAATTTCGACCTAATGAAGGGAATATGGAACTACTTCTTTGTAATTATAAAAGAGGGACAAAGGGACAGAAGAAGGGTTCGATTTTTGGGATAGCTTCAGGAGGTCTTCAGACTTGTTCATGAGTTAAGTATCAAAACTCTTGTATGCATTTGATGATAAAATTATGAGATATATGATACTTTTCACCCTTCAGTTCTATGTTGGATTCATTGTTTAGCATGTTTAGTTGCTTAATTGATATACTCATTACTGGTTTATGTTTATATGCTGGTGATGCTTGTCTTTTATGAATGAACTTCAATACTATGTTCTATTGGATCTTGTTGAATATATTATGCATCTTTGTCCTCTTTTGATTATGATTCAGTTATTATTTTGCTCATGAGTGTATTCCCTATTTGTTCCCAAAGTTCACAACCAAGAAAACATTTCAGAAACCCTAAATCCAATTTACTTTATTGATTTTATTTTGAGATTGTGTTGGCTTGTTTCTTTGGCCGTGGAAACAATTTCTGGCACAAACACCTCCTATGATCATGGATGACGAAATTAACATACAGATTCCTTCAATTGATGATTTGGCACCTAAATATATGAGAGAGTTGCAAGATGATGTTATTCTTGACAGAAATGTAAGGACTTCACGAAGGGGGAATGTTGAGTACCTTCGAGTGGGGCTGAAAGGAATGCATCCTAGCAAAGCAAGATTGATGGAGATTGGGAAGGTGAGGGAGTTGTACCCTCACTTACTTGTAGAATAATTCAGGATTTTGGTGGTCCAAAAGCTCTCCAATGGGGAGGATTGATCTGGTGGATTATTCCTCTTTAAAGATCCAATATGGTACAATGATTCAGAAGCGGCAGGAGAAATAAAAATGGCGGAAACACACAAGCATCGGAGGTTGGAAGAAGATCTCTTTCCGCAATGTCAGAGGTCTGAAGGACATCTCCTTCTGCAACGTTGCAGGGATAACCAGGAAACAACTAATAACACGTTGAAACTTTAAAACATCAGAGTGATATCGAAATGGAAGCCGCAACGGTGGAGATATAAAGGATATCGCAGTCTGCGATGGGCACACTCTTGATCAGAAGAATAACGCTTTCGGCAGCCGCAATGGCAGAAGCCCAAGTCTTACGGAGTGGTGCAAACAATGACGCAAGGTTTGAAAAGTCAAGGAAAAAATTGGGAGACTTTGCCATCCTGCTGTCCGCAACTGCAAAAACCAAAGTAACAATACATTCCGACTCGAAAGAACCAAATGACAGCCGATTGAGACAGAGTTGCTCGTCACTCTTCCGCAATGGTGGAAGTTTTGTTCACATATGGTTCCATTTTGGCATAGCTCTATTATATACATATAACGTTATCACAGAGGTCAGGTCCTTGGCATGGCGGGAACATCCCTCATGCGGAACATTATGATGTGGCAGGATATTTCATCATGTGTACAGCTTATTTGTAACAGTTTGGTGAAGCTCTTCTTGGCTGTTATAATATTCGATCCATTGCCACAGTTGAGATGACGCTAAAAGGAATATCAACAACCTAATACAACAGTTTTGGGAATGTGAAAACAGCCTATTATGATAATGAGTTGGCATTTGGCAGGAGGATGTGAACAGTCGCATTTTTTGTTACGTTTTGGCTCATTGGTAACGGCAAAAAATGAGATATAGAGGATGATTAGAGGAGTTCGTTCAGGGCACAGTACAACATTTCTCTGTTACGAGAAGCTTGGAGAGTTTGTTGTAAAGTATTACGATGCTGTTACTGTGGAAGTCGACATTCTCTGTCATACTTTGGCTTTCTTTGCCTTACGAATGCTGCTTGTAATTTTCAGAGAAAGGTCTTAAAGACTTTGTACAGCACTCTGTTTACAGTTGTTGAAGTTGTTTCCAGAACCATTTTGTACCATTTTAAGAGATTAATTGGATCGGTACCCATTAGAGAGGGACCCAGAGACGTAGCCCAGTGAAGGGGGTGAACTCCGTTATCAACTTCTGTTTTTGTGACTCTCTGATTCTGTGCTTGTTTTTCCCACATCTGTTTATTAGTTTTTGCATTTCATTTCTGTTAATGTTGTTCCATTAAATAACCTGTTGAGCGTATTCTTTCACAACAAACATTTAATGCACTCAATTTGAGGTCCGACAGATCATATTTTGGTATCAGAGCTGGTTGACTGTTGTGTAAGTTTGTGAATGTTTACCAGGTCCATGTTAAAGCTTGGTGAGGGAGAATTAGTTGAAGGAGATCCTGAGATTGGCTCCAGGAGAACATTCTCAAGAACCATGTCTTCTCCACGAAGGGAAGAAGAAGGACATATCGAACGGGAAAAACTTGTCATTTCTGAAACTGAGTTTCTAGAGGCTTTTATGAGCATGAAAGCCATGATGGAAATTCTACTCGATGAGCGAGCAGAAAGGAAGAAGAAACAAGAAGGATCTTCATCCAGAGATGCAGAAGTGAAGCTGAAAGAAAAGAGTAAAGGAGTAGGAGGTGATGGTGATCCTCTTGACACTAATCAAAATTTTTCTTCTTCTCATACTTCTCATTCAAATAATGCAAGTCCTAATATGCCTTATTTCAAATTGCATGTAAAATTTGAATTACCTATTTATAATGGAGATGTAGATGATGAAAAATTAGACAATTGGATCAAGCAGCTTGAAGTATATTGTAGGGTGCAGGGCATTAATGATGACCCTTCCAGGATTCAATTGGCCACTTTGAGAATGAGTGGAATGGCTCTTACTTGGTGGGAGAGCAATATTCAGCAAGATCTTCGAAAGAATGGTAAAATTATTTCAGTTTGGAATGAATTCATCGAAGTATTAAGAAAGCAATTTTATCCTTTAGGTCACATGCACAATTAACCATGAATTGGAAAATGTTTACTAAATACACAACTATTTACATTGAAAATAGCATGTACCTCCTACACACGTGGTTGTTGTTTTTGTAACCCGCATGTTTGTCCTGTAGATGTCAAAAAAAGAAGTTTCTCAAAGTATGGGTAGTTTGGTTGGTTATGCAACTGACTCCTTCAGTTGTAACTACTTTGTCTTCGACCCTATCTCTTAACAAGCATATAAATAGAGGCAGGGAGGTCCATCAGAGAGGACTTGAATCTTTGCATTGTTATGCTGGAGGAATTGGGACTCTATTTTCCCACACCTTTTCCCTAGAAGCTTTCTCCTTGTGTTGCAGATCTTAGAGGATGATTTCCTTGGAAAAGAGAAGCAGCATAACCAGATCAAGGTTTCATGAAGTTCCCAACTTGGAGAGAAGGTATATTTGTAATTGTTTTCAAGATTAATAAAGATGTGATGTCATTATCCTTCCCAAATCATTGTTCAATGTGTGATTGAATCTTTGTTTATGATCATATGATGATGTTAATCAGATTATTATTTCATGTTTATTTGATTATCATTGTTTTATATCTAGTCATATTGGTTTGAGGAAGGTATAATTCATTTTGCAGGTCTCTTGGAGTGAGAGGAGTAAGAGGAGAAAGAAGCGGATTGAAGGGATTCTTGGATCAACCTTTATTTTGGCTAAGGTATGAACCATTCTAATCTCTAAAAATTTCTTATATATACTTGCAAAACCATATGCATCTCTCTTTTAACCCTAGTATGTTGATGGCCTCTTAAACCCTAACCATAAGAAACTTTCCTTTACAACACTCAACCTTAACCAAAAGTACCCTTTAGTCAAGAGGAAATATTTGTTGAGAATGGGAAGCTTCTATACCTTATTTTACACTTGGATTAGGAAGTTTCATCAAAACTATAAGGTGTTTATTAATTTTCTTGGATGACCAACTTCGATATTTCAGATAGAGGCAAGGGATTTACCATGTTTGTTTATGTATTTTAGGGAAGATATGAATTCTACTTGAATTTGTTTTTAGTTATATGCAAGCTTGCAATATAATTGACAAACTTTGCATATTTCTTAATTTTGGTTTGGATTCACAAGGATGCTTGCGAATATACATATGCAAATAGTGAAGTTGATATTTTTTATGAGTTAATTGGGGTTTTGGCTTACATTAGGTATGAAAACTTGCAATATACTTGACAAAATTTGCATATTTGTCAATTTTGGTATGGATTCACAAGGATGATTGTGAATATGCATATGGAAATAGTAAAATTGATTTGTTTTTTATGAGTTAGTTGGGGTTTTGGTTTCCATTGGGCATGTGAATTTTGATATGGATTCACAAGGATGATTGTGAATATACATGTGGAAATAGTCAAAATGACTTGGCTTTATGATTAAATTGGGGGTTTGGTTTCCATTGGGCGTGTAAATTCCTATATGGGCATATAAATTAAAAAAAAATGGTTTAAATTCAAATTAGGGCAAATAAATTAGTGAATATAGGGAAAATAGCATGAGGATTTGAAGAAAATACCTCACAAGGAAGAGGCTGATCCCAAGGTGTATTTTTTTTCCATTTTCTCACCCAAAAGATGTTCTCCCTAACTCGTTCTACTCCTTCCAAGATCGTTTGAGCGTGGCGTTGTGGCGAAAATGAAGGGATCGACGCATTTTAACAATAAAATAGGTTTTAGTAAACGGGAATGTGATTTTGTTAGGTGAAATGGGGGCATGATTTTTCTAGCTAAAATGGGGGCAGGATTTTGTTAAATAAAATGGGGGCACGCGATTTTTCTAGCTAAAATGGGGGCGTGATTTTGTTAAATAAAAAAGGGGGCACGATTTCAATAACTATCTTAATTGGCATTCATGTTGGCAGCCTTGGGACTAGGATTGGAAGTGTGGGGATTGCTTGGGATGATTTATATTTTATGGATCAAAAGTGATTTACTTCACTCTACCATTGCATCTAAAAGTTCCCTCAAGTTTGTGCACTTTCCCACCTCCTTACTCTAGTCTCCCATAAAATGGAAGGTAGTCATCATGGTGTACTGATTTAATTTTCTTTTAATTTTGAAATTACTGTGGACCTCTCTCCATTACCTGAATATATATGAAACTAACCAATAAACATGTCCCACCTCGCATGTGATAGCCTAACAAACAAACCACAATATATGCAAGTAGTCATTATTTTAGTAGTCTTCTCATGGACAATGATTGAAAGTAATAATTATATGTAGCACATATAGAATGTCCTAGACTATCAATTAACATTTTCCAAAATATCAAACATGGAAAAAAATTATCTTCTTTCCATCAAAATTGAGATACATTTCTTCATTGTAATACACCATGTTTTTACCCCATTGTAGGAAAAATGAAAATTATATCATCGTCGGGAAATCAAGTCTAATGTCAGTACATTGAGCTCTCAATTAGACATTGTTGATGCTCAATATGACATTGTTCAAGAAGAAACACTAAAGGAACCTATTGGCAGGTGGTTTTGAGAATAGTTAGTTGTGCAACATCACAGATGTTGCACAAGGTCGAAGATGTTTCCCAAACATGAAAGTTGGAGCGTATGGAAGATTAACTATATTTTATGTATTTTGTTCATATTTTGTATATTTGGACCACGTTATGTGGATTGTGGTCATTATTTTGTATATTTTGGCCCAAGTAGATAGGAAGTTGGCTTAAGTGGACAACTAATGTAAAGATGCAAGCCTATAAGTAGATCTAGGGTTGTGAATGTTGAGATATATTTGGTGCATCAATGATCCTTGTATGAATTGAGATCCTTTGTTCTGTGTATGTGAATTTGAGAACTATTTTGGAGAGTCAGTGTTTTGTCGCGAATCTTAATATGACATGACGAAGATTGAGTAAAAACATTTTGTCTTTTTCTATCTTTCTATTTTCCTGTTTTTTGAAATCTAAATGTGAATGTGATGTGTATCTGTGCATGATGTGATACTTCTCTTCTATAAATGAAGATATCTTGGTAGATATGTTTATGCTTCTATCTATCTGCTATGATCTAAGTACATTAACTTGATCCACTGAATGAAAATATGAACATGATCCTATGAATGTATAACCTGAATGATTGAACTATTAAGTAATGCTGTGGTGAGTTGACAGTAGATGCGCAGTCCTCCTTCATATCACAGAAACTTGGCTCTGATAGTTCTCCCTCAAACATCTCATGTGAGACTTCATCTGCTCTGTAGGTGTTGTTGGATAAGGTAAAACCTATCTGGCCTTGTGCTTAGGGAGATCGCTGCGGTTTGGGTGTTAATAGAGAGAGAACCCTTGTCAATGGGTTTGTGTCAACAAATGGTTCCATTTTATAGACCCTAATGAGAAGAGGAAGGAGGACATGTTGCGGCATCTGACGAGACCATAAATTCAAGACTGGTTTGACCAAAAGGCACGAGAATTTGCTGAGAAATAATATCAGAACCCTAGAGTAACAACGCAGAAGTGGCTGGAGAGGCACCTCTATTCTGATCTACATGAGTACTTTTTCTCTGATTTTTTGATCATCTTGTATGCTTGGTTGGCGCGATTGACCTATCGGAAGACAAATTTCCAAGGAGGTGAACCAACTCCCTGGACTCTAGAACTGATCCAATAGCTGCAGGAGGTAAAAAAACCATCAAGGGATATTAAAGTTTGACTTGACAACATCTTGGAGGGATATATCACTAATTCCATTGTTGACACAGTTAAATATTACAATGATGCACAAAGGTATTCCTTCAATGGAACGAGAGGTAGGTTTCTATTGTATTTGCAATTGTATATTAGGATGCTCATACGTGAAAAAGGAATATTGAAGATGAACTCCGACGAGTAGAACTATGGTGTGTAGAGGCTACGGGTATCACAAAGATGAGGGTTGGATGAAATGATATGGGGTAGATGGATGGAAGTTACGATGGTACTGTGAGGGAAGCTAAATAATGAAGTGGTTTTACAAGAGGAGGAGCAAGGTTTCGGTAAGAGAAGAGGAAGTTGACATGATAGATTCATGATGCTGGTCTAAAATTACCTTCTTTCGAACTTCCTCAAATATCTCTGAAATTTTGGTTTCAGTGAAAGCTGGTTTATTTTCTGAAACCATCTTCTTTTTACCCTTCATGTCCTTTTCATTTTGATCTTCATTGTCTTCTAACTCTTCCTGAGATGAAGAGTCTTCAATTATTGTAATCTTCTTTTTAGCTAGTTTAGGGTTTAACAGTTTCTTTATATTCAATCTGAGTTTGTTCTTTGGTCTAGTCTTGGGCCTCCAAGCTGTTCCAATTTCTCCTAACATGCTTAAAAATTTCCCTTGATGTTTAATAGAAGCTAGCTGAACAACTTTTTATTTTTATCCCTCGTGACATTGCCTCTTCTTCAGACTGTTTCTATATCTTCTGTTCGGTATGAACCCTAACTTCATCAGACAATGAATTTTCCTAATCTTTAGACTACACTGTATTAGGAACTTGTCCTTGTTCTTTCACATTTTCCTTTACTTCTTGGTTTAGTTCTTCATGAAAAATAGCTTCAACAGGCTCTATTTCTTTCACTTCTGCCTTTGAAATTTCATTTTCCTCAATATTGGTCTGTTGTTCAACTTCAACATTTTCATGTCCTTGAGTCATAGATTTCTCTGGTACATTATCCTCTTCAATCTTAACTGTGACTCTCTTTTTCAGCGTCTTGACCAAATTATGACCCTTATTTAACTATCTTTTCTAAGTTTGATCTTCCTTCTCTGTTTGAAATCCATACCAAAAAAAAAATATTTCCATGTTTTCTCCTTCTTTCGAAGTACAATACTTATGACTAATTTTATAAGCCCATGATGAAACACAAATTGTTTAGTGTGATCATGATGCTCCCTCACCCTGCTAGACATCTTTTGTAATCTTTTAAAGAAAAAGAATGGAATATTCATTTTTTCTTCATGGCTAAGATGCTGCAAAAACCTAAAATGATACTTAAAAACAAATGCAAATCTCCCTTCACAAGTGATATAAATTTGCAGGATTTTAATTGGATCTATCCATTCTGGTTTAAATTTTTGAACATGTACTCCTTTACCCTAGTCTGCTACCACATCTGGAAGTAAGTATTTATGTGCATCAAAGGTAAAAGGTACTTTTTAAAACCAGTATTCGCCTTCATCTGGGATCCCTGTAGATTCTACTAACAATTCTCTGGTCAACTAAAACTTCAAAGTATCAAAAGTAACAATATATTTATCCAAACACTGAGCAAACTTATGAGAGACCTTTGTGTGATACCCATCAATTCTCTCAAAAGAAACTTAACCATGCTTCCTCTAAAAACAATCTTGCATAGTCTAAAAAAGTTTGAACCCAGGACATGTCTGAAGGTTCAGCTCTATTGGTTTTACCACCTCTTTTCATTTAAATTACTATCAAATTTCTTCTTTCAGTAAAGAATTTTAACTCTGTTAAAATCTTGGCAAATTTGACAATCAATTATTCATTGGGAAACTAAACCTCTGGACTGAATTTTATCACTTAAACTAATAAATGTCTTAATTATATTGATAGAAAATTCGACATTAAGTATGAATTAGGTTTACATACTAGCAATCTTTATTAAATTCCATAATTAATCCTTTGTTAGTATAAACCCAAATACATAGACTTTGATAGCAATTCGCCTCCTACCTGTTAGAGTGGTAAATCCAACTACTAGAATTGTGTTTACTTGTCTTCTAGGTGTCCAATGTTCAGGTACACAGGGTACTCCCAAAATACTGAACACCTTGAGCAACCGCTTCACACAAATAGATCACAAATCAACAAACCGATGTTTGTCACGTGGTTAAAACCCTCGAGAGGGAAACAGTCCACGGCCCCAGGGAAATAGCTATTTGGAGCAATTTATTATGCAAAAGAAAGAAAGTTACATGAGCTTCTCATAATCGATCAACTAGCCAAGGACCCTCTATGCTCTTTAAATAGAGATAATAGACCAATCGGGTATTAAGCCATGGATCAATGGTAGGTATGATCTAAGAGAAGTTGAACCGTTGGATCACTCTATGTCTAGAACATATCGTTACCATCGGATTAGAATATTTACAAATGCATACTAAAGAAACACACTTTTACCTAATTGATATATTACACAAGTTGATCTTAACTAACTCCTAAGTGTCTAAATATCCTAAAATCCCCCCTTAAGAACAACTTGGGATAGGATCGAAGGATTTACAAAAAAGACACTATTAGGAGAAGGAAGGAGGTATTAGAGCCTATCCCCCCTTAAGGACACATTCCTGAACTCCTAACATAGACCGAAGTTTATAAAACTTCGCTTCTATAAGAGACTTGGTGAAGATGTCTGCAACTTGATCATATGTAGGGAAATAGAGCACTTCAATAACATGATCATGAATAATATTTCTAATGAAGTGCATGTGTAGCTTAATGTGTTTGTTGTGCTGATGTAGAAATGGGTCTTTGGAAAGATTGATGGCTCTTTGATTGTCGCACCAAAGTGGACAGTTAGGCTGCTACTACTCGAATCCAAAATCTGAAAGGCTCTATCGAAGCCATAAAGCTTCATGACTGGCATTAATTGCGGCTCGATATTCTGCTTCTGCTGAAGAAAGAGAAAGAGCTTGTTGTTTTTTATAAGCCCAAGTGACAGATCTAGATCCCAGACTGAAAACATAACCTGCAATAGACTTTCAATCATCAGGATCGCCACCCCAATCTGAATCAGTGAAACCAACCAACAAAGGTTTCCCCCCTATAATGTAATGAATCCCAAATTGAATTGTACCTCGAATATATCAAAGTATTCTTTTTACTGCTTTCCGGTGACTTTCATGAGGATTTTGCATATAACGGGAAACACGACCAACGGCAAAGGAAAGTTTAGGACGGGAATGAGTCAAGTATAAAAGACTACCAACAAGCTGATGATACAAGGTGGCATCTACTTTACACTAGTGGAAAATGAGATATTAGTGACCAAAAAAATGACCAAAATCCGCATATCAATGACCACTTTTGGTTTGGCGATCGCTGGTGGCTAATTTACGGTCTTTTATTACGCGACCAAAATTGGTCATTTTATTTTGGTCATTTATAGCTTATCAGTTGGTCATTAATTTGGTCATATACTTGGTCATTAATTTGGTCAATATTTGAATCAATGACCAAATATATGACCACATGACAAACTAGAATATGACCACATTTGGTCGCATAATAAAAGACCGTAAATTAGCCACCAAAACTGCTTTTTGGTCATTAATATGCAAATTTTGGTCATTTTTTTGGTCATTTATATCTCATTGTTTAGTCAACTATCTCTCAATTTTTGGTCATTTTATATGGGAATTTTGGTCATTAATCTCATTTATTGGTCACTAATTTAGCCATCTTATGTGTGGTTATTATATTTTAGTAGTTTAAATGGTGTCCATTATTAATCAACATAAATTTTTAATATGATATTATGTTTAAAATAAAATAAAAAAACCATACATTAGTTGTCATCATATAATACACATGTGAATTAAGCAATGTCATATTAATTAGTTAATTACAACACTTATAAATAATATAAAGTACAACCATACAAGTTTTAAATCACGCAAATTATATTATATGAAATGTCAAGTATTACAATAAATATGAGTTTTCTCAAAAACTATCTCCATATAAATTTACATGAAAATCATCTAAATACATTGATGACTTTTCAAAATATTACAATGACTAAACCATCCCATTTGTACTCGGCTGCTAAGCCATACTTAGATCCTGCAGCAGCTTCAATTAACCCATACTTAGCAGCTTGAAATCCTCAGCAGTAGACTCTTCATACTCAATGGCAAAGCCTCAACAACAGGCTCTTCATACTCAATGGCCCACTTAGTTAATTTCATTTCTGCAAAATCCAGTAAAAAAATCTAAGTAAAAAAAACAATGAACTGTAAAATACAAAAACAATGAAGAAAATTATTTATAATGTTCAATATCTTAGCCTCCAATTGCTTTTCCTTTTTCTATACAAAACACTTGAATTGAGCGATTAGACATTTATTTCCAAGTTTCTATTCATACTCATGTACTTGGAAAGATTTTAATGTTTTACCTCAGGTTTAAAGACACTCTCTATGGTATTCTGGGAGATACTCTCAATAAGAAAGAAACGTACAATAGAAGGGAAAATTTCTGAACTGTCTGGTGGGTCCCTGAGCCTGGCAACAACCCATGCCCTAACAACTGTCTCTGGAAGCCAAATATGACATGTTATGTAACAGGGTTAAGCTTCACATGCAATTACCAAGAACGTTGAATCATATAACAATTGGGAAATGCCATGTTCTATCATAGCCCAACACACTTATAAGAAGAAATCATGCCCATAGATATAAACCAATGAGAAAGGCCAACCAGATTCAAGGTCAGTGCCCCTATTTTGTCGCTACAAATTTTTGTGGCAGAACCCATAGTCTCACATTCTAACAAACTTCGTACCTGGAATGGGGTGAATTTTTAGATGTTGAAAGATCAATCACCCATCCATGCATAGTAATAAATTATTGTAAATCAGATACTAACCAAAGCCTTTTCTGCCATCATCTTCTTCATTGAATAAGCTAAACTGTCAATAAAATGACAAGAAAACATGTTAAGAAGTGAGACACCACTCTCAAATAAATCATAGACAATCACTAGATATTAATCCGAATAAGCTAAATCTAGAAAAACTTCTGCAATTAATCATACATCAAGGTGACTGCCAATGGAATTCCTTCTGGAACTACAACAACGACAATGGAAACCTACAAACAAATACTTCCATTAGTATTTCTCTTATGTACATTTTCATATAATCATTGGACATGACACTACTCAACCTTTTTGTAAACAATGACAGCTGATTTTATACAAACTATCCATTCAAGAATAATACTAACAATATACTGAAAGTAGGACATGGTGACCTACCGCAATGGAGAAGATGTTAACAATTATGTTAACTCTGTCTCCAACCTTGGTCTTTCCTGCTTGAAACATGGGTTTCCCATTGGAGTCTTGTGTATTTCCTGTAAAAAAATATCATAAAACAGAACACAAGCTACAGTCAATACAAAGTGGCAGTGCAAAACACAAATAATTTAGATAAAACATTGAAAGGTAGTATAGTATCACTTACCTAATCAAGAGGATGCCAATCAAGCTACTAATCAAGTTGTTAGGCAGCAATGACGAGGGAATGAATTATGACAGAAATAAACTGAAACAAGAACCCAATTTTTGTTATTCAAAAATGCAGAACTCACTCTAGAGTCTATATTGGTTTCTATAAGTCTAAATAAAACCTTATACATAGAATGATCCAATGCGGCCTACATCACTATTCAACTATTTATATTCATTCATAAGAATCCAACTATTTATATTCATTCATAAGAAGCATGTTGGGTATAAAAATATGAATCCAACTATTTATATCCATTCATAAGAGTTGTAGATTAAATTTAAATGTATTCAAGACATGGAAAATAATTCCTCTCTTAGATGTACCTTTGCATGCACTCACTGAGGATTGTGAACCAATCAAATTTCTTAGAAAAGAGTGAAACAAGTAACTACTCCAAAAGAAAAAATGAAATCACAAATTTAGATTGCACTATTTTGTATCATAGAAATAGATCATCCTGAAGAATGGCAACAAGATCAATGCCTAGGTGATATTTTCAAAAAACCAAGTAGGAAAATTAACAGATTTTAATGTTTGGATCAACATACCAAAGGAGAAAAGATGCCTCAAAGAATCAATATCATTTTCCTCTAGGGTGTAGGTCTGCAGAAGTAGAAGCAATCTCCTCACAAGAACAAAGTGTCAAGAAAGGATATTGGTCTTGTCCTGAAGCTAAGTCTCCAAGAGATCTGACTCTGTGGAGAAAGGAAACCAATCTTAAAATAGACTCGAGATGCATATGATGTGCCACAAACTCAACTTGAATAATATCTTGTGGAATTGTCTTTGGACACCTACACATCTTTCGACCAGATATTTTTTTAACTAGGAAGACCGGAAAAATGTCATTTCAAAATCATAGTGGACAGGGTGGCCAGATGGCAGCATCAGATGGCCATTCAATTCGGGAATATCCATATTTCCACTAGATCAAATGAAAAAAATACTACCTAAAGACAAATGAAGGGAAGTTTTGTTGAACGCATAAGTCCTCCACAAGACAAGAAAATTGTTATTATCCAATCTCAATCCAGAACTTCAACCACCATACCATAGAATAGGAAATTGGTTGGAATAGCAAAAAGAATATCAACAGAACGCCAATAGGAATAAAAAAATTTTACAGTGAGACAAAAGACATGCCACTCTTAAAACATCTTAGGAAAACAACATATGTGAATTATACAATAGAAATAAAGTTTAAGATGCGCAAAAGTTATTTCTAGGATACTCCATCTACATTTTTAAAATATGAGAACTAAGATCTGCCTCTTATAACCTATCGGCACCTTCTCTCCTTCATGCTTGTGAGGTATGGAGCCCACAGCTGAGGAAAATAAGTTGAAACCACATTAACAAGGTACTCATCAATAATTTTTCAAAATGCATTAACTTTTAACACCGAGAAAATTATCGCATGCCATTCAATGACTTTATATCTGGTTCTGAAGCTGACATGAATCTAGCATGTCCTATCATTTTCACTTTGTTAGTTGCCATAGGAGCTGTAGATCACACCATCATTTTTGGAAGAAATAAATTCTCTACATGATAAATAACCAGTCCCTAGCTGATGTAAGAAGAGAAAACGATTTGAAATAGCAAGCCAGAAAGCCATTCTGACTTCAATGCAATGCAAATCCATGTACATTGTCCTCTATTACTGTATTGGTTAATTTTACTCGTATTTACTGTTTATACTATTACCAGTACTGCTATTGGTAGTACTTGGTACTGTTTTTGGTATTACAACATACTATTGGTTATTTATAATGTATATCTAAGTGAAGACTTGTTTCTGTGCAGCTTTGTGGTATTGGTGAAGTCCTTTACTTCACGCCTCAAATACTTAAACAATTTGGAGTTGACCCCTTGTTAGTTCAAGAAGGAAATTACAGTAGATTGAGCTTCTCTTTTGGAAAGTGCAGTTACATGTCTTCCAATGTTGCCCTTTATAGTGCTTGCAATGTTTCTAATGGACCGTGCTAGAAGAAGGTAACACTGATGCTAAAGAGACCACACCTTTTCATGTAAATTTAAATCATGTGTATACAAGAATGACATCTTGTATTGGTGCATATCTCTATCATCTACTTGGTTTATTTCATTTCCATCCTAGAAATTTCTAGTGTTCTGGGAAAAGTGCAAATAGACTCAAGGAAATGGTTGATGAATCGTTTAATCGTTTGACATCTCTAGGCCTTGTATAATGTGCTTCTATGTCATCAGAAACTGCTCTTAAGGGGGGCACTTCTAGAAGAAACCATCCCAAAACTAAACCACTCCAGAAACCTATTGCTGGCATCTATTTCCCATTTCTGGATGAGAACTTGAAAGAAATGCAACATAGATATCAGAAACCTGAATTTGGCCTTTTGGGGTTTTCCAATTTTCTTTTTTGGTAACATAGATATGTAGTATGAATGATCTCCCTGTGCTGGTTATTTGAAGGTTCTTAACTGGACTTCGGCCATTCTTTTATGTGGGTGCAAGCAAATACTCCTATCTACCACTCCAGTTCTATTCATTACATTCATTACAATTGCTTTGGTAAATAAATTGCTTCAATCAGGATTGTCCAGGGAGGTATCTCAGTTGTGGGCCTGATGGTATTCTTTTGTGCCTTCAATATGGGATTTGGTGCAGTGGCAAACATTTTCTATTTAGAAATATTTCCAACAAGATTTAGAGGAATTTTCTTGGCTCTGTGTGTTATAATAACGTGGACTACAAACATGCTTATCATATTCATGTTTCCTACCATGGACAAGGGCTTGGGAACAATAGGTTTTTTTGGATTTTTCTGTATTATGAGTGCAGTTTCCTGGATATTTATCTTCCTTAAGGTTCCAGAGACCAAGGGATTTCCTTTGGAAGTTATCAAGGAGTTATTTGTTGTATCTACATCTCCAGATGGAAAGGAAGAAGCATAGATTAACCAGAAGCTTAGAACTAAATGATTGACATAGCTCTGCAGACTGTTAAATAGGATGGTTATGGTTATGGTTTTGGATAATTCAATTTAAGCATTGGAAAGCACAAACAGAAAGTTGAGCATGAATATTATTCAGCACTTCTTTATTTCCTCTTTTTTAGATTGCAGCCTAGGCCCTATCTACCTTTGCAATGCATGATTCAAAAGCAGCTGTACGCGATTGATGTAAGTAGTCAAATGTATTGTATCTTAGGGTTTTAAGATGAGAGATAATACTTTTCACGTCACCTTGAGAATTCCATTGTCCACAATCAATCCTCCAACTGTTGAACTAGCTGCCCCAGCTAAGAAGCTAGAATGTTGAAATCTCCCTTTCTTTTTCTGAAGAGACACAAACACGACATCAAGTTAAAAAATGCACTTCCATGGGAAATTTTCTTATTGGGATCCAATATAGACAGGTAATCTAATTCATGCAAAACTCGAAATAGAGTAGAGAGAGTATTAGGGCTGGCATAAAAAACCAAAGATATTCTGAATTCAGGCGCATTCATGAATTATGTCTTTAAATGTAGCAAATACCCGACCAACATAGAGGTTGTGATGTGTGCTCATCACAGATATCTACTTAGAACCTTCAGGTGTGTCAACTGGCTACTAATTTTTCTTGTACACAATTTTACCATTGTTTATCACAACTTCATATTGCTCTCTATCATTCTGCAATATAAAAAATTGTAAGAATAATGAGTTCAAACAACTGAGATGGTAGATATAAATCCCCCTCTAATGAACATGTGTGTCCCACAGAAGGTTTACTTCACATGCACCTTGACAAATAAAATACCAGAATTGTTCTAAGTTCTAACTCTAGATAACCATTAACTACTGTTGCATTGTAGGAGTTCGATAAAGTAAGGAGAAGATCAATTAAGAAATATTACTGGGCTAAGGTATTTAATTTTTTGATTTTGCAATGTTGACCTTGGGCAGTCATCAAGATTAAGATCCCTGCCATCTCCAACATCAAGCCTGTAATAATGACTTTAATTAAGTTAAATTTGACTTATCCAAAAGCACTGTCATTCAGTACATCTTATCGTGGGTTTTCTTTGTTTTAACTAGGGAAATACATATTATAGAGAGAGAGGGAAAGAGAGAGAGAGATGCTTAACAATATCAAATTAAGATTTTCATCATTCAATATTGCCGATAACTTATCAAGTTATCAGCAAGAACAATTTAACAAATAAAAATGACCTTTGTCCATAGTAGCTTAATCTATTAATCATCACCTTCTAGAACGAGTTCTATATAAAACAATTAATAACACTTTAGGATGAACAGTAAGATTACATGGGATAAAAATACAGGGCATGGGAAAATCTATTTAAATCATGGTTTAAAAGGTCATTCATTAAATGGGACTTCTCTAATTAAGAATTTTTCTTTCTATACAACCAATTGTTGACTACATAGTTCTTTTCATGCCAAAAGAAATAGCCAATATTACCAATAGAAAAATGGTCATGGTGTTGGATTTCTATACCAGTCATCATACTATTAATGCAAGTTATTCCCATAATGGTGGCGTGGATCAATATGTATACATACTGAATAAACATTTCAAATTAGACAAGGACTAAAGAACTGTTCCTCACAGACAACATACACTCGAATTAACTGTCAATGATGTTTATGGGAATGATGATAAGCTTACAACTTCAAGCCAATGCTGAAAGGCTGTTCACTTTCCTCTCTCATCCTTGGATAATCCCTTTCCAGACTGCAAACAATCCCCTAATATTTACTCCAAAAGTATAAATGGAGGCATATTTTTGCAGGCAAAGTCCTTCATGAGGTGAAAATAGGTGTCCTATCTTAATGCGCAAACTCACAAATGCCCATATGTAATATATTATTAGACAATTCCAAAATAACTTGTTAAACCAATTTAGAATGTTTGCAGCCAAAATAAATAAGAGAACAAATGACAAAGTAAGCATAACACTTTTGCAGCCTTTACTCTTCCACGTGACCAGCGTGAAAAAACAGTGTTGCAAATTCTATTGCTTCCACCTGTATGCACATTTTAACAAACTTTTAATAATAACTCAGTAGATAGTATATTTAAAATATGTACCACGAGAAGCACAAAAATTCAAAATTCACCATCCATGAGTCTTGACTAGTTCCATAGACAAACTTTAAAAGTACCATGATAGCACTAGTTTCAGATTAGATAATCTATAGTGTATTATTTAAATGAATGAACTAAAATATTTGTGGTGAAACACCAAGGAAAAAATAACAATTAAATTAATTTATTCATACTGATCAATTATGGCTGCAATGGAAGTCAAGTGATTTGGCTCGAGGAAATGGTCAAGAGCTTTTGGCAATTGATAATTTCTTTGGGAATACTACCTGAAAAGCTATTTCCCTAAAGTTCAAGGTTGTATACAGAATTCCAATGTTCAAATTGTTAGAATAATCAACCCATAGTTTACCCACTTAGACATTAATTTAATTATTTTTGTCTTATTAGCCTAGTTCATGTGTCCCACCTTGTGCAAGTTGTCTTTTACCTATCCATAGTGGTCAAAATTGCCTTATTTGACTCATGTAGCGCATGGGAAATCCCAAGGAATCAAATCTACTTTCTTCCTGGCCTCCTAGGCGCCCTTCTTCTTTTTTTGCTTTATTCCATGCTTTTTCAGTGTTTTAAGGCAAAAGGAAAAGCTAGACTAGGTGAGGTTGACTAGTTTTTTGTCCTACACATCCTCCTCTCTTTTCTCCATGAAAAAGCATGTATGAGCTTCCATTCCACCACTCTTTAGCTTGCCTAAGCCATTTTTCCCATTTGTGAGCTCCATGACAGATTTGGGATCAACTTTTTACACCTATGGGGGATTTGCTTATTTTTAGTAAGCCTGCTGTATGCTAGATTCGAATTGCTCCTCATGCATTCAAATCCCTACTGTATGTTATTTATTCAGCAACCTATTATGTTACAGGTTTGGCTATTTTACACTAAGTTAATACAGTTTAGTGTTCAGCTCCAATTTCAGTCTATTTTGTGAGTGATTTTGCATGATCAATTGTTAATTGTTGTGAGTAAAATTAATATATCACTGGGTTCAATTTCCACATGGTATCAGAGCCATTGTATATTGTTTTCTCTCCTCCAAAATTGTTTTGCAGGTTCGACATCAGTGACTGGGAGCCTTCTACTGACAGCCGGGACAAATTTTCTAAGCTATGGATCAATCACATAAAACTATCTTGAATCCCTTCAATTTATTTGAATGGAAAGTAGAGATGGAGATACTGTTGAGAGCAAAAGGCCTCTACAGGGTGACTATGGCAACAGAAGCAGAGCCCAATGCTGCTGCAGAGAAGATAAAATGGCACAACAGGAGGGATGAGGCTTATGGCCTCCTGTGTCTGAGTATTTCCAGAGACCTCCTTTTCCATCTTGATAGATTGACATCACCGAATGAAGTATGGGAGAATATTGCTGATATTTTTGGAAAGACAGATGAGATGACGGGACATCAAATCGAAAATGAGCTGATTTTTCTGAGTCCAAAAAGCTTTGAATCCCTGCAGCTATATTTCTCCAAGTTCAAAGCACTAGTTTTGCAGCTGAAACAGTGTGGGATCGAAAAGAAAGATGATCATATCATCCTAGCCATCCTCTTGAAGCTAGGCCCTGACTATTTAGTTTTTGTTTCGACCTTCTATGCCACAAAACTGATAGCTCGAACCTGGAAGATGCCTAGCCTTGCAGATTTCATGGAATCTCTCACACAAGAACAGGACAAGCTGGTGATGATGGGCACCATCAAACCATCCAAAGATCAAGCTTTGATTGCTGGAGATTTGAAGGTGGATTCAAAAGGAAAAAAGAAAGCTAAAAATCCACCTGAGCAAAAGAGAGACAAGAAACAGTCTCCGGAGGAGCCACAATGTTCCAAGAAGAACTACCAGAAGAAGAAAAACAAAGGTGAAATGAGCAAGTGCGCATACTGCAATAAGAGAAATCACTCTGAAAGCTCTTGTATGAAAAAGCAAATTGATATGCTGACCCAAATCTAGGAGAAGAATGGCATCTCCCTTCCAGACAGCTCAAAGAAGAGAGAAGGAGGATCAAGTTCAGATGATAGAGAGAGAGTTCATGCATTGTTTGCTGGCACATCAAGCTCACCCAGTTTTATCATTGATTTTGGAGCTTCAAGACACATGGCTTTGACCAAGGAGGCCTTCTCCTCACTTAACATGTCGAAAGGACCATCTATAGTACTGGGATATGACTCTCTCACTGAAAGTTTAGGCAAAGGAAGGATAGATCTTGATCATGGTCAGTTCAGCAATGTGTTGTATGTGCCTGGTCTCTCCTCCAACCCCCTATCAGTGTACCAGATGACTCACACTGGGTCTCCTAAGAAATTCATATTCTCCCCTGATGAATTTGAGATCACAGAGATCTCAAGTGGTAGAGTCATTGCAAAAGGAGTTGCAAATCATGCTCAAAAGGTATACATGTTCTCACACTTCCTACCCTACTCAAACCCCTCTGCTCTTCTGATTCATGCTAATGAGGCTAGCAATCTTTGGCATGAAAGATTTTTCCACCTAAACTACAAATATCTTTCTGATCTTAGTGAAAAAGAGATGGTCATAGGGTTGCCCAAGATAAAAATTTTCCAAAGGGGCCTGCCAAGGTTGTATCCTAGGAAAACACCCAGAGCACAAATTTGAGAGAGCTAGTCACGAGAGAACCTCTGCACCCCTCGAGCTGATCCACAGTGATGTTGCTGGACCATTCCCTCATATGTCCATGAGTCATGCCAAATATGCATTGACATTTATTGATGACTTTTCCAGGTATTGCTAGGTTTACTTCCTGAAACACAAGTCTGAAGTTTTTGGCCTCTTCAAAGTCTTTAAGGCTTTGGTTGAAAACCAGTCTGGGAGGAAACTCCAGGTCCTCAGATCTGAAAATGGTGGTGAGTATGTCAAGTCTAAGTTTATTAATTATTGTGTAGATGTAGGTATTCAGATGCAACATTCTATCCCTTACACACCATAGCAAAATGGTGTTGCTGAGAGGAAGAACATATCACTGAAGGAGATGGCAACATGCATGATGGAGGCCAAAACTTTGCCACCAAAGTACTGGGGAAAAGCTATCAACTATGCAGCCTATATTTAGAATAGGGTGCCTCATAAACAGCTTGATGGTATGACTCCCTTCGAAGCATGGAGTGGGCACAAGCCAGATGTGACCCATTTCAGGATTTTTGGCTCAAAGGCTTGGGCTAGAATTCCAACAGAGAAGAGGAAGGCTTTGCAGCCCCAAAGCCAAGAGTGTCTTTTTGTTGGATACTCTGAAGATTCAAAAGGGTACAATTTGATAAATTTGAGCACAAACAAAGCCTTCATTGAAAGTTGTGTTCAGTTTGAAGAAGAACCCCTTGCAGCAATGGAAGTTGGTGAAGCCTCTTCACCACCTGAACCTCAAGAAGTAAGTAAAGAGTTTGTTGAACATGCTGATTCTGATTTTTCTGATGGATATGAGTTTATTGCAGACCCTAACAGCCCTAAAAGGCCAAAATGGGCAGCCAAGACACTACATGCAGCAGGAGAGCTAGATGGGGATCCCAATGACCCAAGGAGGACTAGATCTCAATTTGAGAGTGGTCTGTGCATGAAGGATCCTATGTTTGCTGAAAAATGATATTTGATGGTGGATTCTGATCCTCAAACATATGTAGAAGCAGAAATATATCCAATATGTCAAATAGCCATGAAGGAGGAGTTCAGCTCACTCCAGAAGAGCAACACATGGGAGCTAGTGGATTTTCCCCCAGGGAGAAAGTTAGTCCAGTGTAAGTGGGTCTATAAGACCAAATTTGATGCTGATGTTTCACCACTAAAGTACAAGGCCATATTGGTAGCCAAGGGCTTCTCACAGGTTCATGGCATAGATTACAATGAGACCTTTTCCCCAGTGGCAAAGATGGATTCCATCAGGCTAGCTCTAGCCATTGCAGCCTGAAGGCAATGGGAGGTACATCACATGGATGTAAAATGTGCCTTCCTGAATGGAGATCTCACTGAGGAGATATATATGTAGCATCCTCAAGGTTTTTCTACTAACCCTTCTCTTGTGTGCAGGTTGAGAAAGTCATTGTATGGGCTAAAGCAAGCCCCCAGAGCTTGGTATGCCAAGATCGATAGCTTCTTGCTAGCACAGAATTTTGTTCGGTGCAAATCAGATCCAAATGTATATTTGAAGTTATTTAATGGTTCATTAATGATCATTGTGTTATATGTTGATGACCTCCTCATTACAGGAAGCTCAAAGGCTGAGATTGCTTCCTTAAAGAGTGCTATGAACCAAGCCTTCTCCATGACAGATTTGGGGCTCTTAAGTCAATTTTTAGGGCTTGAGATTGCTCAAACCAAAGCTAGAATCAAGGTGCACCAGTCCAAATATGCCTTGGACTTGCTGAACAAATTCAGAATGAAGGATTGCAAAGCAAGCAAAACTCCTTTCCTTTCAGGAGTGAAGCTGGAAGAAGCTGATTCTTAACCTATGGTAAACAATACACTGTATAGGCAATTGATTGGATGTTTATTGTATCTAACACATACTAGACCTGATATTTCTTATGTAGTAAGTGTGGCTACTAGATACATGGATCAACCTCATGAGATCCATTGGAAAGAAACCAAAAGGATCCTTAACTTTGTTCAGGGAACAAGGACACATGGGATCTTCTATAAAGCAAAATCTAATCTTGATTTGATTGGATTTACTGACAGTGATTGGGCAGGTGATAGCACAAATAGAAAGTCCACATCAGGATATGTGTTCATGCTTAAAAAAGGGCCAATCAGCTGGTCAAGCAAGAAACAGAGTGCCATTGCACTCTCATCTACAGAAGCGCTTGAACAAAGGAGTTGTTAATGCAGCAACTCAATGTTTATGGTTGCAGGGTTTACTTGGAGAGTGTGGCTTCGAACCAAAGTACTCAACTACCATCTACTATGATAACTAGAGTACCATTCAAATCTACAAAGATCCAGTCCAGAAGCAGAGAACCAGACACATTGAGATCCATATGCACTACATCAGAGAGCTTGTGCATGATGGCACCATTCACCTACTCTTCTGTTCATCTTCAGAACAAGTAGCTGATATCTTCACCAAAGAATTTTGTGATAAGACCTTCAGCAATCTCAAATCACTCCTGGGGATTTCTGATCATGCTATGAAGCATGAGTGAAGACAAGATTCCAAATTTTGTTTACAGTCAATGTTTAAGGGAGGATTTTCCCAAGTTGGTTTTGCCTCTTTCCTTGTTTAAATGGACATGCAATATGTAAAGGGTGACTAAGCCCTTCTGTTAGGCCCTATAATTTTCTGATATATTACTCATAAGTTAGGATTAAGGGGGGGTGTTAGAATAATCAACTCATAGTTTACCCACTTAGACATTAATTTAATTATTTTTGTCTTATTAGCCTAGTTCATGTGTCCCACCTTGTGCAAGTTGTCTTTTACCTATCCATAGTGGTCAAACTTGCCTTATTTGACTCATGTAGCGCATGGGAAATCCCAAGGAATCAAATTTGATTTATTCCTGACCTCCTAGGCACCCTTCTGCTTTTTCTGCTTTATTCCCTGCTTTTTCAGTGTTTTAAGGAAAAAGGAAAAGCTAGACTAGGTGAGGTTGACTATTTTTTTGTCCTACACATCCTCCTCTCTTTTCTCCATGAAAAAGCATGTATGAGCTGCCATTCCACCACTCTTTAGCTTTCCTAATCCATTTTTCCAATCCATGAGCTCCATGACAAATTTGGGATCAGCTTTTTACACCTATGGGGGATTTGCTTATTTTTAGTAAGCCTGCTTTATGCTAGATTCGAATTGCTCCTCATGCATTTGAATACCTGATGTATGTTATTTATTCAACAACCTATTATGTTACAGGGTTGGCTATTGTACACTGAGTTAATATAGTTTAGTGTTCAGCTCCAATTTCAGTCTCTTTTGTGAGTGATTTTGCATGATCAATTGTTAATTGTTGTGCGTAAAATTAATCTATCACTAGGTTCAATTTCCACACAAAGGATGGAAGCATGCCTGATAAATTTGAGAAAGATGCTAAAAATATTTGCAGGCTTGGAGAAGACCAGATATTTGGAGGAAGGTTGCCTTGGAGAGAATTATGAGAAACATTAAGCAATTGCAAACTAGGTGAATTTAAGAGATCAGAAGGAATAGGCCCACTAAAATTGTTACAAGGGAACTCCCTGTAATTTGAGGATATTTCTGAGAAATTAGCACTGTTTTTACCACCTGAGATCTTATGAGTGTTCACATCAATAGTCTTGTTCATGGTATCAAAATCTCTTTTCTCACCTTTTCCACCATTTACTTTTGTAGATTTCAAAGTCAGGTTTCAAGCATTAGTGAAACCGTAGAGCTTCCCAAATGTTTTCTTTACTAGTTTTTGCAGCAAACGGACTTCATGTTCTCCTAGGAGTTTTCTTAACTGCATACATCCCTGTGAAAGGAATTTGACGTAGTTGTCTTCATGATTGCCTCTAAAGTGCCAATAAATAATATTCAAATTGACATCCTACATAATTGAAATAAGAGTACATTGAATAATATAACCTTTTGTTAAAATTTCACACTTCAACTTTTAATAGGTAGCTACAAACTCCATGATAGATCATCATTAAATTTTATAAACAGTGACATATAAAAAACAATAAGTACACTACATTGTTCTTAGCGATTACAAAAGATCATACAAGGACCAAACTTGAGGAAACAAAAAAAATCATTCCTGTAATGTAAAACACTTGTGGGTGTACTAGCATGGGTAAACCCATGTGCTAAACTATAAAATTAAAATAAACCAGGGTGACCTGAAGCTGTGACAAGTCCTTATCTCTTTAGAACATGAGATGTTGTTCAATTATTTCATCCAAAAGCAATAGGTGGGGATGGGCCTTTGGTTTTCAGACAGTTAATCTGAGAAGATGATTTTCTCTCACTTATCATGCAATTATCACTGCTCATGTCTTTTATAAAACGTCGTTTAACTTTCCCATTTTCTCTTTGATTTTCTGAAGGTACCTCTTCTTCATTTGATAATTTTATACTTGGTTTCTTTGAACTTGGTTTTCTGTCACATTGCATGGTAAAATCCCTTTCCCTCATCTTTATGCCCTTAGCAGATGTAACAACATGTTCAAGTTGTTCATGCTTTAACAGAACACTATGTTGTACATATGAACCTCTGGGTTCAGCTCCTTTCTCTGGTATGGCTACAACATGTTTTTCCTACATACCAAATCTATTTTTAGCAGCAATAAGGTTCTCTCTATTTCCCCACTTTTGACCTATAGTTTTGACCAGATTCCACAACCACATTTGCTGAGAGTGGATTATCCTGAAAGCTCTCTTCTGATAAAGTTGTTCCCTTCTTTGAATCCTCTTTGTCTCTCTCTTGGGATTTCACATTTTCATTTCTCACCCACACATTCAAGTGTTCCTTTTCCTCTGACTGGTAATCCTTTCTTGCCTTTTCTTCTTTTGAAAATTGGAAATTCCTCCTGCACACAGATCTGTGTCTCTGGTTTACAGCAAATGAGGAAGACGTTTCCATATAGTTCTGGTTGACATTCTTTATTTTCCTGTCACCTAGATCTTTTACTTCTTAAGGCTTTCTCATAATAGACTGGTCAAGATATGTAGTTCTCATCTTGAGTTCTGGAGAAGGATTTTTTAACGATAATTCTAAAAAACTAGCACTGTCTTTGCCACCGGAGATCTTACAGGCCTTCACATCAGCAGTCTTCATCACATTAGCAATTTTGTTCATGGTATCAGAATCCTTTTTCTTTCCTTTTCCATCATATGCAGGCTTCTTTAAGGATACTATTTACCAACTAGCACTGTCCTTACTATCTAAGATCTTATGAGCATTCACATCGGTAGTCTTGTTCATGGTATCAAAATCTCTTTTCTTGCTTCTTCCACCATGAGTAGACTTCTTTGAGGATATTTCTGAGAAATTAGCACTATTTTTACCACCTGAGATCTTATGAGTGTTCACATCAATAGTCTTGTTCATGGTATCAAAATCTCTTTTCTCACCTTTTCCACCATTTACTTTTGTAGATTTCAAAGTCAAGTCTCGAGCGTTAGTAGAACCGTAGAGCTTCCAAAATGTTTTCTTTACCATTTTTTGCAGCAAATGGACTTCATGTTCTTCTAGGAGTTTTCTTAACTGCATACATCCCTGTGAGAGGAATTTGAGTCAGTTGTCTTCACGACTGCCTCTAAAGTGCCAATAAATAATATTCAAATTGAAATAAGAGTACATTAAATAATATAACCTTTTGCTAAAACATCACACTTAAACTTTTAATAGGAAGCTACAAACTCCATGACAGATCATCATTAAATTTTATAAATAGTGACACATAAAAAACAATATGTACACTACATGGTTCTTAGCAATTACAAAAGATCATACAAGGAACAAACTTGAGGAAACAAGAAAAAGTATTCCTGTAATGTATAACACTTGTGGGTGTACCAGCATGGGTAGACCCATGTGCTAAACTATAAAATTAAAATAAACCAGGGTGACCTGAAGCTGTGACAAGTCCTTATCTCTTTAGAACATGAGATGCCCTTCAATTATTTCATCACAGTAATATATTCTCTTTAAACTCGATTTGAATAAGGAAATTTATCTTCTTCATGCTAGTCTGAACTTGGCACCTAGTCCATAATTGTAAATAGACAACAACTCTTATCTTGGATATTGTAATAGATAGAGACTAATCATGCCTTTAAGTTTGTTTGTATAATACTGATGTAGTACGCCACAAAAATGAAAATGATGATCAAGTGTTGTAAAGGAAAGTATCATATGGATAGGGTTTAAGAGGCCATCAACATACTGGGGTTGAAAGAGAGATGCACAATGTTCAGCAAGCATATATAAGCAAGATCAGAGATGAGAAAGTTCCACACCTAACAAACTGAAGGCTGGTCCAAGATTTCTCTTCAATCCTCTTCTTGCTCCTCTCGCTCCAAGAGACCTGTAAAACAAGTTATACCTTCCTCAAACCATTATGACCACATATAAAGAAATGATAATCAAATAAATATGAAATAATAATCTGAATAACATCATCATATGATCATAGATAGAGATTCAATCACACATTGAATAATGATTTGGGAAGAAGAAGGACATCACATCTTTATTAATCTTGAAAACAAGTACAAGTATACCTTCTCTTCAAGTTTGGCACCTCATGAAACCTTGATTTGGTTCTGCTGCTTCTCTTCTCCAAAGAACTCAGCCTCCAAACTCTGCAACACAAGGGGAATGCTTCTAGGGAAAAGGTGTAGGCAAAGAGAGCTCCAAATCCTCCAGCATAACAGGGAAAAAGTTCAAGTCCCTTCTCATGGACGTCCCTACCTCTATTTATATGGTTAAGGAAGAGTTAGGGGTGAAGACAAAGTGATTACAACTGAAGAAGTCAGTTGCATAACTACCCAAACTAACCAAATATTCGAAAGGCGTGTTTTTTATATTTTGAAAAGGCATCCACAGGTTGCACAACTGGACAGTCGCAGATACAAAAAGTATACATGGGTTACTATCACAGAAAGTCACAAATATGAGCAACTTTTTGTATTCGCGGGTATGATATAGAGCAACTCGTGTATCATTCATGGGTATGCCTTAAGGAAAGTCGTGAATGGACAAAAAAACACATTTTTAGGGTATTTCTATGCATTTTCAAACTTTGGTGTCTTCTGGAAAGTTTTATCTAACTGAAATACATTTCTAATGGTGTAGAGATGAGGTTAAACGGAGTTATAGAGCTCAAGATATGGGTCCTCCAAGATAGGTGTTTTTTCAGTGACTTTCATGAAGTGTCGTCATGGAAGTGTCAACATGCGACGAAATCATGGGAAAGTGGTCACAGGAAGAGATGTGTCTTTTTTAGCTATAACAGATGCCCCCTAATGTGTGAGGTTAGAGGGCAAGACGATAGCTGAAATACATTAGAAAGGAAACAGCTGAGTATGGAGAGAGCAGAGAATCCAAGATCAAAAGGCTCGAATGAAGGTACCTGTAAGAGAGATAAATGTTAGAAAAACTGATCTCTAGGACATACACGTCCATATACAAAACATCGCCATAAAGATACAGGTGGATCCAACATATGTATAAATGATGAAACTATCATGGTCGCTCAATATGCAAAAAGGTGCCATCTCAAATCTAAAGGAGTCATGGCCACAAATGAACAAGGTGGATCCATACTCAACAATCGATCATAGCCACAAAAAATACAAGGTGGATCTATGTCTTAGTAAAATGTCATATAAAGTATAACAAGGTCTTGCGCAACTCGAGCAATAGAAAAATGAGGATCCTACTGTCGACCCAA
Organism: Pseudotsuga menziesii; assembly: GCA_001517045.1. Classification (NCBI taxonomy): domain Eukaryota; kingdom Viridiplantae; phylum Streptophyta; class Pinopsida; order Pinales; family Pinaceae; genus Pseudotsuga; species Pseudotsuga menziesii. The sequence goes on along the minus strand of LPNX010591679.1, from coordinate 16,718 downwards.
GGTCTTCAATCCAAACCGCCCAACAAAGGTATGAATCCTAACCATGCGAATAAATGAGTTGAAGTTGAACATGGAGGAAACCGTTTGATTACCGGTCAATAAGGAAAATCGTTAACAAACGCGAGGGAGACCACCATTAATGAAAATGGTCCCCAAGGTACCTAGTACATTCTAACAAGTGTGATTACAACGACTTGAAGTTGAACACTTGAAGAATCCATCAAGTAGGAGACATTAAGGTACTCCCACTACCCAATAGCAAGGGAAATTGCCATTGATGACAACAATCCCCAAGGTACTGTCAAAAAACTTTAAATCTCATCCCTAGAGCAAGATTTGTTGCAGTCGATAGGAAGAGATCCGTTGGAAGGAAAGCATTAAGGCATCCTTCATCATCCAACATGAGGTAAGTCAAAGACTAATTGGATCTGGAATTGGTACTAAATTTCACGACAAGGAATGTCGAAGACATGATGTAATGAATTGATACTAGGGAATGGCTGACACAAAAGGTTAAGGCAACTGTAGAATGGTCGACAAAGGTTTAATCTTTGAACAATGAACATGACACAAAAAGTGACTTAGGTAGCTTTTGACACAAAAAGGACCAACGAAACAAATCTGCAATGTAGGAGACATTGACAGATTCCCCATTTAATTGGAAAAGAGACCAATTGGAGGAGTAAGAAACTCTAAATTGGGATAAGGTCAAAATACTAAGACCCAACTGTTGATAGACTCAAAACTAGTGCTTTGTTCAAGGAAACAAGACTTGCTGCCAAGATGTAAAAAACATGTGAATGAACTTCCCTTTCCCTCTTTCTTGTAAAGGTTTAACGAGTCCAAGAAAGCAAACTCAAGACCATCTTCATTTTTGGCAAGCTCGAAGAAAAGAAAGAAGAATGCTTGATAAAGACACTAATTCGTGGATTTTACGAGCCCAAACTAGTACATGCTCGACAGTGTTTTCATAATTTAGAGAGTTTGAAAACTCCAAAGAAGACTCCAGGGGGGTCCTTTTTCGTACAATTTAGTCTCCTAAGGCCGAAAAAGTATAAAACATACCAAAGAATAGCTCTCTTAACTTCCGAAGAAGAAAAGGTGCACCTTTTTCGTACTTAGTTAGGAAGGTCCGAAAAAGGTTAAATTACCACCTACCCAATGCTCCTTCAAAAGTAGCATATAGCCTGAGTTTTACGAGTGTGAAGGAAGGAAAGATCACTCGGAAAGATCCATTTGATTATGAGAAATGGGGCTTACAACAATAAAGTCGATGCTTTGTTCTTTAGGGTTTAAGGAGCATGACAAAGACATAAAGTACACTTGGAATCTTTTTCATGTTTTGGTCTAGAGCACGAAAAAGAGAAAACTAAGCTCATACCGGGGGTTCCTTTTCCGTAATTTTAGTCCCTTAGGTCTGGAAAAGAGCTAAACCTATGCCTGAGAATACTCTTCTCAATTCAAATAGAAAATAAAGGGATCCTTTCTCGTATTATTCCGCATGGTCAGAGAAAGAGATAACCTACCACCAATGCGGATGCCCATTCACATATTCTTAACGAGCCTGAACGAACAAGTTTACTCGGCAGTCAAGTCTATTTTGAGGAGTCAGACCTGGGCCTAAAGAAACTCAAAATATTTTCCATGAAGTTTTAACGAGTCCGGAAAAGTCAACTCGCGGCCTCCTTACTGTTTTTAACGAGCTCGAAGGAGAGCAGAAAGAATGCTCTAGATGCGAGGAGACGAGTGTCATAGACAGGCGAAACTAGTTCCAAGAGAAAGGAACAAACCTATGCATAATGCAAGGAAAGTGAGCAAGATAAGGACACTCAGGGGACGTCTCCTCAAGGTAAAAGGTGTTAAGTTGCAAAGGCAAAATGATACAAGGCTTAGCGACGATGAAAACAAAGATGAGGGCTTATACAACGAGCTAAAAGAGTGGAAGCTGGCATCAGGCTCATAAGTGCGAGCAGGGCACGTGCAAATGCAATTATGACTTGAAAAACAAGGTGAGGCCAATAAAGAGTTGTGAATCCAACTACAAATCCTGTCTCCAAGAAACAAAAACATCGGGATCATATTAAGAAGAAATGATCTGATGCGGGTCACTTTGCCAGAAACACATGTGACTTTGCTATCTTCTATAAAAGGTAAAGTCAAGGCAGAATCAACTGAAGAAGATTCTATAGCACTAAGTCTCGAGGGTTTATAATCAGTAAGATCAACCTCAGAAGGAAAGAAAAAATCAACAAGGGAGATAGAGTCTGTAGGAACAAACTCAATATCACAGGAGTTGAGAAATTCATAATCAGGATCACTGACTTGCTCTTCGAAGAAAAACTCAAAAGACTCAACAAGACCAACATAAGAAGAAAGGTCAGGATTACTAGGCAAATCAGGGTTAGACTTAGTCACAACTGAACCAACATCCAAAAGAAGATCAGACTGTATCAAAGACTCTAAGAAGACTTCATCCGAAGGAAGGAGATTATCCGAGATAGGATACATGTCTAAACTTTCAAATGGATTGACAGAGTAGAGAGCAAACTCCATGGTCTGTATAGGATGACTCACCTGGTCAACTACTGGGACCAAGTCCCGAGAAGATAAGCATGAAAACAGAGGCTGCTTCTCAGTAGCAATTAAACACAAAGGACATGAAGCCACATAGTTCACCTGTGGCGGGGTAGTGTCTATAGAAACACTGGGAACCAATAAAGGAAAGACCTAGTCTCTAGTTGGGTTAGGAGATGGATCAAGAAAATCCAACTGATCGATAGTGACAATTTCTTCACCATGATTAAAGTACATCACACGAAAGAATGTTGACACCACAGCTTGCATGGCATAGACATAATCATGTCCAAGGAGCATATTGAAGTCCAAGGGGTCTTCTATCACCATGAAGTCAACTAAGACGGTCTTCCCACCCAAAGTAACAAGTGTTTGAGTAAGAATTCCCAAGGCTATACAAGTTCTTCTATCAAACTCCAGTAATTGACTAGCAGTCAACACAAGGGTGGGAGATCCCATGCCTCGCCAAGCACGAGCAGACAAAATACTAGTTGAGGCTCCTTCATCAACAATACAACGAGCAATCGTATAGGGTTCAAATTTGACCTTTATTTGGAAAGATTCATTAGAAGGAAGGAATGGCTCAACTAGGCTATCCCAATCAAAGGAAGAAATCCGAGAGTTTGGTGGGGGTTGATCCAAAACAAGTTCAGTGCCCCCTTGTTCAGTAAGTTCTGAACTGGCAGTGAAGAAAATGTGACTAGTGGACACTTCACTCTCCAAAGGAAGAGTGGGATTGATCGATACTGGAATCGATTCAACCGCTTCGTGAAAGTCATTCTCTGAAGGGAGAGTGGGATTGACCAAAGATGACATTGGTTCAATCACATTAGGATCACTCTCCGAAAGAAGAGTGGGATCATCCAAATCTGATATTGGTTCGACCACTTGATCAACCAAAGGTTGAGTAGGTTGTTGAGAAACTATAGGTTGTTCAGGAGAAGGAAAATATTGAGTCTTGGACCACACTCTTCGCACCTCTAGGATAGCAGGGCACTGGTGAGTAAGATGGTCTCCCTCGCATAGCATACAATGGAACTTAATTTTGCACTTCGAACGACCAGTTTTCTCAACTGTGTCAACATGACTAGCAATGGCTAACTTTTTGCTCTCGGCATGACCTCCAGAGGCTAAGATTTTGCCCCCAGCATGAACTACAGAGGCTGGGTAACTGGGTCCAACCTGACTAACAGAGGTTGGTTGTTGAGAGACTTCAGCATGTTCAAAAACGGAATGACCATGAATCCAAACTCTTCGTACCTCTGCGATAGAAGGGCATTTATAAGTAAGGTGGTCTCCCTCACAAAGCTTACAAGGAAACTTGGGCTTGTGTTTTGAATGGGTAGTCTTTTCAACAGTGTCAACATGACTCGCAGTGGCTAACGAATTGTCTTCAGCATGAAGTACAGAGGCTGAGATACTGGATCCAACATGGCCTGCAAAGGTTGGATGGTCACCACCAACATGAACAATAGAGGTTGAATGATTAGGATCAATCTGCTTTGCGAGTGTGTGCCCCCAGCATGAACAACAGAGGCTGGGTGGATGGATCCAACATGAACAACAGAGGTTGGATGGGGAGGTTCAACTTGAACAACAGAGGTTGAACGGGTGCCCTCAGCATGAACCACAGAGGCTGAGTGACTAGATCCGACATGACCTGGAAATGTTGGAAGGATCCCACCAGCATGATTGACAGAGGCTAGATGGTGAATATCAACTTGACTTGCAGAGGTTGAGTGGGGAGGTTCAACTTGAACAACAGAGGTTGAACGGGTGCCCTCGGCATGAACAATAGAGGCTGAGTGACTGGATTCGACATGACCTGGAAAGGTTGGAAGGATCCCACCAGCATGAACAACAGATGCTGGATGGTGAAGATCAACTTGAATTGAAGTGGTTGAGTGCTTAGATCCAACATGACCTGCAAAGGTTGGATAGGTGCCCCCATCATGAACAACAGAGGCTGGGTGGTGAAGATCAACTTGACTTGCAGAGTTTGAGCGCTTAGATCCAACATGACCTGTAGAGGTTTGATGGGTGCCCCCAGCATGGACAACAGAGGCTGGGTGGTGAGGTTCAACTTGACTTGCAGAGGTTGAATGGGTGCCCCCTTGCTTATGTGCCTTCTTCCTATTCCTCCTTCTTTTACTCCTTTTTGACTGCCGGTTACTAGTATCAGTACTTTCACCACATGAGGTAGAAGGAGGAGGAGAATCAACTACAGGTGAAGGGGAAGCAGTGTTTTGATGCCCTTAATATAAGGATCTTACTTGAGAAGCATCAGGAGCATTCAGGATAGTTGGAGTGGAAAACAACTACACCAGTAGCCCTAGGGTGAATCCAGGTAGATTCAGGGTGGCCATCAAGGGAACACCAACATTCCCCGTGAGAGGAATATTACAAGGAGTTCCCATCATGGGGATCTCTTGGTTGGTGTCCAAAGGGGTGTTAGCCATAGTTTCAAACCAGCAGACAAAGTCTGAGGTTGATAGGCAACCAAAATTACAAAGCACACACCTAAAGGTACACTAAGTACAGACAAACCACACAACACTCACTAAAAATTCTTAAATCCAAATAGACAAATAGGTATAAGATATACTTTCCAGAAGAAAGCTGGTAGACAGTTACTTGGCGTCCCTGTAGATGTTCTTAGGCACAAGCGGAGGAATCACCCACTGCCCTCCCACACTTTCTACTGGCGTTACCTTCCAAGTCCGTCCAAGGTCAACCAGAAATTGCCTTACGGTGTACCTATGTATGAACCCTAGATGTCAAAGAGACTAAAGGCTACCTTAACTATATTGATAGTCTGGGGGGACAGTCGCAATCCTGATTCGTACGCATGGGTAGGGTAGCTGAGCCCGAAACCCTGTCTAAGACAGAATCCCCAGATGCGTAAAAACCATGATTTACATTTTGACAAGGATTCGGAGGGTTATCTCCTCTGTCCAAGCCTCCACGCGTCCTCGTGCTTGACTCTCGTTTGAGAGGAGCTTCCTAGATACAACCAACACATAAAAGGGTTTACCTAGTGATTGGCCAACTACGTCTGAAATTTTAACACTTGTGGAGAGTTAAAACTCCCTAGTCCACAAGTCTAACCTGAGCTAGTTGGTGTATGACCCTATAAAATAAAACTTACTATTAATTTTTAAATTATATCGTTTATTTTAAGGGTTGTTTTTAGTCAGAGGGTAAATGGCATGAAACTTATGTGGTGTTTTGACTCAAAGTTGAAACAAAATGACTAAGCAAAGAGAAATGAAATGCAAAAAGCAAAAACTATTCTCTTTATTTTTTTTCAAATAGAAAACTTGAAAGCCAACAAAAGAACAAATTCTTTTTCTTTTTTCAAAAACAATGATATGCCATGCAATCTAGACTAAAAACCTAATCTACATGCATATAAAGAAAACATGTGTTTTTTTTTTCTTTTATCAATGCAAAAAAAAATCACCCTATCAACTAATGCAAGCAAGTACTGTAAGCAAAGAAAATAGACAACTACTCTACACCCCACAAACAAACCCTAGGTTTCCCTAAAGTTAGATATCAACCTCTCTTAAAAAGCAGGCTTACAAAGGTAAACAAGCTAACAACTTTGGAATGAAGAGACTGAGCAAATAAGATTGACATAAACAAAGGTCAAGAAGTCCCAAGTATCAATCTAAACCTACAAACAAAGGTTGCTCAGTACCTTGTCCAACAAGGTCAAGCCAAAGAAGGAGGTGGGGGGGAAAGCAGTAAAAACAAGTATATGTTCTTTTTAATTTTCTTTTATAAATGCAAAAGAAAAACTACCTACCAACTAAAATCATGCAGATTACAAGAACAAAGAAAAAGGAACTCTGCTATACAACCACTAAACAAACTCTAGACTGAACTAAAGTCAGCATAAATCCTACTTGGAAGGAAGGCTTGCATAAAAGACAAGTCAACTATTTTGGCAAGGTGAAGTTAACCAACAAAATAAGAAGGAAACCAACACCAACAAGCTTCTGAAATCAAACAAAGATCACTAACAGAGGCTGACCAGAAACATAAGCCAAACATCAAACCAAGCAAAGGAGGTCGGGAAAAGGGCAAAGAGCAAACCCTAATGCTATAAAAGGCTTACCACATAGATAGAAAATGACCAAAAAGGGATGGCACTAACTACCTGGAGTCATGCACCTACAGAGGACCCCAAAAGACCTACCCAACAGCCCACAACCAGAAGAAAAATCACAAAAAATGAGAAAAAACATTGTTTTAGGGGCATTCGCAGGTTGTACTATAGGCGGGTCGCGTATCATACGCAGGTTGCTAATACAGCAAGTCGCGTATATAAGTATCCACGAGTTGTATAACTAGTAAGTCGCGTATCATACGTGGGTTACTAGTATAGGCAGTCACGGATACAAAACCAAATACGCGACTGTTCAGTCAAGCAAGTCGCGAATGGGTGGAAAAACTCCCAAAAAGGTGAAAAACTGCCTTATGAAGGCAGGGGAGGTGTTCTACCAGACTTATAAGGTGTTCCTAAGTGGCAAGAAGGACTTCAAACAATTCAAGAGACTGAAATAAATCAATAGAAACCCCAAACAGACAAGGCTCTCCCTAGCGGAGTCGCCAGTTCTGTTGTGAAGGAAAGTATCCTATGGCTAGGGTTTAAGCCTGTCCATCAACATACTGGGGTTGAAAGAGAGATGCACAATGTTCAGCAAGCATATATAAGCAATATTAGAGATGAGAAAGGTCCACGCCTGACTAACTGAAGGCTGGTCCAAGCTTTCTCCTCATTCCTCTTCTTTCTCCTCTCGCTCCAAGAGACCTGCAAAACGAGTTATACCTTCCTCAAACCATTATGACCACATATAAATAAATGATAATCAAATAAATCTGAAATAATAATCTGAATAACATCATCATATGATCATAAACAGAGATTCAATCACACATTGAACAATGATTTGGGAATAATAAGGACATCACATCTTTATTAATCTTGAAAACAAGTACAAGTATACCTTCTCTTCAAGTTTGGCACCTCACGAAACCTTGATCTGGTTCTACTGCTTCTCTTCTCCAAAGAACTCAGCCTCCAAACTCTGCAACACAAGGGGAATGCTTCTAGGGAAAAGGTGTAGGCTAAAAGAGCTCCAAATCCTCCAGCATAACAATGCAAAAATTCAAGTCCCTTCTCATGGACCTCCCTACCTCTATTCATATGGTTAAGGAAGAGTTAGGGGCGAAGACAAAGTGGTTACAACTGAAGAAGTCAGTTGCATAACTACCCAAACTAACCAAATATTCAAAAGGCGTGTTTTTTATATTTTTAAAAGGCATTTGTGGTTGCACAACTGGACAGTTGCAGATATGAAAAGTATAAACGGGTTGCTAGCACAGAAAGTCATGAATATGAGCAACTTTTTGTATTCGCGGGTATGATATAGAGCAACTCGCGTATCATTCGTGGGTATGCCTTAAGGAAAGTCGTGAATGGACAAAAAATGCATTTTTAGGCTATTTCTAGGCATTTTCATACTTTGGTGTCTTCTGGAAAGTTTTAGCTAACTGAAATACCTTTCCAACGGTGTAGAGATGAGGTCAAACGGAGTTACAAAACTCAATATATGGGTCCTCCAATATAGGTGTTTTTTTAGTGACTTTCATGAAGTGTCGTCATGGAAGTGTCAACATGCGACGAAATCATGGGAAAGTGGTCACAGGCAGAGATGTGTCATTTTGAGCTATATAACTTCAAGGAAGCTACAACATATGGTATGAAATACAGAAATCACTGATCAAAGTATGTCTGCTTTCTAACAATATTGCCTTTAAAGGCTTACTATACAGACTTAACAATCTTATCATACAAAATGACCAAATCTCTCTGAGTTGAATATGTATCCTATAATTGCAGTCTTATATTTTTTTGATTGCTGATGAATTTAGTACAATATGTTGATGTTGCAATATTTCTTATCAATTCTAAAAGGAGACTTGATGGTATAATAAATTTAGATCTACAAGGCTTTCTATTTTGGTGGAATTGTCTTTCATAGTTTTCTTTTAGGCAGTGCTTTAGATACACAGGGACTTCACTTAGTCAACATCTCACATAGCACGTGCGATCGTGGGATATTAAAGAATACCCTTAATTTCTAAAGATATTGACCCAAACTCTTTTTGTTGAAACCCCCTCCCAATACTTAAAACCTCCTCCCCACCCCTTTTAATACCTCAATATTTATAAACCACCCTACCCACCCCCACCTTAAACCCCTCATCCCCCCCAATACCTGCAGTATATTGGTTCAATTTTTAATAATTTTAAAAACCTCAATATGAACTAACGTGATAGGATATTGGTCAACAAGTGAAGCCCCTGTGTTTAGATAACAAAGGGGCCTATCCAAATTGGGACATATTGCTTGCTAAAGCTAGGAAGACAGCAAGGAAGGTGAGGAGGTCACTACTGTGCATCAATTATATCCAGTCCCATTTTCATCTAATGTCTACTTTATGTTTCTAGAATCTTTTCCCAAAACAAGTATCAAATGTTAAGAAAATTTAACTATATTTCCCTTGTAGAAGAAGGTCAAAAACAATAAATAGTAAATGCTTTCTTTTCTCGTGTATTAATATTCTATTTATAAAATACAGATGGAAAGTTTGTTTTTTCTTCTTATTTGCCAATATATCTAATCCCCTCTTTTTGTTTTCCTGTATAACCTTTTAGGGATTAGGAACACGTTTAAATCTAAATGCCAAGGATATAGCAAGGTGCACACCATCAAAACGTCAAGCTGCATTGGAGCAATACGTGAGAGCCAATTACTATGTTCATGCTTCCTTGTTTACTGTATTTCAATTTATGATGGAACTTAAATTATTGTCAAATCCAAAAACTAATTTAACTTCAATCTAGATCTAATTCAGTTGAAGTGTTAACTGGTGATATGTTGTGCTTTGAGAAATTAAAACTTAATGCTACTCATACAATCTAACAAATGAATAATAGAAACACCTAGAGCCAATAGGTTCAGAATAGTATCCTAGAAGTTATTGATATTGCAATTGGTTGCAGTCTGATTTCAACATTCTACCCTTACCCTGTGAATTTTGAAACTTATTTCTTCTATATATTTGCAATCTCTTATTCCAATTACTTTTGTTGCTGTTGCAAAAATTGAGGTGGTGACAAAGGAACTTGTACAATCTTCTCACTATTTTTCATGAGAAGAATCCCTTTCTTTCTTTTATAGCATAACAAGTTACAAATCTCCTATATTTTGCTAGCAAACTCTGCAGAAAGAACTGGATGTAACTCTCTTGGTTGCATTTTCTTTCAAGGGTTCCTTGCCTTTTCCATCCTGTTGCAAATTGTTTCCATTTGAAATTTCTTACGAGATAGCTTCCTGTGCGAGACAATTTTGTTGAGTTTTTGCATCCTTCACATTCAAATCAGCAGTAGTTTTTGTTGCAACTTGAACCTTGTTGCAGTTAACCTCTTATTTTACACTTTTGAAATTTGTTTTACAGCTCCAAAATTCTCCTTATACTTTGTTACAATTAGCAATTTCTTGCCTTGCCAGTGTACACCTACAACATTCCTCAAGTCGCAATTCCACAACTATGTACCATTTTCGCCAAGTTCTAGCAGAGACATACAAATTGGAAAGTGATTTTGCTATATAATTTTGGAAGTGCTTCTGTTCAATGGTCAGGGTTTGGTTTTAGTGTTTTACAGTTCAGATCACAAGATTTTATGTTTCAAGTTTTTACTACTCTACCTAAATTTTAGTTTTTCTTTAATATACACACAATGCACCTTCACTGCAACCTGACACACCCTGATTTCAAAAATGACATCTGTGTACCTGCAATTGTGCCCGTCCCTGCATCCACATCCATGAACCCTGTAGACTTATGTATTCAGTGTAGGAACCTACTAATTAAAGCATTAAACTCTCATGTTCTTAAGGTTTGAATTTCTTTGTTTGATTACTGAACTGCTTCTCTACTATGGTTTTCAATTGCTATGGTTCTTAAAGAAAGTTATATCCTTCATTTAGTGTGCACGAGTCAATTGAGACGCACTAGAGACGATTGTCTTCCAGGTTAGTTTGAAATGGGGTAGACCTTTTTAAATCCAATAGAAATCATTCATTTCTATATGAAGCTCCCGGGGAAGATTCGGAAAGTATGAAGGGCACTTCCTCCTGATCGAAGATGGATTTATTTTTCCCCAGATTAACCACTCTTCCATGGTGGAGTCTTTTTTACTATTAGCCATTGTTTGATATTTTTAAGGTCCTCCTTTTCCTTTAAGTGTTTCCCTACCATTACTCTGTCTAGTGTTACCCTGCCATTACTCTGTCTTCCCAGATCGTAATATGCTTACCACTTCCTGGAAAAAATTAAAATAAATAAATGGGTTTAAGATCTCGTTAATGCATAGTTCCAACAGTCCATTATTCTTTTTCTGTCCATTGTGTTATAATATTTCTTGACTAAGACCTTCTTGCACAAATGAGAGGGGTCCTTAGATATCAAGTTCGAAATAAATTTAGCTCCTAATGCTAGATTCATGGAGGCTGGGTATCTTATTCACAATCCTCAAGCAAATGTATGGAGTATAACTTTTTACCATCTCACCAGAGCAAATACTCCAGCATCAAAAACTCTCAATTTTGCCTATTTTTTGAAAAGCTCCCAAATTTTTCAAAAAGGTCTCTGAATGAAAAAAATATCTCCCATTTAGGTGATTCTTCTCTCTGTGATATCTTATTTCTCACTGCAGATTAATCAATCTCAATAAATCTTTCATGGACTATAACCATGGACCACGAGTGCTGTTTGTTTCTATTTAAATTTAACTGATAAATTGAATATATATATTTTTAATGCTTGCCGAGGTTTTATCAATATTTTCCAGAGTTACTGATTTCATAAGATGATGATAAATCCCCTTGAGTTTTTGGTGAGTTTGAGTTTTGCAACAAAGGTTTAATTTGTGTATTTTATATACAGTAGGCATACAATGTTCAGATTTATATTTTCTATTTCCTGGAAATCTGTTGTGGAGATCCAACCCACATGTCTATCGCCAAAATATTGATTGTAAGTTGCATAGGATAATTTCCAGGCCTAATATTTCTAATTTTACAGTTTTGACTTTTGTTCTACAGCTCTAAAATTCTCCTTATATTTTGTTAAATTATCGATTTCTTGCCTTGCATAAGATAGTTTCCAGGCCTGCAATTTCTGGCCTTGCATAGGATAGTTTCTAGACATAGCCTGACTGCTGCAATGTCTTAAACAAAGACCATTAATTGCAGGTTTCCAAGAACAACTGATTTTAAATTCATCTTCCTTGTCCATCTAGAAATGTAATGCTAAGTTTTGGTGGGCATTCTTTTTTGTGATGATTAACATTTCCATGATGATTGATGTTGACATAATTATTTAGGCAGCTGTAGCAGCAGCTGGAAGTTGTAGTTCTATTTCATCTTTTGAATTCAAGTATGAAGAAGAAGTGCTGAAGCAGCCAGAGTTGAATCCACAGTTTGCAAGTGTTTGGAAATGTGTGCAAGAGTGACACCATGATGCATGTTCAGATCTTGATTTGATGAACACCTAATGTTGCCTAAAATGATGATAAAAGTGATATTGACACACACATAATTTAATGTGTGAGCACATAGTTGTAGCTATGACAGTAAGCTAAGTTTTATGAAAAAAAAAAAACATTCTTTTGAAAAATTTGCATCAGTAAGGCAGTCATACAAGTTTGTGGCATCATGGAGATCAAGGCTTAGTCCAAGCATCCAAAGTATTGAATTGGAAGCTTATTCAAAAGGCTGTAGCAAAAAACATAGTGATCAATCTTTGTTTATGAAGAAGACAGTCTGGATGACAAGTTCAGCAGACCATTGAAGAAAGTCTTGTTCAGTCTGAATTGAAAAGGTGTTTGTTGATAGGGGAAGTATGATGGTTTGGATATGCTTAGCCATATTAAAAGATACAAGAAATATGAATATCAGGCATCCAAGGAAGGCATGAAGTTGAAAATTGAATGGCTGAAGCAGCTAGCAAATATGATCAGCAAACTCATATATCAGACCTTTAATAAACTGAGAAAATTGACCAGCAGCATTGAAGTTTGGATCTGAGTATATGATGAAATAGTTTGATATGATAGGGGGAGTTAGGTACATGATTACCTTTTATGAATTTACTAGATATGGACATGATTAACAAGAATGATCTGATGAGAAGAACCTTTGTATGAACCTTTGATGACTTGAATATATGAGCTGACATCCTTGATGATGAGTTGATTGTGGATGTGGGGTTGGTAATATGGACATGGTATTGACATGACTATGGACAAATTAATAACATTTCTTTGAGAAATATAAACAGTAAACTCGTAGATGACCAGGCAGTGAACATATTTTGGCAAAAATTTGCATGACAACTTCTGTCAAGAAGTGATATATGGATCATGGTTACAATGGCATATAAAGCAAGAAAATGAAGAAGACAATTATCGGTTTACAAGGCATCAATTTTTTGCAAATACAATGGCATAGGCTGTTTTGACACTAGGAAGGATGTGCATACAATGAAGCAGCATAAGCTCAGGGGGGGTTTTGGAAAAACTACATTGAAGTTTTTGAAGATTCATGTGAAATTTCGCATCCAAAGTACTGATTAACAGCAGCATCTTGCTCAAATAAATGGCTACAACAGTACACTCAACAGGAGTATACAACTCAGCAAGTAATCAGTGATCAGTGATTTCAGATTCAAATATCTGGCCTTTTGCTAAAGGCATACTGTATGGCAGTCAAGGACAGATCTGAAGGACTAACTTATTGAGTGGTTTAGTGACAAAGTTATACCAAGGGAAAACATCATCTTGAATTACAGAGTAAGTTTTGTAGTTTGAAATCTGCTAGATAAGGTATGTGTGCTTTCACTTAATTTCATCCAATAAAAGAGCACCTTGGCACAGATTCAAAGAAAAATATGAGACATACACATCTCAACTATAGTGTTGATTTGAACACTATCTCAGCCTAGCACAGTTTTTAAGGAGAAGTTGTTCCAAGGATGCATTACCTCTATTATGAGGTACAATTCATTTCAGCACTAATATCTGGCACAAACTTCTTTTGGAACATTGTTTGAAAACAACTTTGTGAACAAATCAAAGAAGTACATAGAGCCAAAAAAAAAAATTGTAAATTATGCACGCATTTGGAGATAATATTCACATAAGATGTCACATCAAAAGTGTGATGCATATGCCCACAAGGCTTAAAAGTGCATGCAGCACTAGTGTAGATACTCACCAGACTTAATGATGATACCCTCTGTATGTTGCCTGTAAACAATGATTTCATGACCGCAATTGAGGTAATCTCCCTAAATAAAAAAAAATTAATGCCGAAAGTGAACAATGCTTGCACGGGGAGAGAGAATGCATGCTGAGGCTGAGGAAGTACCTGTTATTCCTGCATCAGAGTATAAAATGCCTGCATCACTGACTAAAATGCACGCAGAGGTTGATAGAGTTTGAAAGAAATGAAAAAAAAATGCTTGACAATGTTGAAGGAAATGTGAGGAATCTTAATTTAATGGCATGAAGTTGTTACGTGACATTCTTGAAAATGTCTAAAAGCTACAAACAACACTTTCACTTGTACAAAAAGAAAATGAAAATTTCTATATGATGTATTGGCAAAGAATGGATATGGATAGCATACTGACATCACATTGACAAACACAAAGCTGGAAAATAGGAAGCCTTGATTGTCGAGCATTCTTATGGATAAGTCCACCCTTAAACTCTAATTTTGTGAAGGTTTTTTATATATAAATGCACCTAGGACAATATAAAATGCCCACAGTAGCATATCAAACAGGCAGGGGGAGATTAGCAAATATAGAAATCTACATGAAAGGGGGAGCCAACATTTAGCATGATGACAAGCAGTATTCCAGAATCCATTTTTGGACATTGTGAAGTTCTTGATGGCTCAATAGTTGACACTTTGTCATTAATGGCAAAGGGGGAGAGAAATTGAATAAGGTTGCCATCAATGACAAAGGGGGAGTTTGTTGAGCGTTGGTTATCATTGATGACAAACCATTAATGACAAAGGAGACATAAAGGTTGATGAAATGGCATGGAGTGACAAGCGTTGATGACATGGCAATAAAAACATGGGAACACCAAGAAGGACCAAATGACCCATTCTGTGGTCATTTGTGGTCAGTATGGTCATTGGTGACTTGATGGGGTCATGGAACCCATAGATGCTTTGGTTTATGGAAACTACACTCGATAACACTTTTGAGAAACCAAGGACATGATGATATGAAGTTCTTGAAGCTTGATGGACGAAGTTTGTAATGATGATATTGGTCTAGGATATCACTTGATGATTTCCTTATTTGAAGTCTCTTATACCTGATGACAGAATTTGATAATATGACAGAATTACAAACAAAGGCTAATAACCGTTTAACTTTGGAGAAGCTCATAAAATATGCCAATTAAACTTGATGATCAAAATGATGAAGTTGGATCCAGAATTAAAAATAATAAAATTATATTTGCATCAAGTCGGATAAAAATAAATAAATAAATAAAAAATACATTTTTCAAGTCGTCCTCAAATAAAAATCAAATAATTTTTTTATGGCAGGTCGACTCCCAAAGCTTGTTGAAAAACTAGTATAAACGAGCGTCAAAGTATTAATTTTAGGTGAGAATTTGATCGAGCAGAGCTCTGATTTTCGGGAGATAGTAGAGGAAGGCGCAGTGGTAAGGATGAAGGAATAATATCTGAAATTGCTTGACTGGGTGATTGCGATATGAGTTCAAGAGATGAAGGAGTGCGAGAAAAGCTCGCTAGCTTTACTGAGGCAAGAAATTAGCAGCAGAGGTCTGGAGAAGATCTGAGTTTTGGTGGTAGTAGTAAGGGTTGCAGCAGCAAGTTTTGTTGCAGGAGGAGCAGTCAACGAATTGTAGCAGCAGTCAAGTATTTTTTTGTGGTGATGACAGTCCAATCTAGGATTGGTCTCGGGGTTTCACCAGCATACCCTTGACAATCCAAACTTGCAAAAGAAGACATCAGTCCCAAATTGCAGAGAAGGCAAAACTCCATGAAATTTGCAGCAGTCAAGATAAACAATCCTATTATTCTTTTCAATAGCAGCAACAACAAAGAAGGATAACCATAATTTGCAGACAATGAAATACCATGTCACAACAAGAAGCTCTTCTAATCTTAGGTTCTACAACAGTTTTTGTTAAGGGTATTTGAACAATAGTGATATCTGTACATATCCTACATTCACTTGACCTCTATGGAAGAAGACGATCTCAAACAAAGGCATCCTACTCACAGTTTGTATGGTTGATCCTCCTTTTGAAGTATGTTTACAAAGAAATCACAGGGTCAGATGAAGTCATCCATATTGATCTTTACTACTCTTCATGGATTAACACCAACAATGTTCTGATCTCGAATAGCCTCAGGAACTGATCTCTTCGGAGAATGATGAATGACAACTCTAAAGCAATAAAATTGAAACTCTAATCCTTGCAGGCATACAAATCATGATCTCAGTCAGGCCATAGTGCAGCCAAAATAGAAGCTTGATGTCTTCTCAGTTGTAACCATAGAATTTTGATGATCTAATCTATCTAAGGTCTTAAGGAAAGCTTTGAGTCTGTGTATTAAGGGATGCTAAAATTGTAAGTAAGCTACATGTTAACACCCAAAAATGGTTAACTACCTCATCTCCCCCATTTCATGGCTCATTCGTCCATTTACCTACCATATTTCCCTGAAAATCCCACTAAAAGCCTCCAAAAGGCCATAAAACCATCTAAAATGAGTCTAAAAGGCCTAAAATGCCTCCAAAAGGCCCAAAAACCCCTTTTTCCTCCAAAAATAACCAAAATTCCTCCAAAAATAGCAAAAAATCCCCAAAAGGGAAGAAAAGGAATAAAAATAATGAGGAAAAAGGATAAAAACCCTAAAAGGGCCAAAAACCCTAAACAAGCTGCCCTAAACCACATGGTTTCCAAAAACCATGGGCAAGCACTTCACCACTAAAAAACTATAAAT